>JBBBVU010000015.1:3483471-3499944 GCA_037177055.1 Atherinosoma microstoma | reverse complement strand
ATGGTTGAAGGAATTGAGTGAGCAGTGGGGGAAGCGTCCTGAGAGGAGCTGGGGGGAGGGTGGGCAGAGGCTGCATCATCAAACCTGTTGAAAAACAGGTTTAGCTGATTGGCCTCCTGTAGGTCTCCTTCCATCCTCTGGTCAACCTTCTTACCATGACCAGTGATGGTTCTCAACCCACTCCACACTTCCCTCATGTTGTTTTGCTGGAGCTTGTTCTCCAGCTTCTTCCTGTAAGAAGACTATTTCAAATTTAAGTAATTTTGAAAAGTGATGCTTTGGTGTTGTTTCAGGATCTTATGCACCTTGCATCACCTGCAACGTCTCGTGCTGTGTGAATGGCAGAATGACAGAAGGGACGAAGGAAAGTGATGTGAAAAAGTCTTTATGGGCATCAGTTTGACCTTTCAAAACCAAAGTAGGTACAATTACTGTTACATAAACTTAAAAGAAATGCTCCAAAGTAAAAAAAAAAAAAAGTTTTGTTAAAATAGCATATTTTGGTTTACTTGTTGTACTTGAATAGTCAAATAATTTCACTTCCTATTGTCTTTTACCCTGACCTCTTTGGATAATGTCACAGGGAAGGTTCAAGTTCAAACTGTGCATGAGAAGAGAGAATAAAGGGGATTTTAGTGATTTTGAATGTGGCATGGTTAGTGGGGCCAGATGGGCTGGTTGGATTATTTGAGAAACTGCTGATCTACTGGGATTGTTTACACACAACCATATCTGGGGTTTACAGAGAATGGTCCGAAAAAGAGAAAATGTCCAGTTAACAACAGTTGTCTGGACCAAAATGCCAATGTCAGGTCAGAGGAGAATGGGCAGACTGGTCCAGATATCCAGAAAATGCATCTTTAACTCAAATAACCACTTATTATAACCGAGGTATGCAGAAAAGCATCTCTGAATGCACAACATGTCCAAACTTGAAGCAGATGGGCTACAGCAGCAGAAGAGCACACCGGGTGCCCCTCCTATAAGCTAAGAACAGGAAACTGAGGCTACAATTCACATAGACTCATCAGAACTGGACAACAGAAGATGGAAAAATGTTGCCTGGTCTGATGAGTCTCCATTTCAGCTCTATAGGGTCAGAATTTGGTGGAAACTACATGAAGATGTGGATCCACCTCACCTTGTATAAATGGTTCGGGCTGCTAATGGTGGTGAGGCGATGTTGGGAAAATTCTAAGCACACTTTGAGCCCCTAAGTACCAACTGAGAATGGTTTAAACACCACAGCCTACCGGAGTATTGTTGCTGATCATGTCCATCCATTTATGACCACAGTGTAACCATCACTTCCAACAGGATGATACATCATGTTACAATGCTCAAATAATTTCTAAATGGTGTCTTGAACATGACCATTGGATTGAGATCTAGTGACTGTGGAGGCCATTGGAGCACCTTTGGGATGTGGTGGAATGGGAGATTCTCATCATGGATGTGCAGCAATTGTGTGATGCTATCATGTCAATATGGAGCAGAATCTCTGAGGAATGTTTCCAACACCTTGTTGGATCTATGACACTAACAGTTAAGACAGTTAGACGGCTGTAGCTCAGGAGGAAGAGCAGTTATCTGCCAACAGGAAAGTCAGTGGATCGATTCCAAGCTTCCCATGGCTATGCTGAAGTGTCCTTGGGTAAGACACTGAATCCCACGTTGCCTCCTGATGTGTCTATCAGGGTGTGAATGTGAGTGATGGGAGAAAGCACTTGGTATGTAACAATAGAAGTCCTATGTGTGCGAATGTGACATGTAGTGTCAAAGCACTTTGAGTGGTCAACATATGACAAATGCTATCTAAGTACAGTCCATTTACTATTTTCTAAAGTCGTAAGGGGGTCTAACCCAGTACTGGCAGGATATACCAATAAAGTGGATGATGAGTGTACAGTATATCATAGAGGTATAAGAAATTATATGGAAAGTAGTTTTTGCATCAACATTTGTAATATAAGGACCTCACTGTCCTTATAGTTATGCACAGGTAGTACAAATGGATTAACATAACTGAGCAACACTTTGAAAGTTGTGACAGCAAGGAAGTGAAGGATGGAATTATCTCCTGTCTTTCTTGAAGAATGCTTGAGTGTCTCTTATGTTAAAGGAGACACAGGAGGTCATTCCTTAGAATTGAGAGAACACAAACAGCTCTTATCATCACTGCTTGGATACTTCAGCTCAGTTCTTTCAGCTAGAAACCTTTCTATGCAAACAAAAGACTTGCATCTTGTGCTGACACCTCCACTTACTCACAGAGTATCTGCTACATCAGTCTTAATCTGCCCATTCCCCCCAGTCGCAATACTTCCTCAGTGTTCCCGTCTGCTTTAACTTCTTTTGAAGTGGACAGTTCATGTCTTGAACATCCTTGTCAGCCTAGTCTATTGGTCTACTGTTCTCCTCAGGCCATCTTTCATATGGAATATGGGATAGGAGGGGATGGCCAATGGATGGATGAGTGGTACTCAATGTACTAATACCACCAATCTTAAACATTTGTGTGGGCATCTTAAAAGTAGCAAACAATACTTTTGTGACTGTTTCGTGAAATTTAAATTTTATGAGCATTTTGCAATCCCTGAGCCTTAAAATTGTATTAATTTGACTATATAAACCCTTATTGCAAAACTGCAATCTACAAACTACATCTGCAAACTACATCTACATCTACAACATCTACATGCTCCCACTCGCTCAAATGACAAAAAACAACAAAATATGTTACCATAGCTATGCTGTTGACACACAAATCTACATAACCATTGCACCAGAAGACTATAGACCGATTCAATCACTGATCAGATGCATTGATCAGATTAGACACTTGATGTGTCAGAACTTTCTTCAGCTAAATGAAGACAAAACTGAAATCATAGTTTTTGGAGCCAAAGAAGAAAGATTAAAAGTCTGCACTCAACTTCAGACAGCTAAGTTAGAAACCACCAACAGAGCCAGAAACCTGGGTGTAGTTCTGGATTCAGACCTGAACTTCAGTAGTCATATTAACCCGATAACTGGCTAGGGCCCTCCCGTGGGCCCTCTTCCTAAAAGAAAGTTTATACAAGTTTAAATGTAAAAGTGTGAGAGAGATTTAAAAGGTTACTCTATAAACAGACATTGCTTTTGCTTTTACTACAAAAAGTTTGAAAACAGCATCTAATTCAATCAGGGGATGCCTTTGTTAGAAGTTTGTGGATTTTTTTGGTTGCAGTTAAGACAGTTGTGCAGTCAGCCTATTATCACTTAAAGATATATCAAGGATTAAAGGACTGATGTCTCCACAGGATTTAGAAAAACTTGTCCATCATCTATCTTTAGTAGACTAGACTACTGTAACGCTGTCCTTACAGGTCTCCCTAAAGTCCATCAGACATGCCTTGCCTTACTATGAACCAGCTTAGTTAGGTCCTTGAATGAGACTGCATTGGGAGTGTGATGCTGCTGAGACAAATACCACCAATGAGGGATGCTATTGGTCATCCTGTCTATTATCTGAACTGTTTTCATATGGACTTTGCCAATCAGAAACAACAAGGTCCCTGGGCAGAGTGGCGCATCGGTCCAGGTTTTACATCCCCCCGTTTAACCCAATTTCCATCTCTATTGGGTGGCTAAACTCACCACTTACCACTTTACTCTGATGATTTTCAAGAGCTGTTGGAAGAACCCTGAGTAGAGCTTTTATAACACAGAATATGCAGCTAATTCCAGAAGATATAGCTGATCCAGACCCATTTTATTATCCAATGGACCTTCTTCAAGTTGATCTTCAAGGTCAAAGATGATTTAAGTGGTGTAGGAACAATGAAGGGAAGGAAAATTCACACATTGATGACAAGAACAAGCTTGTGACTAATTATTGAATTAGATGGATTATGAAGGATTATGTTGCAAAACAAGAAGTAAGAAAGGTACAGAGTGTACGAAATAAAGTGGTAAATATTGGCATTGAAATGAATTCAAATGCTTAGCACAGTTTTTACAATATATCAAATTATTCTATCACAACCTTTGCTTTAGTTACACACTATATCTTAAATGTGTGAATGCAGTAAAATCCTGCTTTTACACATTTTCTTTGTCATGTTCCGCCACGGGGAAGTGAAATCTGTGCGTCTTTTTCCCTTTTATATGTGAAAGAGTTGAGTCCTGTGCTGAAGGTCATGGACCTTTACAGCTCAAACATGAAGTGCGGAATGAAAGCAGCTCTTTGGAAACTCTATTGTGTTTTTAATGTAATGTGATTCTACAAAAAATTCTATTTTTCTGCTTTACCAAAACTCAATTGGAATGATGATCTTTATTCCAATGGCACTGCAACACAACACTACCACATTTCCTAAATTACTTGCCCATCCACAGTTAAGCTAGACATCCATAAGCTAGAGGAAGCACATCCACTATAAACTAAGGTCATGTTTTGGTGCGGGTCAGTACCAGTGTAAAAAAGAGATTGAGGTTGTTGTTCGGACAGTTGTTTTTGTAGCTATAGTTCTACAAAAAATTTATGATTTAAAAAGTTATTTTTTATCTGACTGACAGGTAGAATAAGAAACAGGAACTTGCCCCAGTGACAAATTGTTTGTACTGTATGATTCATATCTCTTCAGGTATTGATCATAGCAGTGCCATCCAGATGGACACGTCCATCATATTATAGATTCAGGTCAGAGTTGGAGGGGATAAAGCAACCTTTTTTCTTTTTTTTGACACTGCTCTAGGTGAATATAAGATCCTGTGAAATCCTGAATCTTTAAAATAATTGTCAGCATCAGAAAAGGCTACCCTATGGTTGAATAAACCAAATGTCAGGGGGGCTTAGCTGTAAGCCAACGACACAGCTCTTTATCTGATTCTGTGGACCAAGTTATATCTTCACCACAAGCATGACAATAGATATTAGCTGCTCCCTGTGAAAGATGTTGTATGTTGGCTGGTGCTGACACTATTAACAATTCTATTACATCTGTTACAATTGTATAGAAACACTGAAAAGATGACTCAAAGCATATGTGGATGAAATATATAGCAAGCCAGCATTCCAATCAGAGCACTCGTCATCTAATTAGACAGGAAGCGACAGATGGCCACATGGCAAGGACAGCTGGTTTTGAAATTTTAGCTGTTTGACTGTCTGTCAGCATGTCAATCATGAGGCTGAGACTGCCGCCGCTGTCACAAATACACTAGAAGCACCCTGATTCATAGAGATGAGGAGGGATGGCAGGTGTGTGAAGCAAAAGCTCCATCTAGTGTTGTATTCATTATGAGCAGCAACTCTGTGTTGATCCACACAATCAACACAGTTTTCTGACATTCTTCTATCTTTAAAATGTGCTCAGATATTCCTGATAGATTATAAGATATCTTTATCCAATTTATCGCATTATAGGCTACTGGATAGAAATGCAGAATTAATTGAGTTCACTTCATAATGATCACCCTGAAACTAATATTACTTATTTTTAGCTTTTTTTTTCATTTCAGCTTTTCAGGAATATGATGAAATGAAATCTATTTTTGATTCACATAATCATCAGCAGGAATTTTTTTTCTTTATTGATCTTTCCCATTTCCCAACATGTTTTTCTAAAACGTAAAAAGTGCTAGTATATAGTTGGATTATATTGTTTGTGTTCACTGTCTAAAAACCATAAACTTGTTTCAACCACATTATTATAAGAACAGCTCATTGTCCAATGAAATCAACAAAAGACATTATGCACTGCTGGGAAAATAGAAAAAAAGCCCAAAACCCCGTTGCTTCCACGTCTTATCGACTCCACACAGTAGGAGTTCCTTTCTGCAGCCGAACTGCTGCACACATGCTTATCTCAGCCTTGCAAACACCTTAATATACCACTCCCTCACCCCCATCCCCACCCAAAACCCACACACATAGTGTTTCAAAGTCAAGCTTCTGACTGCAGCATGCTTTATATGATTTGCCAGCAAAGAAGAAGAAAAAAAAGAGATTGCAGGAAGAAGGAGTTTGGTTTGTGAAGCGTTAGGAATCAATGCAACTGGGTTTCCTTTGAACACTTGCTATGTCAGATGCTGCAATCCAGACGCAATGAAGAAGAAAGGATAAATAGGTTAATTGAAATATTAAGTGAGGGCATAGACAGGAAATTGAATAACCCAAGTGCAATGCTGTTGAGAATAAAATAAGTAGTAAAAGATTTCCCTTTGACGTAGCTGAGCTTTTAAGAGGGATTTCTTTCACGCTGTGTTGTTACAGTAAAGTTTTTGGCAAAACATGTTTGTAGGACGAAACTTAACAGGGGTCAAAGAGGGCATTTCAAAGTTTACTCAATAAACTGTCAATCCCAGTCCATGTTCACTTCAAAATCAATTTCCACATGGCCTCTTATGTGGATTTTTCTCTGAACGAATCCAAGTGAAAAACAGGAATACTGTGCCATGAGTCTTTAGATGTCATTCACATGCTGTGCTCCATTTGGCCTAACTGTGCACAGCAGGTAATTTTAGACATTTTCCTATCTTGGCCTCCCACGGTTTGCACTGTGTTTGAGCTATCGTAAAACAGTCTAACACATCTGCAAGCATAAACCTACACATAGGGAGCAGGAAGAAATGAAGCTTTGAGACCTTTGATCATAACTTCAGTCCCAGCAAATGTAGAGGGGGGGGAGGGACCTCAAAATGAGAATGAGAATTCATATAAATTCCTCTGTTCTGTAAATTAATAAAAAAATTACTCTGGTCAAGCATATTCAGTGTCATAAGTTCACAGATACACTGTTGGACATTTCAGTGGGTTTTTTCTTCTGTAATTTTCTATTTACAGGAGAAGTACTGTATTTTCACCTTTACAGAAATTAAATGTCAGTTCACTTTGAAAGTTAAAAAAAACACATTAATGTTAATACTGACGTCAAAATTATCAGTTTTAAATAAAATGTTTTACCTTTAATGCCCGCTGGTCCCTTTTTATTTTTATTTATTTAAATCCTCCTGAGCTCCTTCTCATTTCCATATTGCCAAGTAGCCAGGGTGCATAATCAATCTCAGGCATTGTGACAGGACCTCAACTGTCTTTAAAACACAGTCACAGTCATTCTAAAAACTACATCAGTATACTGTAAATAACTTGGTACATGACTTAAATCTCCAATGATCCAATTATTATCATAGCTATTATCTAAAAAGATGATTCAGTTTGATACTGTATGATGTGTGGTAAATCCCTTTACAAATTACAGAAATGTTTAACATTGTAGGACTGCTCTGATTTAGATCTGGTGATCTGTGCACAGCATGCTGGAGTCCGATTGCATTAATGTCACTTTCATGCCATTTCCATTAATAATTCAAGTAGTTAAAGTCTATTTTATTTAACACCACCAAAGTGATATATATTGTCTTTTTATCACTGATTGGAAAATAGTTCAACACCATGACAGAAAGTCATTTTCTTTTATATGCTTGCTAAAACACAGTTGAACAAAACTGAATATGGTTGCCAGAAATTATTTGATTTGAGACTATTGACAGCAGTAGCTGCTCTGGTTATAATCATGCCTCCATTCCACTGCAACAACTTATTTTCTGAAATGTCAAATCATTTGATTACGGAAGAAAGTTTACAGGGATTATTAACCAATAAGTCATAGGCTGCATTTTGTTGAGTTAAAAAACATATCTAATGACATTAAAGGTACAGTGTGTAAGAATTACTGACATCTAGTGGCAAAGAAGGGCATAGAAATGTGCAAAGTAGAGTTGAGAATGAATGGTGGCCATCACTGGACAAAATTCTTCCAGTTATCCATGTTTTCATCTGTGTGTGGACCCAGTGGCTTCAGGTGCAACGATGACTGAACTACAGGTAACTACTTCACCATTGTGCACTGTCTTCTTCTATGTTCCTTTTAAGGTGTTACTTATCCCAAACAGTACTCTCAAACAAATCTGGTACTCCAGTTTTAAAGCTCAGAGGGTTCTCACTTCATACACAGAGTTGTTTGTCCATTCAGAGACACCATATTAAAAATGGTATATTTGGTTTAGATTTATATTGTTTTTTACTGCTGACCGCACTCCAAGTGCTTACATTGGATCCATTATCCATCCACTCCTCACTGTGATGGAAACGTGGCAGCCAATGCGCACCAGCAACCTCTCCGATCACTACCAAGAGATTCTACACCAGTGATGGAGACACCGGAAGCAAATAGGGTGAAGTGTCTTGCCCAAGGACACAATGACAGATGACTGGGGGAACATAATTTGAACCACCAACCTTCCGGTCATTGGACGACCTGCTCGACCACCTGAGCCACTGCTGCAAAAATATGTCAGCTGCCATATATGTGGACCCATGGCAAGTAGACATAAATGGCAAAGTTAAAATGCACTGTACTTGAATTAATATACTTTTGATATTTGAATAAATATGGCTTGCTGGACCCTCCCCCTCCCTCTCTGCTGTGCTTCAGCTCTGCTTCCCCAACCCTCTCACTCCAAAACAGGCTGTGTTCTTTGACAGTATTGATGGCAGCTGTGGAAGTGGCTCTGATTGACGCTGGTTCCCCCAAGCTCCTGCTGGTGCTTCTCACATAGGCATGGCTGATTTTGCAAATCAAATTAAGAGCAAAACGAGGAGCCAGATTGTCTCATGTATTACCGTTGAAGTACAGTGATAGTTCATTCTTTTTTTTTCTTGTTTGAAGTCACCAATTTCTGCTTTATTTCTAACATAAAATAGTGTTTCAACACTTTTGTATTAGTACAGGTTTTATAACAAACAGTTTTATTTGAGGCAAAACATTGACAATGAGCAGAAATAATGATTTTTTAAGCACCTTTCAAAACTTGTATTACAAAGTGCTTCACACACTCATACAAAACGTTTATCAAGTAAAAAAAAAAAAAACATGAAACCATTGAAAGAACACAAGCATAATCCTGCTAAGAAAAAAAGATGGATCACTGACAGTGAATACTGTAAAACACATAAGAGACTTTGCTGACCTGAATCCCAATGGGAAGCTGGTCCAGAGTTTGGGACCCAGGACAACAAATCCACAGCTCTCTCAAGTTCTCAGGTAAAGCGAGGCACTGGTAGACTTTGATCAGAAGATCTGAGAGGTCTAGAGGTGACGCAAGGCCTTAAATACCTGTGGAGATATTCTGGAACAAAACAGATTCAGCCTTAATAAACAAGAAGGAGGATTTTTAAGTCATGTAAGAAGTAATATACACTGATATTGATAATAAACCAAAAGAGGATGTTACCCTAAAAAATACAGTTTTAAACGGCATGAATTTTTACTTTGACATTCTAAAGGTCAAACTTGTTAAATGTTTACCTCCAGCCAGAGCCACTATAAATCATGTACTATGAATATGATTGCATGCAGCAAAGCAGAAATATACTGTATGAATATGAATAATATTTTCTCTGCTATGACCTTGATGTTGAGAATGAAGTCCTGGAGGCAGTCTGACAGTTTGAGCTGAGGCTGAGCTTTCTGTTGACACCCTGCTGGTGACTCATAATTCGCTGCTGGATATTTTATATTACAGACTACAGTAATTCTCATCCTGGGAATGATTGCCTCGCTCATTTCTTTCCCTAAGTATTAAGTATGCGCAGAGAAAGCCACACAGTAAACTTTAAAGCTGACTTTAATTTTATTGACTTTTATATTTGATAGTATTTTTAAAAATGCTGGATTTAAAGATCATTTGATACTTTATAGAATACATTATTGGTAAGCTCAATTTGCAATTATATTCATAGTTTTCCCCAAGAACCAACTCCCACTTCCCATGCCAGTAAAGTACAGTGCATTGGGTTTATGTGTGCACACTGAGTGTGGAGAAACACACCGATGATACAAGCTCCACACAGACATGCACACATACTCATATTCCTCTGCTTGACTCCCACCCCTTTCATAATATCTGCAAGAATGAGGGTGTTTTCGTATAAAGACAGAATAGGAGACAGTATTTATTATAACCTGCTGGAGCCCCAGGGGCTCACCACCTCATATTTCATCTTAATGTATCTTCACTCACAGCCTCACATTTTTTTCTGTCTCACAGTATAGCCAGGAAAACTTCAGAGAAGAGAAACTACAATGGCGAAGCAGGTGACTTGGTGCTCACAGTCAGTCTCACCTTGGCCTTATCTGGGGCTTCCATATCTCAACTGATTAAACTGCCTACATTAGACTGCACTCTCACCGGATGTAGCCATGCATCTCTGGGGAGCAGGGGAGGAACGATGGGCTTTTGCTGGAGCAGGAAGTGTGGCAACAGGCCTTGCTGGGCAGGCCATTATATGCCCTGCCATGCCGGATGGGTGGGCCCCACTGTGCTGCTCTGCATCAATGCTTTCTTTTCTCTGATGAGGCCCACAGAGGCCGTCGTGACAGACTTTCTCATGGGGGCGTCTCACCACTGAGCAGGTGAGGTACTGAGCTATGAAATGAAATATGCTGCTGATGTGTAGAGATAGAAACCTTTGGGTGACTTTGTTTTATTATTGTGTAAATACATGTAGGTTTAAAAACGAATGCATAATCTGATCATGAATGTTTGGTTTCAGGGAGTACTTGATGACATATATTGTATGAATCATATAATAAGTTTTCTGAAGCATCCAAAGACTTTAGTCATGTCTTTTTCCATTTTTGTTTGACCTGCGAAGAAAGAAAATTCAAGCATTACAACTTTATCATAACCAAATACCTACATTTCTGGTAGCAGACATTGCTGGTTGGAATGATTCCCAACAACACAGACGAACAGGGAAAGTGTTGTGTCCAATGAGTGGCACATTAAATGCCCTGGATCTGAACTATTTTTCACAATGCCAGTTGAACAAGCACCTTTTCCTCCTATTTTCCCCATTTAAAGACACTGATTTAGCTGTGAAAGCTTCTGCTATTGCAGATAAGTTACTCTGATTTAGATAAAATCATTATTTTACCTAAATCAAAGTAACCAAACAGCCACCTTTCATCATTTATATTAAGAGCCAAAGAAAATAGTAACGATGTTGTGAACGTATCCTTCATTAAACAAAGATGAGACAGGTAGACCCATGATACCTGTGAAGTAATGAAGTCCTGCCAACGCTTTCCCTCAAATGTGTCACACCTACACATCCAGCAGATGGGGATATTTTGGTTGTATCAGATGCTTAGAAGCAGCGAATTGATTTCAGGGCAGTGGTAAGAAAGTGATAATGTTTTACAAGGCTTCAGTTAGGTGTATCTCAGGCAGCAGAAGGGATTAATTCTACTCCAATTCCAGTGATATGTAAGAATGTTTATCATGGGGTACCAAGAGGGCAGAAGATGGTACAATGGTTAGGGGTGTAAGCAGCAGGACTTCTGGTCAGTTGACTGAGTGGATGGATGGATTGTCTTCACAGAAATATTCCAATTGTTCAAAATCTTATACCCTAAAAACAACTGTCTTTGCAACATGTCCAGCAATGATATGTCACTAAGACAACAAGGAAAAGATATCCATTAACATAATAAGAGCTTTGTGAAAAGAATAAAACCTTAAAGCTGCATTATTGAGCGCTGGCATATTTTCTTAGTGAGCCGCCCTCTAACAACAGCTAATATGGCATCCATCTTCTCAGAGCTCTCTCCAACCAATAAAAGTCAGAACAATGTTGATTCTTGTCTTATCTCTTGCTCTGTCCTTATCTTTATTTTCCTCTCTTCTTCCAATAATGTGTTTCTTTGATGAATCAGCCACAGCCAGTGTGTTGATATCCAGTTGCTGGTGTGTGCTGCAAAGCGATACAGTGCCCTGGAAAAAAAGTTGTAAAATGTGGTTTCTCAGCCTCTGTATGCTACTGAGTAACGATGGCCAGAGGAATGTACATAATAGATGTCAGTGTGCCATCAAAACAAGTCAAAAACACATTTTTAAGGCCATAAAGTTGCATTGTGTTTTTTCTAACCCAGACTAGGCAGTTATGATTTCAACCCTTAAGCAAATAATTTTATTGTTTAATCACAACCAGGAAGTTATGCTTTCTCAAAGTGATCCCGGGAAACCAGTCCAGCCATTTATCTAATCCAGTCTGGACCACTTGCAATGCCATTTTAGCACCTTGTCTAAATAATTCCCTGAATATTTTTCGGCTGCCAGAGTGTTGACTGGTACATCGAAGAGAGATGATATTTCCCCTGTTTAAGTCTCTGTACACAGGTTCCTATGTGAAGTTTAGAATACAGTTTAAAACCACATATAAAATCCCTAATTATTTTGCTCTTTTGTTATTAAAGATCATATAGTTCACTACAACCCCACAAGAACTCTTCGCACACACACTGCAGGTTTACTTCTAGCCCCTTGAATTTCCAGGTCCAAAATGAGTTTTCAGGCTTGTCTCATGTGGAACCGGCTGCCAGTCTGGGCGTGAAACATCGCCAGCCTTTCTGCTTTAAGGCTTAAAACTTCCCTCTTTGAACAAGCTTGTGCTAGCAATCTTTTTGTGCTCCATTTTACCTGTCTTTCATACTTTTAACCACATTAGCCTTCTCTCTGTTGTGCTCTCTTTGGTAAACACTTTTAGTTGCAATTTGCTTGAAAAAGGTGTTATTTTGATAAAGATCAGAGTGAAAAAAGTGCTAGTAAAACATTTATACTATTTCTCCTATTTAACCTGCAAAGGAAACCTTCTTGATTCCCTTCTCTAGAAATCGTGACCATACTCTGAATGTCATATTTATGTTTTTAATATACAAGAAGATATCTTTCTGAATTTAGTGTTGGACAGAAATACTAACTTATCCTTTCATCTTACAGGGCAAAAATGTGGAATATTTGAGGCTTTCGGATGTTCATTTTAAGTATTAGATCCATCACATGTTGCATCAGTCGTTTATAACATTCATTTCTCCTCTTTATTATCAAGCAACAGGTTATTTTCTCTCATTTCATGAAAGATTCATGTGCAACCAAAGTGATTTCAGCATAAATTACACTAACATCAGCAGATCTGTCACATTTATGTTATGCAGGGAGAATGAAGTGGTGACATAAAGTTTGAGAGCAGACTGAGGAGGTAAGGAGAGACTTTACAGCATCATGCCTCACTGGTGGCAATAGAAAGAAAATGGGGTCCTTCACACCTCTGCAATGACAATCACTTTGTGATGCACAATTAAGGCGGAATGAGACCTGCATCATTCACACACAAATAGCAGGTAAACTCAAGGTGCTCTCATTTAAAGATCAACCGTGATTTAAATGAATAAATAATATCTCAACATGAGGCCATCAGTGGGTGTTAAGATTTTGGTGACATTTAATTCAAAAGTTTGTAACAAAAAGTAATCATGCCAGAAATCCAAGTTCCTACCATTAACACAATCTAGCTCTGGTCGATTTCTTCTTCTCTGATAGATGGCATATTTTTCCTTTATTTTTATGCTATCTTTATCTGTAAGTTTTTTGTTTTTTTTTATATTTTACCTGTATTCAGATATCCAGTTTCTAGAGACACAGTGGCTCTCAGTGTCAGTGAAGTGTATCATTGTGCATGCAAGTAACCAGATTTCTGGGGTGAATATAGTCAGTGCTGATCAAATGAAATCAATCTTAATTTATAAAGCACTTTTCATGCATAACAGCAGCACAACTGGCTTTACATGAAAAAAACAACAGTTTCTGCATCTTAAAAACACAAGCAATCACATACTCAAGTTTATAATAAAACTAATCAAAGGACACATACATTCTCTCTCACACACACACACATATGCACACAGGCACACACACACGCATACACACGCACACAAACTAAACGGACATAGAGCCCCACCCCCCACCCCATTGACCCCACTCTAAAACAAACTGTCTCTAACAAAATAATAGTCTAAATGAGCATATGTCTTGGCACCAGGTAAAGAAAACAATAATATAGGGGCCCATCCACGCCAAGAGCTACTCCACTCACAACCACAGAGGCCACCACCATGGGAACCACCCACATCAGGGCAGACCAGGTCCACACCACAACCATTGGGCTGCAGTGCAGGGCCTCAATTAATCTAGACAAAGGACAATCACCATGACAACAACCACATAGTCAGAGCAAGCGTAGCACCTGTTGTGGAGGACCCTCATAAGGAAAACACTGGAGTGGAAACAGAAATAAAAACAAAGATCAAATTAATCTGAGGACAATAACAACAAATAATACCAGCATGTCTTCATATATACGTTGATGTATTCATGTGATATATTATGTAATTGTCTATAAGAGAAAAGCGGGGGCCACTGATATAAACACAGGTCATTAAATTAAAACCACTTACAAGCAAGTGAAAAATTGATTCATTTGTTATAATGGCTCAAGTAAAGCGGTCAGATCTCATCCTTCTTCATGGGTCTAGTGGTGACCTGTAACTGGTTGATTGTTATATAATCCTCTGTATTTGTGACCATCATGAATTTATTTCTCATTTATTTTTTACTGTCAATTTTGATGAATATGTTTTGGGTATCTGTTGAAGCATTCACACATTTCTGTGGATGGTGGTCTGTACATTTTGAAATTGTGAATGCTGTTTAGAATATGATATCCTGGATTATTCTTGATTACACTATAAACTTTTAACTATTAGAAATGTCTTACCAAATATGAATCCATGTGAGGTTTGTTCATGCAGATTGACATTTAGGAAGTAAGTCAATGTTCTTTATATAGCACATTTCAAGATGAAAATCACAAATAAACCCAAGAACATTAAAATATAAAACATAACTACCAAAGCTAAACATAAACAAGTTTAAAAAGATTGGTTATCAGCCACGGATCTCAGGCTCAGAGGAAGGGAGTTCCAGTGAGCTGGAGTCACTATTGTAAAGGCTCTGTCACCTTTTCAACCGTGCGTGCTGCACAACCAGCAGACCCATTTTATATGACCTGGGGGACCTGCTGGGAACATATGTCTGCAAAAATTCTCTGATATAAGTTGGTGCTTGACCATGTAATGCTGTTCAAACTCAAATTTCAAGTATATGTACCCTCCAGTGGTTGTGAGAGAAACTATGTGGGAATTGTTTATATGGAATCCATGAAAATAACAGTTGTGTCCTGAAAAGATCACTGCAGTATATCCACCTGAATGGCATGAATGTTTTATAACTAGCTGAATGAATTGTTTTACCTAAACTCAACCTGGGAGCGACAGTTTTTAATGTGTTGTGTTAAGATAAAATCAAGGCAGCTAACAAAATTGCATCCATTTGGTTGATATTTTCATTGTTAAAAGAATGTGTTTTAATCCTTCAGATGATTGTTTTGTAACCCTGACCAAGTTGCTTTCATTTCTTTCCAAACAGAAAGTGATAAAGTAAGTAAAATGTTACAGAGTTATTAACAGGATGTAACTCGGAAGTGACAAAACAGTCATATATTAGCCTTGAACTCACATCACAAGCATTGGACCATCCAACCCCACTGCCTTCCTTCCAATGAGGATTTTGTAGCTTCTGAAAGGAAACATTTGAGGATGGTGGGTGCAATCTGACGTGACAATATTTAGATGAATTATATTTCTTTCCTGCTGCCTATAGTAATTACAGGATGCCATTATGGGTCAACTCAAGGGGAATTTATCTATGAGCATTTCAACTGAGGGACATGCTGGAAGCGCCCCACCGGGAGACTGTTAGTCCAGCGGAGGGCATTGAGGTCATTTTGACCTGATGAAGACCTTATTTAGATAAAACATTTCTGCTGCATGGGGCATTTCTTCAGTTTCTTTAGTTTTCTTCAGCCCAGCATATCTTCATGATATATGTCATTACATCCTCTTTGCAGCTATTAACCAACTTGCAACTATCGTTGGGACAAGTTGTATTCCTTAACATCCCTATGGCACTGATAACTTTGTCTATTTACTTTTTTTTTTATTCTGTACTTTCATTGTTAGAATCTAAGGTTTAATGATGCATATGTACAGAAGTACATCCAGCTCTGGGCTGGTATATTTACTGCTAATCTAAAAATAGCAATAGATATGAATCATTCAACATTAAAGAAAGGCTGCAGTTACTCATGTTACAGTCTGTCACATTGTAATCTGTGGTGTTTAGAGAGTGTTGACTCTTTATGCCATGGCTGGAATATAGTCTGTCCTCCTAAGCAACACAAATATTGTATCTCACAAGAATGATTAATGAAATGAAAATGAAATGAAAAATACTTTATTTATCCCTCTTAGAGGTAAATTATTGTTGTAGCAGTTTTTTGTTGTTGTTTTTTTAAAATAATAATAATAATGATGATACAAAAAATTAAATTGAAGTCGAAGATAGGGCCTTGTTCCGGAGGGTGATGGCTGCTGGCAGGAATGATCTCCTGTATCTTTCCGTCTTGCAACGGACTTGACGCAGCCTCCCACTGAACACACTCTGTTGTTTCTTCACTGTGGTGTGTAG
>JBBBVU010000015.1:3472185-3483014 GCA_037177055.1 Atherinosoma microstoma | reverse complement strand
CCACCTCTCCGCCCAGGATGTAAAAAGTGTGTTGTGTACTTTAGATAGGTTACCTAAAAGTTTGTCAACAAGAAAAAAATAAAAGAAAATAATATATATATATATATATATATATATATATATATATAATATAACCAGGATCAGGTTAGTTATGGAGAAAACAGCAGCAAGTCTTAACACAGAGACATCATTCCAGACGGATTTAAACTCATGTGGTTTGCCTGGTTTGTGTAAACAAGTCCAGATATTGTTCCCTGAAAACCAATCGGTGTTAAACATATCCATCTCCAAAAATCTAACTGAATCTACATACAGAAAACTTAATCCCCAATGTAATAGTATTTCATAACCCCCATAGCACAGGAGACAATAGAAGTATCATTAATTAGTTTATATAATTGCCTTGTCTCATCCCCATATGGGTTTATAGCAGCTGCTACCATCCAGCCAGTGCACATTTATTGATTACAGTACTGATACATTTCTATATTCCCCAGAAACCAAATACAATTACTCTGTGTAAACCTCATTCAGCTGTATGCCTTTTACTAGTAAATAGTTCCACCCTACATGCATTTAAGCTGTAAGGCCCATGTCCAATATTTCCCTTAAGATTCCCTTTCAGTTCTCCTCTATTCCACACTTAGAAAACTTCCCTGAGGAAAAAACCATGTGCAAACCAATGAATATGATTACATACATGATAAAATATGAAGGCAACGCATCAACATTAACAGTTTCACATTCTGGGTATTAATGATCCAAGGCCATGGAGTTTAAAAACAATATTAACTCATCCATATTACAATAAATCCAAATATGTGTCCTCAACAAATGGAGAAATATTAGTTTTCAAGGAGGAGGTGTTCCTCCGATCAGTCAGATTATCCGTGGTCTAAAGGAATAATTATAAGTGATTTTACACATCAAATATCCGTTGCAGTGAATAATGCAGTCAGCTTTTCTGGGTCAAGGATATGCAGCGGAATCAACACAGCATAAACCAATAACATTTATAACAACCCCAAACATTAAAAAAAATAGAGACAATGGGTAAAATGTAAATAAAAACATAGTACAATGATTTACAAATCTCATGAATTTAAAATTAATTCCCAGTTGAACATAAATAACACATCTGTTCTAGCAGTGGGTTTTTGTTCTGGTTCTATTGCAGCACAAGTTTCCAGTTTTGTATTTCAAGTTCTTCCTTGTTTCCTGTTTTTATTTTGTTGAGTTTATTCACTTGTGTTTTCTGTTCACTTTACTTCCCGCTCCCTGATTCTGGTTCGTCATGGTCACACCTGGTTTCTTTTGCTGATTGCCTCACCTGCTGCTAATTTTGTGATTAATTCTCTGTCAATATAGACTCGGTTTTTCAGTTGGCTCTTGTTGGATCATTTCCATGTGACTTTGTGTTTCAGTTTTTTGGATTGTCTATTGTGTCTTGGGTTTCATTAAAACCCCAGAAGACCCTTGGCTTCCTCTCCTCTGTTGTTCTGCATTTGGGTCTATTTCCTCCCCCCCGACACCCCCCCTCAGATGTTGAGATTGAGACATTTCATCTTTTTTTACTGAAAAAATATTTGCTAAATTTGAACTTTTTTAATGAAATTGTAAAAACATTTCCATTAGCCTTGGTATTTAAAATTAAGTGCAAATTATTGTCGGGGTGGTAAATCAGCATATTGCCATTGCATTTACTTGTTTGCATGCTTGATGTTGACAGTTATCCAAAAGCACTCCAATTTTCTGACCTCAGATAGTTATGGAAATGTATGCATATTGCAATATTTTGAGAGTCAAGTACAACTTGTGTTAGTACTCTGATGGCATTTTAATTAAAAGTGAGAGACGCACCAGATGCGTGAATGAGAACTGGATATGTCAGTGTGAACACAAACTATAGTGGCTAAGAACTTCAGATGCCTATTTCTGATCACTTATGACAAGTTATTTCATACATGGAGCAAAAGAAACCCAAACCATGATACTACCACCACATTTTAAATACACTTTTGCCTCACACATAATGCTTCTCGTTAAAAGTTTTACTTTGGTCTCATTCATTGAAAACATTGAGCCAATAGTCTGTTGGCCCATTCGTGTTAACTACAGCAAATTACAGATGGATAGCAATGTTATCTTGAGAGAAACGGCTTCTTGCACTGTTCCCCTGCAGTGCTCACCATTTGTATCTTTATATTTGATCAGATTACCATTAACACTGTAGAAGAGGCCATTAAATCATTGGATTCTCATATGTTTTTAGTTTTTTTTCTAAATTAATATTCAAGACTTGTATGAAAATTACAGTAATGTAGGAAAGTAAATTTTTAACCCATGCAGACCATTTTTAAAGCTTCTGCTTGAAATTTGCCTTCCTATGATGAAATGAGTACATCTGCAACCACAAGGTCTATTTAAATACTTTTGGAGTCTTGAAAGTAAATAATTATGTAATTTACGTTGTGTAATGATGGGGAAAAATGAGTAAATAATGAGCGAAGATGGCACATAGCACAAATGAAAAAAAAAAAGGTTTTCTTTCACTTTCAGGGTGAACATGAGTGATGCAGCTGCAGCTCTAAACTTCTATCAAATCATAGTGCAATATGTGAACATTATCTCTGCAAAAGCCACCTCTGATAAAGTGAAATAGAACAAAATTAGAGAGATTTTAGTCCAGACAGTTCAGGCGAGGTCTCTGAAATGGTTATTTTGGCAGTTTGGCACATTTTGGACCCATCTGCTCCTAAAGTTCCTCAGTTGGAAGACTACTGCTTTTAAAAAGGTTTATATACAACTTAGTTTTTAAGTATGTGCATATTTCTAAATATATGCAAAGCATTTCCATTTAGAACTGAAAACTTTTACAATTTAGTTTCTCTTTCGCCTGCGTTCCAATCCTGAGTACCAATGCAGAAAGTGTTGCAGATTGTTGTGCATCTGTTTTTTTTATCCATCTAATGCATCTCATGCCACAGAATTTACATATACTATACCCAGTTTGTACTTTTATTAAAATAATGTGTTTGTGGGTTGATGCTAAAGAATTGGTATCAAATTAAACTGAGATGTGTATATCAGTTTGTTGTGAACATGCTGTATAACCCTGCTACATTATTGATTCCTCTCTGTGAAGCTGTACAGCCAGTTCCTGATGACCCTGCTCAGCCTTCCATTGAAAGCTGCTCTAATTATTTAGTCTCCATTTGACCTCAGTGTGCAAATCAGAGCCAGGGGGATTGATTAAGTGCATCTGAGATACGGACGCTGACCCAGGTGGTGTAATGTTAGGCTATTAGCACTGATTGAGCAGAAATGAACCGGGAATCAAAGGATAT
This sequence comes from Atherinosoma microstoma, assembly GCA_037177055.1. NCBI lineage: Eukaryota > Metazoa > Chordata > Actinopteri > Atheriniformes > Atherinidae > Atherinosoma > Atherinosoma microstoma. The sequence continues at coordinate 3,479,667 of JBBBVU010000015.1, read as the reverse complement.
ACACAGACGCTGTTTATATCTCAGTAGATAAAGAGCTCCGTCTGAGCGGATCCAGGTCTCTCGGGAGTCGGGGCATGCAGTGTTTACACGCCTCACCGATTGTGACTCCGGTTTATTTTTGTTTAACTGTCACCAATTAGAGGAAATATTTGGCTAGACTGCTGTAGTTGGTGGAATAGAAGATGAATATGTAGCAAAGATGTTCAATAAATGTAAGAAGAGACAGAAAGAAAACAGAACTGATGTCAGAAGATCGAAAGGAATGAAGGGGCCCTAAAATAATCGATGCTCCGTAGATTCCAAAGTATGAAGTCCCCAATTTCACATCCATCTATCTACAGAGTAAAATATACAACTCGTTCTCATGCATGTGGTGAAAAGAGTCTTGGGATATTTCAGGGCTGCATGCTGCCTCCTTGTGGTAAATAACTGGTATTGCTCCAAACTTACTGCTGCATTTGACCACTTCACAGATGAACTGTAACATACAAACACAAAGGTAAAATTTTCTTCTTTAACATTTTTTCGACAGTTGTGAAGAAATACCACAAAATCATAGTAAACTGTAAAGTATGTATCACACATTATCTGTGGCATATGGCTTTGTTTCAGGAATAAAACTATAAAGCAATCTTTTTCTTTTTTAATTTTTAAGATAATTCAACAATTCCGAGCAGGTTTTGAGGCTGTGTGCACTGTAATGAAACCCAAATAAATGGCTTTTTGAATCTCACAAACCCAAATCTTATTCACAATAAAACACGTGCCAGATAATTAAAGTGAAACATTTTACTGTTGCATGAAAAAAACATGTGATGGTGCTCATTTTACACATTATAGAAAAACTTTGTTTGTGCTTTGATCTTTTTTGTTTTTCTGCTTTACATAAAATTAATCCATAACATTGTACAGTAGATCAGTGGCATTTTGTCCTATTTGACGGGTATGATTTGATCATTTATTGCACATTTTTTACATTTCCAAAAAGGGTTTTGTGTATTTAATATCTTTAACCTACAAGGTACTACTGTTTATCTTTTGTTTTATGTTTTGTAGTGAGTTCAGAAACAGGAAGATGGATTATTTTGATGCTTCCCACAATACGCTTTCATGAAAAAAATATCTAAAATCAGTCTTTTGAAGTAAAAGTGATCAGCTATTCCTTTCTATGAGCTGCAACAAAGCAAAACAGGGCAAGGAAATTTTATTTGTATTGCACAATTCACACATGAGACAAATTAAAGTACTTTTCAAAAGGCAAAGAAAAAATACAATGAAATGCATAAAAAATTTAAGAACAAATAAAAGAAAACTACAAAATGATAAAATAGAATCTATGAAAGTGCTTTTTAAGGAGCAGCAATAAAAAAAACAGAAAAATGTTTCGAATTGTTTTTTTATTTTAAATTTTTTACTTAATTAAAGCTGCAATAAACAAGTTTTTAGCCCTGCATTAAATGAGCCAACAGACTGTTCACACCTCAGGTGTGCAGGGAGCTTTTACACTGCTGCTTCACCTTGGCTGGTTCTGACCCTGAGAATACTGAGTAAACCTCTCCCGGTTGACCTGAGGCATCTGAATGCTTCATAACTAATGATTAAGTCTGAGATGTATTCAGACCCAAGAGCCAAATGTCCCTGCAGTGGTTGTAGTAGAGGTGGTTTGATTTCCTCATTGCTGCAACTTTTTATTCCTCCAAATGGATAAAAATAATTCTCATCATTAGCAGAAGTTTATTCATCTTCAGGCCAGTTCACATTCAGCCAACCACACTCTGCACATATGATTACTTATGTTATATGGACTGTTAAGTGATTTAAAAAAAATATATATATATTTATCAACAGGAACATGTACATATGGATCTAAAGTGTGGAAACTACTTGGTAACAGGACACATCCCTCTGTTATGGATCACTCTTTTTGAAAAATATTCGACTGATTGACTCAACACACAATGATTGGTAAACGACAGGCTCGGTTTGACGAGCAAACTGGACTTTTATACCGAATGACCTTAGTGGCAGTAATTAAAATCAACTGTCGGGCGAAGAGAATTGTTACGTGCAGAACATATTTAATTTGCACGTAGTTTTTTTGTTGTATAAACACATTAGGTTAGAGGTTGGTGCCACCCGCTGCATTCGTTTTGTGAGTCTTTTTGTAGATAAGTTTAGTTAGGGAGTTTCTTTTGTTTGTTTCTAGGTTTCAGTGTAGCTCCTGAGTTAGGTCTTGTTTTGTTATATTTCTTTCATTTGATTTGGCACAACCTAATGTTCCTTCCACCCCCACAGGTTCCACAGCTTTTTTTCTTTTTGGTGTAAATAAATAATTTTCTTTAAACACATGTACAGTGGTTTGTCTTCTCTGTGGTCATCGGGTTGCATCCCTTCCAGGGGCTGTAACAAGAATGAAAAGAGAACATGTTGGATTCATTTACAAAATGTCTGATTTTTCTTCTTTTTCACACGCATGTAAAGCTCTTTTAGCGAGTCAATATATAAAATCAAAACCCCATAAATGAAGCTTTTGAGGGAATCTATCAGGTTGTTTATCATATTCATCTCTGTGATCACTGCCCCGGTTAAACTGTGCTGTCTGTGCTCTGAGCAGTGATCAGTCAGATGTTGATGCTCTAAAGTCCTTGCAACAGCACATGAGTTGTGTGAGATAACTGACCTCAGATGACCTTCCCCTTCTCTCTTCACTCAGCTCATTGGACTTGTCAGGTGCACACATCTCCTGTGATGGCTTGCGGGCCTGGCTCCTGCTTGCCCCAGTGACACTGCGGCATGTAAAATTGTGCTGCATTTATGCATGAACAAGGTTGCATGACGTGTGTTCTGCTTATCGTGGCCCTGCCCACCATATGTTTTGTCCAAAATTTCTATCTATGTATTTATTCAATTTTAGTTTTGTTTATAGAAATCTATTAAATGAGGCGGGAAAAAATAAGTATATATATTTTATAAAGGATGAAATAGATAAAACAAACTGCTGCTTCCAGATCCTAAGAATAAAATAAGAGAAGAAGAAACAATAAAACTAATGACCAAAATGTTTTCTATTTAATACAATGAGATCATTCTGAATAATCTGTGACTGGATAAATTGTAAAAACATGTCAGTGAGAGACCCTTACATGGAAATGGAAATATTCACTAATTTAATTTCAGGCTGAATTTTAGTAAGTCTGTGCCATCATGATCAAAGCAGAACTGTAGAAACAAAGAGGCTAAAAAGTTCTATTAAAGAAGCAGAAAATTAGCTGTACCTAAGCGTCCCCTGCAGGGTGTTAATAATTAAAGTATTACCCAGTATTAGTCATCTCAAGATGAAACCTCACGTGTGCATAATAACAAAGCTTCTTACTTTGCATTTGTACTCCCATTTTAAAAAGTTAGGGCAGCCATCAACTCAAATTCAAATATTACTATATAAATGCATCATTAACACAGTCCGCAGGTCTCCATTTCTCAGGAAAATAGTACTGTAGACAGTTATATTAAATTCAGACCAGCATTTAGTCATACATCATCCCTGCTGATATATTTGTTACAAACCTAAGGCTGCTATGGTTACCACAAGTTTTAAATACCCAAGAAGCTGAACAGCTGACTTATGCACTTTGATATTAGGCTTTTAACTAGCATCTTTGAGTTTCTACATTCCCCCCACCACCCAGATATCATAGTTACCTAGATATGATGGTAAGAATAATTTCAAAATAATGCAGTGAGTTTAAGAGGTTTTATTTAACACTTTGAGTCTGTGTCTATGTTTTGGGCTTCATATCTGCAGCCACAAGGTCTATCTGAATACTTTTGGAGTCATTGTAAAGGGAATATTCATGAAGATGTTTAAATATCCATATATGTGTTACTGGTGAAGCATATGTGCTTGCCTAAGAGGGAAAGGGGACCTTTTAGGATGAATTTAAATATCCCTCTGGAATGATGCAGCTGTAGCTCTAAACCTCTATCAAATCACAATATGTGACCATTAAATATGCGGTTTTAGTGCAGACAAGTCTCCAAAATGGACATTATGGCACAGTTTAGCACCATCTGTTCTCAGCCATATCAGGTTTTAAAAAGGTTGAAATCGTTTGTAGTAACAGTACATAGTCAAACTGAAAAAGGTTTTGAATCTGAAGATTTTCAGAGGTTTCACAGTAACAGAAATGTAATTGAAAAACAAATTCAAACAAAATAAACAGCCTTGTGAATAATAAATGCAGTACAGGAAACAATACTTACAGCATTAACAAAAAAACTCTGAATATTCCTTCTCCTTGGAGCACAACTCAAACTCTGGTCCTCGAGGGCTGCTAGCCTGCACATTTTTGTTGTTTCGCTGCTCCAACTCACCTGACTGAAATGAATGGGTCATTGTTAAGAAGTTGACATGGAGCTGTTGAATCTGTTTGATTGGAATTGGGTGGGCTGGAGCAGGGAAACAGCAAAAACCTGCAGAAAGCAGCCATCGAGGACTGGAATTTAGAGCCAATAAGAAAGCCAATAACTTGCTAATGAGTAAAGTCATATGAGTAAAGTATGACAGAAAAATAAAAAAAATGTCATACTTGGATTCTCCAAAAGATATCCATCCATCAAAGAATGTCTTCATCAATATAAGTGATGATCCAAATGTGCTTTGGCTCAGAGTTTAAAGTGCAGTACTTCCATACCGCCGCCAAGGGGCAGTGTAGGAACAATTTCAAACAAGTAAAACATTTTAAAAGCTGAACTGTGTTGGTTTAACACAGAAAACTCATAGTATCCTATATTTATGGTGTTAATAAAAACATTGTGTCAGACTAAATGCCTGAGTGTCTGTTTCAGATTTTGGAAATCCAGAACTATGATCTATAGACCCCCTTAACTGTTTTGGGATTTGAAAAATTAAATAGCAAACAAGTTCAATACAAGCCCAGCCTGGGAAGTTTTCTGTTGCCAGGTTACAGATTCATTTTGTTTTTAACACTTAGAGTTTTTTTCAGAAATGCCAACTGCAGCTGTTTGTCTTCGTACTTGTACATATGTATACATTTCCCGGAAATAAATCCAGAGAGAAATGTGTAAACAAGTGCTGTATAATCACTGCCCTTCAGAAGTGACCTCGTGAAATTTAGCATCATGCTGAGATTCTCACTAGGTGGTGGGGAAACCTAATGCTCTAATTCTGCATGTTTATGATGTTAACCAGTTAGCAATGTTATTCAGTCATTCTCAAACAGCATAAAGCAGTGTGACTGGCTGAATTAAAGAAAAAAAAGGAAAAGGAATTACTCACCTAACTTGAGTAATTCAATGATGCATGTATGGTCATGTCTGACCTACAATTCATAATTACAATAAGTTAATCACCATTGCCTGACGGATAACAGGTGCTGCTATTACTTAGAGTGAGCTAACATTTCATGTATTTCACAGGCATTAATTGATAATCACTTGGAAATGACATGTCCTTGGGTTTCGTGAGATGTTTAATCAAAGCCTTATCAAATCCATTGAAAAGAGGTCACTTCTTTACCCCTACGTAACTGTGCCTGCAAAATTAATTAATTCACCGAACATAATTTCATAAACATTATCAGGTTTAGTTATCTGGTGCATAGGTCCTCTTATACAAGCCAGTTAAAAAAGAAAAGAAAAAAAAAACAGGACTTATTTTATACTTATTTATGTTTCATTTTCAATGATTATTAGACTAGAATATCTGAGCCCCTACTGCATACATTAGTTTTGAAATATCCTCACCGCCGTCCATTACGGCGCATAATCACTACACCACACAAAATTTACAGACGTGTAATTTGCAAGTGGTTTTCAATTAGCGCCGGTGATATATCAGAATGGCCAGCTTCTTCCAAGCAATTGCAATATCCGCTATCCATCAGGCAAATCTAGATTAGCTTATTTTAATTACAAATTTCAGGTAAGACGTGAACACACATACATCATCCAGACACCTAAGTCAGCTTCATATAATCAGTTTTCCTTTGTGAACTTTTAATGTCGTTATAGTCTGTTTTTACTGCAAATTCATGTCTCTCATGTATCATAACAGGAGGAGGAGGTCAGATGATTATCACATGAAACTTAGTTATGCTGTGATTGCACAAGTTTAGAAAGAACTTTTTTTGTATGTGTTTGTTGAGAAAACAATAGCATGACATATAGAAAGTGTCAGAAAATGAGTTCCTGCAGGTTTAACAGGGTGAAAAAGTCCACATTTCACACCTGATTAGTTCGGTACCAACAGCACTTGGTTAGTTGTGGCCTGGTAATTAACATCATGCCAAGCCGCTGGTCTTGGACAGTCATAGATTTTGTTCAGAACGAAAAAGGTTCCAACTTTTCAATTGGATTAAATGCCGAAAAGATGTTTGAACATCAACATCTAAATTCGCTGCCAGTTAAACAATTGATTCGCTCCTTGTTTTTCTGAATTTGATGTTTTCAAACATAATGTGCCGATGTCTGGCATCAGCCGCCGTTCAATAGTTCTGCATGATGACATTTATTTAATCAGGAAGAGAATCAGAGGCAAGATGGTGGTTTTTACAGGCAATTTATTCCAAAACTCTCAACACAAACTCTGCCAGAGCAGATTATGTGTTCAGCCCAAGTTACCATGGTGATATAGCTGGTGCAGAAAAGAGCCACTACGTGAAAATCAAACCACAGTTTTAGACTGGAGGGAGTTTTCCCAAAGATTTGTTTTCACTGAGCAAAAACTGTGTGAGGCATGTGTTGCACTCCTTGTATGCACGTGTGTGTGTTTGGGTGTGTTGGTGTGTATGTGTGATGCTACTGCAGAGATGAGCTTAGCTGCAGTTCATTCTGTAATCAAGCCCTCTTACAAACACACATCCCTCCCTGCCAGGTACACAGGAGTGTGTGTGTGTGTGTTAGGAAAAAACTCCAGATGAACTCGGGTCAATGAGAAGGCAAAAGCTTTTTTACTTGCAAGGAGTTCACTCAGCCAGCAGACATCTTGTGAACTGAGGTTTCAGTTAGAACAACACCTTATTATACACACTTTCCCAAAATGACTTCCTTATCTGGGGACACTGTTATCTCAGGTCCTGGTGTAGGACCCCCAGGGTGAGGTTTTACGACTACAAGATCAGCAGGAGGGCCATAAATCTCATTTACAGCTACTCTTAAACACTTAAGTAAACTTGTACAAACAATTCTGGTCAAGTCATACTAGGGTCACAATATCATGAAACAAGATTTTCCCATCAGTGTGAAGTTGGCAATAAGCAGTTTTTGTGAAATTCATATTATCTGAGAGAAGAGTTTCTTTTCTGCAACATGATTATTGATATAAAGGCCCGGTCACACTGCCTTTCACGGGCGTATCGCGGCTGAATCACGGGTAAAATTTTGCGATTTTTTTTTTTTGCCCGTGGTTGCCCGCGGTGGAAAATGTGCAAAATTGGCTAACCAGCTGTTTACCCGTGGTATGCC
>JBBBVU010000015.1:3445098-3462408 GCA_037177055.1 Atherinosoma microstoma | reverse complement strand
AGGCGTTCCCAGCAGACCCTCACTACACGTTTGGGCCTGCCAGGCCTGACCGGCATCCTCCCCCACCATCTGAGCCATCTAGTCATTTTGTGAAATTTTTGTGAAATCTCATTGTACCGGTAGAACTGTAGGGAACTAGCTTCCTCCTGCATAATGTGCATTTGACTTTCCAGTTGACTTGAAACTCTGCCGTGCTGCTCCGGTCTGTTCCCTCCACTAAAGGCGCAAACTCTGGCAGAAACAGCTGTTCAGCTTTCCCTGCTTCTGCCTCCAGACTGTGGTTGGTATCAAAGGTGGACTGGGAGAAAATCAACTGAGGTATTTTGGCCCGACTGGCCTACAGTATATAAAATCATGCACACCACAAATCTTTGCACTCCCTTGAATGTGAATATCAACCACTCCTTAAACCCACTGAAACCATGCCGTGAGATAGCAAGAATCAGTGAGAGTGAACACATTAAATGCTTCCAAAAAGAGTAATTTAATAATTTAATAAATACTTATATTCCAGCATAGTGATGATTAATATCAGCATTCATCCTACTCTGTGTTTGAGGGAGAAAGAAAATAGAACAGACATGAGAAATGATGGATCAGATGAAAACTGTTCCTGTGTAATTGTGCCTGCTCTTCTCTTCTGGAGATGTTTTCAACCAGGTTCAACAAAATATTAAATGCAGATTTTTTTATTTTACACAGATGCAGTCAGGTCCAGAATGATTGGAGTCCCTGATAAAGAGACAAACAGCTGCATCAGTATTAACATATGGACAAAATGTAAATAAATAAACTGTCTTAAAGTGTTTTATGTTTGTATATTGTCCATCAACACCTACACAGAAGCTGTCTCTAACACATAAGAGAACTAAGACATAAAATACCCAAATTTAAGATGAGCTGTTTTCACCACAGAGCACAACCAGCTAACCAGATTTTCTCCAGCTTGAAACTCTACACCATCAACTAATTTAATAAATGTATGTATGTATCTAACTTGTTGACTGCCAACTGGCTCGTATGGATCAGACTTACTGGGTTTAATGAGTCTCTTGACTCAGAGCAGAACCTCAGTGATGTGAAAGCAGCGCAGTTTACCACAGCTTCTACCATCATCATCATCTACAGCAGCTGATGAAGGTATTAACATGTGGTAAACATTAGAAAGTCTCTTTTTTTTTTTTTTTTAATTGCTAAGTTTCTCTGCGCCTCCTCTGTTTTCTCTCCACGGTTCTGACAGGTAGCTGCATCAGAGCCAAAAGTATCTGATTGGTTAAGCCTGGTGTCAGTTAAAAGAAGAACCAATGGGCTGCAGATAAACGTGTTTAATGGACCGGTGGTCAGGAAAGAAAGGTCTGTGCTGACTATTTGGAGTGTTCCAGCTGTCATCTGTTTGGTTGATTACTCCTCTCATCTTGTATGTAAACCACCCAGTTTTATCACCTGGCTGGGATTGGCTCCTCATCACCACCTGCTTCACTTGCTCCCTGGTTCGTTGCCAATCATCACAGGAGCTGCCACATTTCGGGAATAAAAGGGCACGGCATCCCCTCATGTCAGCTGTGTTCTAGTAGACAGCTTGCCCACTTTTGTAGAGACTGTTTTTTGGCTTGATTCTGATTTAATTAGATTTGGTAGCATAGAAGTTTTTATGTGTTCAATTATTAATTAGCTGTGCTGGTTGTGGTTTTGTTTTGCATTTAGGTTGTTTGTTTCTTTGATTTAAGCAGCACCACCCGTCTATCCCTCCTCTTTGTATCTGTTATGTTTCATTCCACCTGCCAAGTGGGACAATAAATTCACTACTCCCCCCTCCATCTGGTCAACTTTTATTTTATGTTACTTCCTCCTTTCCCTAGCTGAGTCTGAACAGGATGAATGAATTACTCAGGCCCAGGAACCACAGTGAAAGGGGGAGGGTGTTTGAAAAATTGAATGGGCTGGCCTTGTGTTAGCTGGGGCCCAATCTATTGACTTTTATGGATTAGTCAGACCAATAAATAACTGTGTTGGCCCAAAACACGTCAGCCCACCAGAATGATGCCCAGTGTGCCCCATGGCTTGTCTGTCCCTGGGTGGGGTTTACACTCTTTTTGTGCTATCGTAGGTGCTCTGGGATTCATATGGCAGGTTTAGAATTTCTATGGCAGGATTAGGATTCATTTGGCGGGTTTAGGATTCATATGGCGGGTTTAGGGATTCATATGGCGGGTTTAGGGATTTATATGGCGGGTTTAAGATTCATATGGCAGGTTTAGAATTTCTATGGCAGGATTAGGATTCATATGGCGGGTTTAGGATTCATATGGCGGGTTTAGGGATTCGTATGGAAGGTTTACGATTTATATGAACAGTTATACAGACAGCATGAGAGTTTTCAAAAGCGTTCTTTTATATTGAATCAAAGGTACCCCAAATGTACTTATTTTTACCTTTTGAAGGTTCCTGACTGAGTGAGATGATGTCTTTATGATGTCACCTTCCCTACGCACAAAGTACTCCTACTGATTGCTTTTCTTTAAGTCTTTTTGCGGCCTTCTCCAACACAATTGACACTGTTAGCTGGATATCTTTTGCCATAAACAATTAATTTTTTGGTTTGTAGAACATGCGTTCACCATCTTCAGATCCAGACAGGATTCTGACTGCACTGCTCACTGGTTTGCTTAACTGGCTTCCTGTACAGTTCAGGATCCAGTTTAAGATTTTATTGCTTGTTTTTAAAAGTCTTAATAGCACAGCACCACCTTATCAGAGCTTTTAAACTTCCACAGTCCTGTCAGAGCACTGAGATTAACAACCAGCTGCTCTTGATGGTTCCCAGATCCGGATTAAAGGGCAGAGGGGATCGAGCTTTTTCCATCGCCTTTTTGATATCAGATCTGTACAGAACATTTATAGTTTTAAATCACTATTAGAAACATACCTTTTCTCATGGCTTTTCCTCCAGATTGAGCATTTTTATTTTATATATTTTTTATAGTGCTGTTTTATTCCTTTTATTTAGTTTTTTTTTTAGATATATTTGTGTTATTTTTTATTGTTGACTTAGGGGTTTTATTTTATCTTTTTTTTTGTGCAGCATTTTGTTCAACTGGGGTTTTTTTTAAATATCCTTTATAAATAAACTTGACTTGACATGACTTTTGTTTAGCTGCTGGATGTCATTAGCATAGCATTTGATGTCCACAGTCCTCAGCATAAGTTCAACACAAATTGGATATTATTCAAGTGAAATGTGCTGAAATAGCTGCTTCAACTGCCACACAAAACTGGCCCTAATCTGAACAAAACTATGGCCTACCCCATCCATGCACAGCCTGTGGTGATTTACAACAAAGTTGCCATTTGAGAGAGATGTCAGTGTAGATATTGATGGCCCACATCAGTCTTTTCTTCTGTCTGGCTGGTCAATATTCAAATCTCACCTTCTGATATCGGAAATGTGTAAAATGCCAAACTGAGCTGGGAAACTGTGTGTGCGTGTGTGTGTCAGGTCATTTGAAATACAAATTACTGCATGATGACATGAAGAAATGTGACAATTACGGCTTCCAGGGGAGCATTTCCGATTAGTCATCAAGAGAGACAGGGAGAGACAAAGACACAGGAAATCTATGACACAAGCAGCTTCATGAAGGTCACACATCCCTGGTTCGCTATGTGGGCGAATATTTTTCATCACGCTCCCTTTGTGAAATGCATACACACATTTGAAAAGGACTTTGTATAGCACCCAGTAATTACAAACATTACAGTGAATTGTTTTTCAGAGAAAAGGATGGTGCTACATGTGATTTTCAAGAGTTCATATTTGAACATGATTTCTTTTCTTTTTTTTCTAGGTTTATAGCCAAAGCATTTTAATTTTTTAGTTTCTTTTTTCTCTTTTTCTTTATAGAGTTTGTTGCCATGTAAATTATAATACAATACTTCAAGGTGAAGAGCTGCCATAGTGTTACCCCACAAAAACCAAAAGGTTGTGGCTGTAACATTTTTTTAAAGTGAAAAAGAGATGAAATTATACAGACCAACATTCATTCATTGATTCCATTCATTCATTGAATGTCAAAAAAGAATAGACATGTGACTCTGACATTGTATCTCCACTCACATTTCCAGACATTTTTTTTCAAGACATTTTATTTGTAATTGTGTGATGTGTAAGTTTCTGTATAAAAAGAAATGAATGTGTCTTATTCTGGCTCTAGTTTGTTTCAACACCAATGCAGTACTGAAAGGATTCAAACTCATACACCAGAAAAATCTTAAGTCCCCACTTTCAGTCTTCCTCCATTGTTGGCAGCTGATACTAAATACCTTTTTTCTTCTTTTTGCATCATTCTAACACTACATTTTGCCTCAAGGTAAGAAAACCTAACATGTGAAACATTCCCACTAAATCTGAGTTTTAAAGAAAATGCCTGGATCCAAATGCCTGATCTGAGTTTAAATCAAGTGTAAATAATTTGCAAAGTGGGATATGAACCACATCTAAAATAAAATAAAAAGATTATGAAAAAACAAAACAAACAAATGCAAATCCATCCATAAACTTTTGAATAATCTTACTAACAGAAAAGCAAACAGAACAAATAAAGTGCATACCATCCTTACCGGGAGGGTATATATGTTTTTATTTATTTATTCATTCATTTATTCATGAATGTAAAAATGAATGAATAAACTAACATTACAGCTAAGTCTTTCCTTATCTAATCTACATGTATTGAAGAAGGACAAAAAAGACTCAGTCTTTTATTTATGCTCAAAGAGAACTAAATTTAATAAAGAAAAGGGTTCAATCTCTGGATGGTAACTTGAAAGTGAAATGAGAGTCAGCTTGTTTTAAGTCTCTGATGACGATTAGGTATGATTTAGTATGAAGGAATGAGGTTCTCTCAAATTCTGAACATCACAACACTGTTCAACCTGTGAAATCAGAGTGATGTTTTTGTGGAGGTGAACTATGCCTCAAATGAAGGAAAACAGACACAATGCTTTTATTTGGTTTTTCTGCCCCATGTTAGACTGGACCAGTATCATGTTTAAACAAATAACAATCATAATGAATATGTTTGATTTTGTTTTTTGTTCCTTTTTTTCCCATTAAATGTTCTGCCTTTTCAGGTCATTAATGCAACTTAACTGAAGCACAACTTAATAGTTTTCAAAAACTTTGGCCAACTATGAGAACACTGTTTATGATGCACTAATCTTTAATTAAGGCCAGTATGCAGAAAACTAAGCATTTAAGTATGTTACACACAAAATGCATGTGAAACCTACAGAAAATATTACCTTTTTAATTTCAATTTTCAACAATAACCAAATTGCTGAAGCAGTTAAATCATTTTACATGTATCTATCTGATATGTTACTCTGTCAATGTGCGTGGATGTTTGAAACTGAGGAGAGAAGCAGAAGGAAAGGAAGACTTGTGTGTAGGCAGTGCTTTTGCCCGATTTTGTGTGTGTGAGTTTTTATGTAACACTTGGTTATCTATTCGCTGGCAGAAATGATCTGTTCTCTGCCAGTACACCTCCTCTGCACTCGATGCTCCTTGCAGATCACATCTTCCTCCGCAGATTGCAATAAGATAAATGATCCATCTCTCCACCTTCTACATACAATATGCTCCCATGCTTGTCACGTGCCATTTTCCATACGCCTTGAGGTGCAAACAAATAAAGATGCAAATGCAATTCTTGTCTTTGTGCATGTGCAGTGTTGCCCTGTACATTAAGACAGATGAAAGATGCTCTGAGATAATTTGGTTGCTTGACGACCAAATCATGTTACCTCCGGCACCAATTTTGCATGCATATGCAGTAGATGGCTGTTACGTAACATTTTTTGTATAAAACCGAAGGACACATAAAGTCAAAGTCTTTCACATTGACCATGAAAACTCCCCTTCATTAAAGATGTGAGAGCTGTATATTCAGTTTTCTGTTTAAGAGACAAAAATTCGAACTTGTGCACGGAGCTGTCTGAAAAGAAAGAAGGCAACAAAATATACACTGTGGAAAACCTTTAGACTCTCAGCTTTACATCCATAGCTTCCAGATGGTATGAAAGGAGACAGAAGACACAATGAGAACATGTTTCCTCTGTGGATATACTGTTTACTGCACTTTCTTTGAAGTCAGTTCATAAATAAAACCTAGAATGATCTTTGAAAGTGCCATCTCTAGACAGAAAGCACTTATGAATATTGCAGTGAATTTTAAATAATGCTATTCATTATTTTAGCATTAATTTACTTGTTTGCTTTAAGATTATATTGGGGGAAAAAAAGAAATCGAGCTAATATTTAGAAGTTTTTGTTTTGTACATTTTTCGAAATTGTGAATCACATTAATCCCTTTTTCCTCCAAAGATTTCATAAAATATTTGAGTTCCCAGTTATAAATTCTAGATGGCATCTTTATAATTAAAACCCCTGCTTTCATCAATCTCAGCACAGACCTATACATCCACAGCTTCTTTTCTTTTTTTTCTTTTTTTTTGCCTGACACACTTATGTTCCCATCTTTTCAAACACAGCATCACTGAACAGCACTTCTCCACCTCACAGATGCGCTCAGGGTTGTCCTTGGAGATTTCCCTGTGCAAACAAAGCTCTCTTCCCCCTCCGTCTCTTTCTGATTCCACCCCCTCTGCCTCCATCCATCTCGGATGCTCTCTCCCCCCCTACAATTTCACACCAATGAGAGTGCCGCATGTAGCTCCCACTCACTGGCATCAGAAACACGAGATATCTTCAGTCCTGAGCTGTACAGTTTCATACAAATACACAGCATTGGCTAGACAGAAGCTGCATCCTGCCAAAACGCACGTTGGGGATAGACAGTGATAAAAAAGAAGGGGAGAAAGAGTCCAGCTCATCTCTCACACACCAGGCTCAAGGTAAAAGATCCATATTAATTTACTGGATGACAGAGTTATGTAATTCTGCTGTGGACATTGAGCTGAAGGTATTATCTTGGTCTTAGTTATTCTTCATGCTTCACAGGACTGATTATAATTGGGGGGCTTATGATGAAAGCAAACTGTAAATTTAGACAGAACATTGATGGAATGATTTAACACCTTTTGTAGCTAATATTGCAAATGATAATAAAACTATTGCATGACAGATATACAAGCTAACAATCCATCTATTTTTAGAGGTGTCTATATACACTGCATGTCAAAAGAAATTCACGCATGCTTCAATACCATTTCCTGTGAGAACTATTGAATATCAGTTCACACCCTCCCACCTTCCCTCCTTTCCTTTGATGCCGGTGGCTCTGAGGGATTTCAAATTCAGTAAATGTCACTCACTAGGGCTGTCAAAGATGGAGTAAGACTTTGAAGCCCACACAAGTGCCACCTCAGGATGAGGTGTTGTCAAGCCTTTCCTTGACACCTGCGTGGTTCTCTGATGGCCCCATGTTGCCTTATCGTTACCTGTCATTGACCATGACACTTTAAGGGTCAATTTACCTGAAATACAACAATCCCTGCATACTTGTGTTTCTATTGTGCTACCGCTAAAATAATCCATATCTTAAAATATTTGATGTTATCTTACAGGAATATGAAAGAAGCACAGGCTCTTTAATAATGTGGTGGTGGTGTGTAATGGGATGAAATGATATCCTAGCACCATAGGGGGAAAAAATGACTCAGTAAAATGTGGATTTGTTGTAGTGGACACTTTACCTTTTGTAGGCAGATTCCCTCACACAGAAGAAGCAATCTGAATGGCGTGGCCTGGCGACGTGGCAAGGCGTCATGATGGTGTACAGAGACCAGTCAGACCCTAGTTTAAAACTTGGCTAACTTTTATTTTCTTTAGTGCGTTTAACAGTGGTTCCCAAACTTTTGACCCATGACCCCCAAGGCAATATACGTTGGTGTTCGATGCCCTCCTTCTATCCCATCCAGGTCCATCCCAAAAATCAGCTTCTCCTACCAAGAAAGGGCCAAATTCGGATTTTTGAAATGGCACCCATAATAACTTTGTTTCTGGACACCTGCTGATAAAAATACTAAATATAAGGCTTGAAAAATATCTTGAAACTTCATAAATAAGGAGGATAAAGTGATCTTTGGGGAATTTGGCTCACCATTGTAATAAAGCACCTACATGCCTAAATATAGGCAATATTATAATGCAAAATTTGACACAGTGTGAGTAATAACTGTTCATGCCTTAATGAGTTAAACAATGAACTTGTAAATTCCAGAGATTAATCTCTTTGCATTACTGCTCATTTGTACAGCCCTAATGAAAATCCCAGATTTATTAGATAAATGTAGGTAAAGAAAGAAAATACACTGTTTTGAACCTAGCTTACTGGCTGCTCGCTGTAAAGCATAGGTGTCAAACTCTGACCTGCGAGGCAATACCACATAACTACTAGAGCTGGCCCGCCGGTCTTATAAAGCACATGTACTGCTAATACTCCAATTCCCATTATGCTCTACTGGTGTTTTGGCGTGTCAATCAGAACAGGACAGTAATCACAACATCTCATGGGAGACGTCTGACTGATGAACGCCTCCGCTCAATCCTGAGGACTTCCTCAACTCAGAGCCTGAGCCCAGATATTAATGCTAGCATCCAAGAAGAAATGCAAGTATCTGGCTTGGACACATCAGAGTAGATCAGTGTGGAGCTATAATCAACATTTTCTTGCTACTCCAAGGCGTGAGCTTGAATGGCTGCACATTTGTTAAAAGATACTCTTTATAATTGGTTTATTATTATTTTATTTTTAAATTTATTAGCCTGTGGAAAAAGGTTATTGTTGGAATTTAAATCAGAAGGCTGCAAAAAAGAGAGGCATACAATTTTTATTTGTATTTAATTTAAGAAATGAATGCCATTGTGTTTTTTATTAGAAATTTGATTTTGCATGTATGCAATATTAATAGTTTATATTAATATATATATTGTTTAGTATTTAGCTTTTCTTGTTCCATTCAATGTTTAAACACAATTTGTTTGAGTGCATATGAAAAAGTTTCATCGTTTTATCTGGAAGAAGATTTTTTTAACAAATTTTAATGTTGGCCCGCAACTTCGTCCAAGTTTTACATTTTGTCCCACCATGTATTTGAGTTTGACACCCCTGCTGTAAAGAGTGGAAGAAGGTGAAAACATCAACCTTGCTCTGTTTCTATCAACCAAATCCATATCCAATTCAATAATTTCCCTCAAAGGGATAAATAAAGTATTTTTCATTCATTTCATTTTTCATTCATCCAAGCACCTCTAAATCTTTCCACCAAACAAACTATATCACATAAAACTCCAATTAGTCTGAGTTAGAGGTGCTGCTCTAACCATTCTGCTACTTTTACCTAGGACTTAGCTAGCTGTTGCTGCCTACTTTCAGTGTTTATGCTAATGTAACTGGCTTCTGGTGTTACTATCTGATGATAGAGGCGGTTTGGTGTGAAATGTGCATGTCCAGATAAGCATTGTTGCAAAATAACCAATATGCCTTGTTACAGATTAAAAAGAGAAAACTCTTTTAGCTACCAATGAACATTGCCACTAGGCTTCCAGTACCCAAAATCAACTGTAGCTGCCTTCATAATCCATTGTCATTAAATTCCAATACTTGCTTATTAATAACATGCTTATTAAAGCCACGGTTTTTATCTGGGTTCAGATCATTTGATATTTATTTAGTATGTCAGCTTCTGAGTTCAACTAAATATGCAGTTCTGTGCCTTCTAGCTGCTTTGTACTGTTCCGGTGCTGTTCTGCTACAGAGGTGCATACTAAGTCACTTAATGTGAAAATACCATTTCCTACCTCTAAAAATGTTGTCTCAAATATTTTTTTAGCTTTAATATGTCCTTTTTTCACATTAAGTACTCATTGATAAAAAGAAAAAACTGCAACTAACTTAATATTTTGTTTTAAAGGTCTGCATTATCCCACAGTGCTTGCACATGCATGCATGTGTCGCATGAGGCAGTCTAACATTGATCAGTATATGTATATATATGTATATATATGATTTTTTTCCTAGTTAGAGACACTTGTGTCAGTGAGTATTTGCTGGGATGTTCAGTGTGAATATTTTTTGCTGTGCATTAGCTGATTGCTTTCATACAGCTTAATCCAGGAGTGTCCCACCGCAGTCTGGGTCAATGTTATAAAGGATATTTGCTGCAAGCCATTTATGTGCTGTCCTCCCTCATGCCTTCCTCCAATTCCACCAACTAGCATAAAATAATCATTATAATAAAATAGAACATGTATAATCCTTGCAGCATTTAATATCCATAAAATGTATTTGCTAATGCAGTTGTAGAGGTGAATCTAAAGGGGTATCTCCAAATATTGCCCCCATGCAAGTGCATAACAATCAAGGTAATGCAATTTGAAACATGAAAAAAAAAAAAAAAGCAATTTTGAACATGTGAACAACACCAGAGCTGTTTTCATTTGAATATCTGGCAGAAAGCCGATTAGATGAAAACTGTTTACACCTACGTCTGGAGATTACTCAGAGGGACCAGAACCTTCACTTTGCAGAGATTTTCCTGTTGAGTTATTCAAATGATTTGGATAACTCTGGACATGTAATACCAAATATCACTTTAGGTATGAAATTAGTGTTAAAGCTCAACAAAGAAACTGAATTGTGTCACTAAAAGAGGAGTACAGTTTTTGTAAATTATTTTAAAAGTTTGATGTTTTGATCTGTCCTCGTTGTGTGCAGCATTAAGGTCACCACATGCATAGTAGAGCTTCCAGTAAATGAGCAATTGCGCCACGATTTCAGCATTGTAAGGTCAGTGTAGACTTGTTGTTCATAAGACAACACAGTAAATCCCACTGCAGAGAAATGCTTTTAGTAGAGACATCCCTCAGAGTGAAGCCACTTTCTACTATTCAAAATAAATCCCTGGAACAAACTGATTACATAAATAGCTAAAGGCAGGATGAGCGATAGATGTGCACTCCCTTTGTAGCACGGAGCAGTTAAAGCTGCAAGGAACAGAACGCGTTGGCACCCTGGCCAACAGGCCCAGTTTATCAGCAAAATCATTGCAGAAATTTACACCTGTTGGGTTTATTGCACAAAGCACTTAGACTTAATCCACTGCAAATGTTTCTCATCTTCATCAGTCATCCACTGAAATGGAAAAAAGAAGAAAAAACAGAATTCATTGTTAATTTTCCCGATTGCACTTGTTAGCTAAATCTAGTACAAAGCTAGAATAAGGTGTTGCTAATTAACTTTTTGGCTTTCTTTCAACCTAATTTTACCTGTAATGAGAAATTATCCAGTCATTAGAAAAAGCCCATTCTGTCCAGTTACATCACATCATGCTCAGATTTAGCCTTCAGTAAATGACAAGCTCTAATTTTATCACCGAGGGAAATGTTCTCCCGTAGCTAATGCAAGTCACTGGTTTGTCCTTATCATCCTGCATGTGCTTTTAATAGTCCTGTCCAGCTACTGACAGGCAAATTTATTTTGAGCCTAATCCAAGTTAGCTGTGATTCAAAGATTTGGTTAAAGCTTGTGAGGCCTCTTTTGCCTTCCCAAATGCTTGAAATGAGTGACAGTGGTAAACAATTTAAGTAGCAGAATTGTGCTTCAAATTTCAAGAAGCAGTAAGTAGGAGCGATAAATTTAGTTTTTAGAGTGACTTTAAAGTTAAATCTGAAGTTGGATGAAATGACTCTTAAATCAAAGCCGTCACTGGTGACAAAGCAAAGAGTTGCTGTCCCCATTGCCGTGCCCCTTTGTGGCACTGTTTAGTGCTATGTAGAGCTATACAAATACTATGTATGCCCCTAGGAGACTGAAAATCCCTAGGGTTGCTTTATTGATCCATATTCTTGTTTGTTACTGGCCAGTAAACTCATCAACTGGCAGGGCAATAGGTTTTTACAACTGATTCAATTTTGTGTCATCAATTTGCCCTCTGGCTGGTTTGCAGGCAGCGCGCTGTAAGCAAACTAGATGCTGGCATATTCCAAAGAGGTTTGCACACTCAGGACTGAGATAAATAATCCAGTTAAAATGGGTCCCAAGAGAGTCATTTATAAGATGATTTTGGAAGAAAGAACAAAAAATTCTGAGTAGATTTTTTGTTTTATTTGTTTGTTTCTGTGTTGCTAAATAAGAAGCAGTGACAGATAATGTGCTCTGCAGTGCATATATATTCTTTTGTAGATTAAATGATAAGCTGCTGGAGCTTGCAAAGTGGATGTGGATTATGTTGCTGCACAATAAATAGATAGAGGAGAGTCTGCATAGCAGGGGAGTGACATTAATCTAACTGAACATGACTGTACCGTTCTGGGTAGAAAGTAGATGAAAATAGTATCAGGGCGGTATGTAGTGTAAAGCCCCTGGGTGGTTTTATCCCAGGTTGACTCTTGAGGTGAGTAATGAGCTCAGGTGTCCTCACAGGAAGCCTCAGAGGACTGAGGGAAAGTACAGTTATGGAACATGATTCCCCACATGCAAGTTTTAAACCTTGGACTTAAGAGTTTTTGGGTAATCCGTGTCTGAACTCATTGCTAGTGCTTATTTTTAGTAATAGTTTTTTATTTTTTTATGATTTAAAAAATGGTTCAGAAGATTGTGTAACTGGTAAGTATTAAGCTGGGGGGGGGGCAGTAATGATAAGATTTTATTATCCATTTCTAGAAATGCAGCTCAAACATTTTTGAACGGCCATTAGTGGATTTTCCAGGACAAGCATCGTTGACACAAAAAACACAAAAAGAAATAATTGAATGTTTGTTTCAATATAAATTGTGTTTTGCTTGAAATAACTTGCGGTCACTGAAGAAAATGCTTTCTTTTTATCACATTTAACAAGTCAACAGTCTCATACAATACCCATAAAAAAAAGAAGAGTCGAGATGTGCCACATCAGCAGGGTTCCCAACGAAGTCAAAACAGCTTCACGCTTTACATGCAACTGTTGCCCTCAGCAATGGCTATATATAGCATCTCTTATTATTTCATAACTAGGGCCATTTTCATTGGGATGTTTTGTTTTTTATTGGCAAGAATGATAGAGGTAATCAGTGAGTTCATTTTTCTGTAGCAGATAAAAGAAAAATTTACTTTTCATCTTTTACATTGGTAGGGCTTCCGTTGCCGGTTCCTGAACCTAACTTTGAACCGGTTGGGGCATTCGGACCAAAGAAATGTTGGTTTGGAAGCTGAAAAGATGGTTCTCAACTGGAACCAAAAATAGTGGTTCTTCTTTGCTAACTATAATGTCATTAACGAGCAAAGGCTGGGTTCACTTGGATGTAAGACAACTATTACTGGTAAAGTAAAAATTTAAAATAAAATAAAACAAGACTTGGGCAAAAGTGGAAGCCCACCAAGTGAATCTGACAACTTTCATTGCCGAATTTCAAAGTTTGTGTTTACTTTCATGAAGTAGTCCTCCCACTATGGGTCCAGTTAAACTGGTGTGAACATGGGCCAGTTCACCAGAAAGCACTATGGTTCTGAGACTCCAGAATGTAGCTAGAACCAGAATGGTGTCTGTCTGAAAGCACTGTTAAGCTGGTTACATACTCCACACGAAGCAAGAACTTTGTTCTTGTTTATGAGATCGTAAGAACAAGAAAAAAGTTAGTTTTGGTCCGATCAGTTTTTACTCAGCGAGACGCTTCGTCCGTGACGGGGTGGGGGTTACTCCAGGGGGGTCTCTGAGTCTTTATGTGCAATGAGCTACTGACCCAGTTAGTTCATTTTTAATGTGAAACTTCGTCCGTGGCAGGGTGGGGTTGTCCAGGAGGCGCTAACCATGTCTTTAAACGCCACATGTGATGTATACTTTTCCATACTTCCTCGGCACCTTGATCAGCTGTTAATTAAAACTATCTGACCAACCAAGCGTCAGCAGTAATGTGGAAGTGACGACTTTACGCTTCAGACTTTTTTTTCATGCCCACCTCAAATATCCGACCAATCACGCAATACTTCTTGCACGCTTCACAAAAAGGAAGTTTGTGGAGTATGTAACAGGCTGTAGGGCGCATTGACACCAGGATAGTGCAGGTTGCTTGGCTCGATTGGGCTAGGAATTCTCCAAAAATTCTCACCTTAGTTTGGTTTGGTTTGCTTTCACACTGCACATCACTGAAGCAGACCAAACTGCCAAGAAAACGTTATACAGTTAAAACAACTGTTCATGGGGCAATATTTCAGAAAACCAGGACAAAAAAAAAAAAACCTGGCTCATCAAATGGCCTGGACCAAAAACAGAACCCCCCCCCACAATGGACCGATGTGGGGCTGAGCGATATGACCCAAAATTCATATCTCAATTATTTTTTAATTTTTTTTACCTGAATCACGATATGCAATATATATCTCAATATGAAGAATCAGCAACACATGCTTTAAAAAAGTTGGCTTAAATTACAATAGCTGTATATTAAATCAAATGCTCCTAAAAAAAGAATGAAAAATAGTTTTCAATAACAAAAATACAGCTGTGCAAAATGCAACAAGAAAAGATACTTTTAACTCAAAACAAGAAACGATATTCCCTCATTCTAGTATGCATGTGGAAAAAGTCTCAATATATTTGGAAATCTCAATATATTGACCAGTCTTAGACCAATGCTCTGTTTTTACTTTGTTGTGAAAATGTAATGTTGTTTTCCAAAGAATCTGTCCAGCTGCAGGAGAGGCAGCGAGCTATTAAATATGTTGCTCTACATGCTATACATCACTTCCCATCTTCGGTGTTTGCTTTCACACTGCAAGCAAACTGCACCAGGCTTCACTTCTTTGGTCCGCACCACCATGTGAATGAGCGTCATACTGCTCCAAACAAACTGGTCTGCTTTAGAGAAACCCTGGTCCACTTCCAGGAATAGCACAAACAGTGCCAGTGTGAATGCACCCAATTTAAACCTCAGACCTCAGGTCTTTTGCGTATTATGCTTCCAGAAGCATTTTCATGGCTGCCCTTAATGCAATAGGACGCTGTTTACTGTAAACAGCAATGATTATTGTCCTGAAGCACTTGGAAAATAAACAAGATGCAAAAAAATAAAAAATAAAAAAAAACATTCAAATCAGCCAACTCGCTTTAAAAAAATCTGTAAAAATGTGTTGGAATTAACCAAAAAAACTTTCTTTTGAGGCCATTTTTTTTACTACACTGACTGTATTAGACACATTTCCTTCACACACTTGGATTATTTTGATTAAACATGAACACAAAGTCAACATAGTAGATGTCATATTATGTTCTCAGGAAAATTTTACTCTTCATCATTATCTTTATGAGCTCACCTCAGAAGATCTCTGAGTGCTTACCTTCCTTTGTTTTTTTGTTTTTATTGTTTGGTATCTCATGCTGACAATTATCCATAAAGTGTAGCTTCATAAATAAACATGCTCTCATGGAAAAAAAGATCTTATAAAACACCAGGTGCTGTGAAAAAAAGACAGCCTGACGTAAGTTTTTAATCCCAACCCAAACCATTTGGTATGTTGTTTTTATTATATAAATAGACATTCAAAAATCTTAAAATGCATTTATATGACACACAGAAGAGCTGCAATTGGTTTGACATTTAATGCAATGCAAAACATCATTCTATTTTACTCCCCCCCTCATCTTGTTACAGAAAGCGCGCAACTGTAGTCTTGATCTTATTGTCTGGCACTCTAATTATAAACAAAATAAAAACAAAAGGAGAGAGAAAAACACATAAAACAACATCCCCTCAAACACAGAGTTTTATTTATATTTTTTAAAAAGAATGAAAGAAAGAAGATGGACTTTTACATTTCTAACATGCCTTCAAGAAGCCTGGGTGTTTGTGGCTGCAAGTCTTTCTGGATCAAAGTATCAGCTAACAGCTGCTCGGGGCAGTGTGTGCGGTGAATCACCCTGTCCCCAGACCAGTCCGAGTCACTGGAGCACAGGCTTTATCCAAGACTGGAAATAAACCCCAAATCGGCCATGATTTCATCTTCTGTTGTTTCTAAAGGTGGAAACATCAGATGGTCTGCTACATATTTCTGTGGGCAGCCAGGCTTCCGCTATCAGGGTCGAATACGTATGCACACAATCACACAAGTGCAAGACCACAGTTGTGCTCTTGTGACTCAAGTCCTGAATCTGACAACTTGGCAGCAGGGAGGAAACAGACATGCGCTAACATGCCAAGGCAGACCTACTGTTCAGCAGCCCTTGATAACTCCTCATCTGAGTCACAGTGCATCTTAATTAGCCTTAAAAACAGAAAGTGACTCACAGAATGAATTTAGAGCAAAGCTAGAGAATGAATTTAGTCGCTTCTTGAAACATTTGCCACTGATCACACATACATTTGAACTAGAGCCAGCTTTTTCTTATGAATGAAATAAGTATAGGCTACTGTGGCACCAGCCGCTCTCAAAGATGCTATATTTGACTTCCACATATCCAGGTCTATAATTAACTTGGGGAACATCCTGCTTTTAGCAACTTTTAGAAATCATTTCTCTTTTTTACCTTTGACTGAGAAAGAGGTCTTCAACAAAAGAAGGTTAATTAATGCTGTCAGAAAGGAAGATACCTGAACCGCATGCAGACATAAGAGTAGCAAATTACTGTTTCAGAGTGAGGGGAGCAGAGCGTGATTGTTCTAATTAACTAGCTCAACGAGTGGTGAATTAATGGACATGTGGAAGACAGAGTCTAGACCTGTGGGGCTGTTGGAAGGAGAATCAGGTCAGCTCAGTCTCATGGCATACAATCAAAAATCATTATGTTCCTGCAGGTAGAACAACAGTTGGCACTTTAAAATCATCTTTGCAACAAGGTTTTCCAAACACTGAACTTCGATGCAGACTGATTTGAAGCTGCAGAGACACCCAGCCCTGCCGATACGAATGATAGTTTGTTTGCTGAGAAAGTCCAGCATCAATGGGGTGGTGTGAATGCGCTTCTTTGATGCACATCAGAGGTTTTTTTTGCAAACTCTGGTCTGCCTACAAACGGAGGACCCGGTTCACTTCAAGTGAACAAAATACAGACCTCTTATATAATGCCATGTCCTGAACCCCAAAGATTAAAAAAACTGCATATTCTGTACAACAGAGGCAGTAACCTGCAACAGGAATTGATTGAACCAGTATAATTTGACATGCAACCATGAAGACAACTGTATAAAATGTAGTTTTTTAGTGCATTACTATTTTATTTGTATTATTCAATGATTTACTTAGTCCTGCGATGGACTGGCGACCTGTCCAGGGTGTACCCTGCCTCTCGCCTGATAATTGCTGGGATAGGCTCCAGCCC
>JBBBVU010000015.1:3419712-3440538 GCA_037177055.1 Atherinosoma microstoma | reverse complement strand
CCTGCCTCTCGCCTGATAATTGCTGGGATAGGCTCCAGCCCACCCGCAACCCTGAATTGGACTAAGCGGTACAGAAATTGAATGACTGAATGAATGAATGAATGAATGATATACTTACTTATTTTTTCTTTCTTTATTTTTTTTTAATGAACATATCTTAACATTTCAAAGGCCCTTGGAAGTTTATGCCTTGAGCAGACTCTGACTACTAAACTTAATAAGAGTGTAACTTTTCTTTAAGAATGTGCTTGTGTACCTTGCTCTTTCAATTGAGAATATATTTGCTTTTAACTACGTATTTGCATGTTCATGATGGTCACCTCACTCATGCTATTTTTTTAATGTCCTCTCAGCCATGGTGCATGTTTAAAACATAAGTGCCAGTGTGTTGAATGGGTGGCTTGTGACATGGTGCGTAAAGCAAAACTCGGCTGTAAAGTGACAGTGTAAAATAAAAATTGTGTAGTGCAGTTTCTCCGCCTCAGGACACAGCAGGGCATTGACGGCTCCAAGAACGTACACAACAAATGTCACTGTGCCATTAAAACAAGTCATAAACTTGTATTTTTATGGTCAGAAAGTTGCATAGCGCTACTTTAACATCCATGAAAACCTAACCTTACACCTTTTTTATAAATAGGTTAGTGGATATTCGCAGTAATAGAAGCATTAGCAGGAGTAATTATAATTATAATCAGAGTGTAAAATCATCAATATCTGGATGTGACAGCTGTCAGAAGCGATCCAGTGATGTGACAAGAATCATAACTTTTCAGTTTCAGATACAGATAAACACACACCTGCTTTCACTCAGAATATTCTTCATTTCTGATGGTGAACACGGTTTTCATTTAAACCAGCGCAAATAAATTGCAGTGTGTATCTATCGAAACCTACCCTTTTAATTTTTTTATTTTTCCAATAGTTTTTGACAAGAGTATAAGCTTTATTTAGGATATTAGCCGCATGTTACGAACATGGTAGTTCTATTTAGATACAGTATGACGTGATACAGTATGACATACATTGGTCCGCTCCTTTGGTTGAACACATGACATATAACCGGCACAGCTAGCCTAAAACCTTAACTTGACATTTTGCTATTTTTGCTTGCTCTAAGTAGGAACAAGAGTGGGGATGCACTACACTTAACATGGTCTTATTTTAACCTGACACCAACATCCACTTTCTGCCTTTTCCACCAACTCTGACGTCAAAGGAAGTATATGGACTTGAGCATCCATGCATATGGAATCATCCTGTGTAAAGTATAAATCTTTAAAACTCCTGTCCGAGGTAACAAGATTATGTGTTTCTATTTTTAAAAGCAAAGTTTTTGCTTTAGATTATGCAGATATTAATGCAAATTAGCTCTTTATACATCACTATAATCTAATCGTAATAATACCTAAATGTACCATACTTAACTGCAGGGAGTCTCTTGTCAGTATCAAGAAATGAGGACATAGAGCGAGATCTCAAAGCCTGCATTGCACCAAGTTAGGTAACATCAAAGAAAATATTCATACACATGCACACATTGGCACAATTTCAAAGATCTAGATTTTTACTTCTTAATTTACCAACCCCACCGGGCATTTCAGATACTGGAGGTCGAACGGATGTTGCCGGTACTTTTAGATTCATGAGGCGTACTTGTATGTATCTGAGACATTAGAGTGCTGTTGCTGTTTTTAGTCTATTTCCTCCAGGAGCTGGCCTTGCTGCATGGCTGAATAGAACATGCACTGCTTCCTCCTGACTACATAGATTTGTCAGGGATTTTATAAATAGCTCAGGAGCACGTGTCTGCAGCATACTGCAGACTAAGAATGTCGCTCTCAAGAGAGTGATTTGTCAAAACAGAGGAGAGATGGGAGGAGAAGACAAAAAAGCAGGAGGGAGATATTTGCTATGTTATTGACTGTGCTACATACAAAATAAACTCATCAATATGCCCACATCTCCTCCCATCAACATAGCTGGAGGAACTTTGCTCACTGAGAATTGGCACATGCAGGCACACATATATGAATATGACCATAATAAATTTGTTAGACTGGTTTGCATTTCCAGTACAGATTATGGCTGAAGTCCAAAGTACCCACATATGAACTGGCATTTCATGGAAAATTTATTCAGAGTATCACCAGCTCTAATGATAATATCAAGTAGCCTCTCTCCCTCTTTTTCTCTTTTTAAACCACTCATAGATAGGATGGCCACTCCTATGCTCAGTCTTGTCTGGCATCAAAAATATGCACTGAGAGCTATGGGATAGCTAAATTTGTTCTATTTTTTTTTCTTTTTGTTTTATAGAAGCAGGACTTGGACCCTAGCAAGAGACTGATAATGGATCCATGCAGCCTGAAGCAAAAACATTAAAGTTTTAACCCAAAGTTTTCCTAAACCGAACCAAAATACACTCATTGCCAATCTAAATTGCAATTTAAAGATTAACAAATTAAAAGAGCATAGTAACTATATAAATAATGATGAAAAATAATACAAGGTTTAAGGTAAAAGCACAAAAAGGGTGTCATCCTCTAACGCAATGGGGGAAAATTTGTCTTACGAGTGAAATCAATCAGATTTATACCACCACTGCCAGTTCACTCTTATTGTAAGTGGATTTTGTGAGTTTTTCTATCTCAGTGTGATAATTTGACCAAAATAAAGCTATCACTCAACAAGGCAAAGGCCATATGAGCTCTATTTTGCCTTTTTTTTTCTGCAAACATTGCGGCAATTAAGCAGTTCAGTCTTTTAATTTGACATAAACACACAGTAGGTACACATGTAAGAAAGAAAAACATGCAGGGCTGATTATATTATTTTATGGGAAAACAAACACATTCTTCCAATGCATCTGACAAACATTAAATGTATGACATGACCAGAATTTTGTAGAGAAAGTCATTTTTTTTTCCTTATAAGCAAAATGATGGTTGATAAAAATGGCTCTAAGTTAGTACAGAGACAACTCTTTACCATGTTCTATAATATGTAGGAATTTTGTAATAGTGACACCACCTTATGGCTCACCAGAAATAAGGAAGGAATGTACATTTATTTTTGATTTGGTTAAATTTACATGTGATAAATAATCACCCCAGACTCTATTTGATGAGCAAGAACAAAGAAATTATACCCTAATTTAAAGTAAGGCAGCTAATACTGACTTCAAAAAACAAGGATTACTCGAACTATGAAATAAAAGATCAGCTCCATCTATTTGTTTTGTCAGTAAAGTTGTACTTTCATTGTTTCAGTACAGAGAAACATGTCATGGGTACACTAGCTAGAAGGCAATGAAATGTTGCACAAATTCCCACTCGACTGAAGATCTAGGCATAGCCCTTCCGAAGCTTCCGATCAATCTTCCTGAGCCGAAGCCGAGTTGACAACTGGGTAATTCTAAATTTAGCTTTTTCAAGACATCAGGTCATCTGTCGGTGAAAAGTTGTATGATTGTATTAACAACTGTAGAAGAGCCATGTGGAAAGATTCTTTTTTTTAACTATTGTTTCCAAGTTCAGGAATGATTTTTCACTGTAACTTTTCTGCCTCACATACACCAGTCCAGCATTAGCATTACAATATGCGTTGGTGGTGCTTCTGTTCTAATTGTGTGAGAAATGTATCCTAACATCACTGTTTTATAACCTTCCTAACAACTGACGTAAAACTCAGCCCTCATTAATGACTTGGGCTGGCTATACTTAGTCTGCTAGTCTTGAATATTTTTTCCCTGTTATTTTTACAATCCTCTCTGAAAATAACTTCATTAACAAATGGAGTGCACCTTGAGATTATGACACATATACATGGCATGCAAACCACCCTTTTAGTTCATTGCATCCGTTTTATAATTAATGTTTGGTACATAACACACAGTGAGGTACTGCGTCATCTCTGCTGCTCATCTGGAACAAATTATGGAGACGTTGAGTGTTTCGAGAATTATATTTGTTGGGGTGGAAAAGCCTTTGAAAGAGCTAGTAAAGTCATCGCTACAAACCCAGTGAAGGAAACAAACATTTTATTGCTACTGTTTCAATCTCATGTTCTCTGTGAAAATAGATTTACTCCACTGACTTACCTCACACTCTTAATGGCAAACCAGCCCGCCAAGCAATTTTCATTAATACACAATACCAGAAACCTGATATGCAATTAGTCCAGTGCAAACACAAATGCACATGCCATTTCTCACACTCAGGGAGCTCATCAAAACATCCTGTCTCAAGTAAACAGAGAACACAAAGTGAAATTTCATGAAGCCTTGGAATTCATGTTGTGGATGAAGCTCATTAACACCAGTAAATAGCTTTCAGCTGGATAATGAACTGTACATTTCATGCAATGTTCCCAATTCAAGACCCGAGAATGAAAATAATCCACTGCTCCAATTCTTCTGCAGCACTGATATCACTCAAGAGAAAGGAATGCCTCAGAGGAAAATTGAAATAGGGGCTCTTTCAATGTGGACTCTAACTCAACTGCCCCAAAAGCCAAGGAAGCGTTGTGTAAAGCTTGGTGTCATAGATATGAATAAAATGAGTACCTTTGTTGAAATTATAAAGCATACTGCAAACTAAAGTAAAGCTATAACACTCAGAAAAAAAGTAACAATACCTCACAAAACACTGAGGACTGGGAAAGTGGAACATTTTCCATTTTTCATTCAAGAATCAATGGATGCAGAAAATGTTGCTTGGTCCCCCTGCTATCTCTGTGATGGACTTATTTTTGCAGCCTAAAGATAGGGTGCTTCACTCACACTGGAAGATCCTTTAACAGCATAATGACAGTTCACAGAAACCGCTTACATGTGAACATTCCACACTGAGAATCAACTCCAGACTAACCATCCATGAAACTCATTTTTAATGAGCCGTTTACGTAGGCAAATTTTATTTTCTGAAAACGAGGGATCCATACATTGAAGAAGTGTAATGCCTAAACCATTCCTTCTTTCATTGCTCTAAAGCTGCCTTATATAGATCTGGGGAGTTTACACTTTTAACCCACATTCCTTATATAACAGTGACTTGGATATACTGTATTTTGGTAAACAGCTGAAATAAAATAGAATAAAATGGGTCACTTTACATTCAAGAGCAAATAAATCTGCATGGGGTTCCTTCAGTCTTTAGTAATGAAATAAAAACTGTTTTGTCTTGTCTGCAAAACAGACCTACTTTTAAAATAAATGTGTAGTCAGTGATGGAGCATTTTTATAACTTTGCCCCATCTGGCATGACCCATGTGTCCCAGAGGCACAAGAATGACAAATAGTACATGACAGCAGCAGTGTACAAATGAGTCGGGACAGACTGTGATGAGAGATGGGGGGGGATGGTTCATTTCAGTGTGTTGAAATCCCTGTTTGATAGAAGTTACTTGGTAATTTTTACAATATAATGTGTTAGAGCTATCTGTAGAGTATCAACATGAAATTATCAACTAATAAAATCAAATAAATGAACCCAACTATTATGTGTTTCGATAATTCTGGTCTACTTGATCATTGTTGCTGTTGACAAGGAAGAGGTATATTAATTGATGCAATATGAAATGAACCGCATAACATGTTGTTTTAATGAGATAAGATATATGATGCTGGTAAAATTAGAAGAGATATCACTGCAGCTTAGTCCATGTAGAACTTGTCAGTGAGTGAAGCTGGATGTCTGAAGCTCCATTCTGACTGAAACAGAGCCTGATGTATCAGGGTTTATTTTAATATGGAATCACACCAATTGACCCATTGTTATAACATTATTTATATATCAACCAAATGGTAATCTAATTGCACAACTGTAATGTGCATAATAAAGGGCACCAGCATGACTAAACCACCTTGTGCTGGTAAAACTAGAACTTTTACTAAGACCCTAATTAAGACCCAGTGACCCAAACACATAGTGTAATGACCTACATTTGGATTATATCTATTTATTTAGATCATTATTTAGAACCAAAACTACTGAAACTGAGTGAAATCCAATCAAACTTTGTTACCATTTTAGGCACGGTACAGGACTATTTGATTTAACTAAATGTTTAACTATGAATACAAAGTGCTGACGTTTTCATTTAACCAATTTGCCTGAAAGTCGGTTAAAAATTTGTTGAATTAATATAATTAAGATAATTTAATACCACTTGACCTCATTGTCGCATATTCACTACGAGTGTCACTAGCTCTGTACCAAGATGGCACGCTTCTCCGTCACGCTTCTCCCCCGATGAAGCTGCGTCTACGTATATGTCTGTGGCCACACCTGTTTTCCGCAGTTGGTCCTGTCTTGTTCAGTCATCCTCTTTTGGTTTCTTCTGCAAGGATGCTCCATAAACAATTACCAATGTATACATTATCTTAATATTAACAGGAGCAAACAGAATAAACACCAAATTGTCCGTGAAGTAACAATGAACCCAAAGTCTTTCAGAATTTTCTTTATTTGTGTTTCAAAGGAAGATGTTCATGTAACGTGTACTTTTCCTGTGTTTTCCCAGTGAGATTTATCAGCCAGAAGAGTCAGAAAAGGAAAATCTTCCCTTTTTCTGATATCAGAGAGAAAGTTTTAACATAAGTCATTGTGTTTTCCTAATATAACCAAGTGATGCCTTTACCGAACCAGTGAGACCTAAACCTAATCATATAATTGCTCATGCTTGAATCTAATCAGTTATTTTTAAAAATCCAAAGTTAAACATAAACTCAACATAAAAACAAGTTGCAAACCAAACTTGTGTTTAGAAATAAGGAATGGAGCAGACAAAGCCGTATCTGCTACTGCTGAAAATAATGTGTGTGTGCATGTGTACAGATCCAGCACCAAACTCATGTCTTTTCCATCTGGTTAATCTGACAATCACCACTAAATTTCAGTAAATTGGCAGAATTTGTAATTGTGAAGAACATCTTAATGACCTTCTTTCATCCCGTAAAAATCCCATTTCTAATATTCCAATTACAGTATGTGTGGGGTTTGACATTCATGAAGCATTATGTTCCTGAAGGTTCCATTGGTTTAGGTTTTATGTTCCACTTGGTTTTTAAATTGATCAGTGCTCCTTTTCCTTTTTTCCACTGTGTGCATGGCATTTTAACTTTTGTTTTGTCATACGATGTTATTTATATGCAGAATACTAAGGTGAGAGGAGAGTAATACCTTTTCTTTTTGTTTTGTTTTTAACAGGCTCTGCACAATGAAGACCAGACTAGGCTGCCTGTCCAAAAAGTCAGACTCCTACAATGACTTTTCAGAGTTCCTGCCACCTGTTCATGAGACCACAGCCAGGTGTCTGAAGTGAGTCTGAAAAAAAAAAACAAGAAACAAACTTTGCCTTCCTACTTGATGCCGTTATATGTGGGTCTACAACCTTAAACAGTTTGAAAATCAACCTTCTGTTGCATGAAATCCTCTTGTAAGCCAACCTGCTAACACAGATTATCAACTCAGCTCTTCTGCAGATCCTTTTGAATGTTTGCCTTTGGTATTATTCATTTTCTGTTACTTTTTCTCAACAAATCAAGAGTTATTTAGCACATTTGTTAAAGGTAAAACTGCATTTGATAACAACCATGGGTGCTTAAAGCTGTCTTTTTGTGATATATTAAATGCAATTCAATGGCAAGTTTAAGATTTTACTCAGTAGAGCCTCAAATGTTTTAAAACACTATGCAAAGTCACTTGCTAAACTAATGAACCTCAACTGACACACCAATGACAATGCTTTGAAATATGGAAATGCATCCTTATTTAACTTTAATGTTCAAAAGAATAATGTTTTACATGCTATCCACTAAGATAGAGAAGTTAATGCATTTTTAATCTTAGAGGCTGTGTTCACCACTTCCTAAAGTTAAATCAAGGTCAGCTACTGCTTTCCTCTCTTCTCTAAACGTAACCAGATATTTTAGTACTTTGCAGGCTTGGGAGCAAGAACCACTTTGAAGAGAAGACAAATTATACATTAAACTTAGCAGCCCTTCAATAATACTTTCAGTACCATCTTGTGTTAAAAATCCATGAAACTACGGTGATTTAACATCTTATTCAGGCAGTTCCCTTTGGTTTCCAACAGATTATCAACGGATGAAGTTGTTCGATGGTCTGAGTCGTTTGATCACCTTCTCTCTCATAAATGTAAGTGATTTGTTTTTCCTTTTTTTAAAGAGAAAAAAAAAATCTTGGCTGCACAAGTTACAGTCATGGAAAGAAATGATCAGACCACCCTTGTTTTCTCATTTTCTTGTTCATTTTAAATGCCTGGTTCAAATATTTTTTGGGATATTAAGAAATGGACAGAGATCCGCTACGTGACCTGTAAGTTTCTGAAGAGCTGAATTAAAGCTCGTTGGGAGGTTCCCACCTTCGCCAACTTGGTAGCGTCATGCGTCTCGTCACTCCCCGAAAATACAAAAATGGGCATAGAGGTGGTGCTGAGAGACGGGCTGTAAGCGTGGAGACGTATGATTGACACCCATCAAACTCTGATCTGCCTGCAGCTAACAGAGGTAGGCGGGCTAAAGCTAAGGCACGCTGTTATCCAGCTACAAACCACAGTTGTGCTACCCTCTGCCTCCTTGCCACTGGATATCTGTCAACTGTCAATTAAAATGACACGCCACTAATTATGAAGAATTTCAAGATTAAATAACAAAATGGATGAGTTATAAAAACATTCACTCCCCCCGCAGTTGTTATGAAGGTAAACTTGACCTATTAAAGCTAAAATGGCTTTTGTACCAGGCTGTAAACATGTTTATTTCTGCTGTGAAGTTGCCTTTTTAACATGGAAGTCTATGAGGATTGACTCCCTTTTGGAGCCAGCCCCTTGTGGATGAGGGGGGGGGACTGCAATTTCTGATACTTTGCATAGGCTTAACATTTCTCTGCCGGAGGTTGCTGCTTGGGTATAATTAAAGGTACATTCGTTAGGAAAAACATAATGATAACAACAAATATAGCTCAGTAAGAGCTGATATCTACAGTAGCCATTTTCCATGGTTTTCTTAATAATGACCATAATCACTGAAGTTTTTACATCAATAGCTATTATGGCATTTTCTGCCAAAAACAGCTTTTACACATTCAATGTTTTATTTTCTGTCTGTTTTAGTCACACAATACACACATGAGTTAGTAAAATGAATAAATCAAGGTGGTGTAATGATTTTTTTCTGCAACTGTACTTACAGATGGCTTTGAATTAAAAAAAAAAGTAGTCCAGCAGTAAAAATAATCTTTCTTCTAAAGTTTCTACCTTCTCTTACGCAAGTAAAGTCAGTTGTCCCCCTTTCAAGGACACCTTATGCAATAATCTAATTTCTGTTTTGTGGAGGCTCCTTGACACATAATGACTCACATACTTGTCTTTGACTTTCCCCTTGGACCAAACACAATGGGACAGACTCAATAACTCAGCTACAGAGGTCATGTGTTTATTTTTTGTTTTACTAACAAGCAAAATGACGTAGCTATGACCTTAAATTCTCTCAACTGACAGATTTAAGAGGACACAAATGGAATCACATTTATTTTGTAAGATCAAATCAGATTAAATTCAGCTTCCTTCCCCCCTGCGTTCTGCAAATCGATTTTCTCAGATGGGCTTTTTGATTTATTCACTAAGTAATGAGTGAATAAAGTAATGAGGCAAATCATAGAAAGTTTACTAGCTGTGGTTAAATGGTTAAATGTGGTTAAAACAGGTTATACTTGTTCTTTGTCATGAATAAATAAAAAAAAAAAATATGAGAAAACTTTCTCTCAAATAAGGACCTGCAGAGTGTCGGTGGTGCTGCAATTTCTTCTCAGCACACAGTAATTACAATGGAAACCGCTTTTGGGTAGAGTAAAAGAGTAAAAGATCACCTTTTTTCCAAAATGAAACGAATAATGCTTCCTGTTCTAGTGCAAATGATGCTGCAAATGAAAAATAATATTTTCAGCTACTTCCATCCCATGCTGACTGTGTACAACCACAACCAGTCCATTTTTAGAAGGCAAATATTACATTTTATGCTAATATGACATTCAGCTGTGAGAAAACTTGAACTCAGCAGGGACTTTTATAAAAACCTGTTAGTGGTTCGCTTGGTGTAATTTCTAATCTTGGAGAAATAACACAGATAGCAAGCAAACCATGACTTTGTCCATCACTACTGTATTTATGCCTGAATGATGTTGTGAGGAACGATTAAGTAAAATAATGTCTTGTGTCTGAACAGGGTCTCAATGACTTAATGCCGTCACTTCAACTGACCTAATAAGCTTTTTATTTCATGTGCTCTGTGACTGAAATGGGGTTAATTTTCCCAAAATTTTTTCTTTAATTTCATTCTATGACAACAGAAAAGATGGAATAAGTGAATGAAGCCAAAAATAGATCTTAACTTTTTAAAACCCGAGCTCCCCTGGGACTTTGAGAACAGATGGTGCCAAACTGTGCCAAAAAATGGCCATTTTAGAGACCTTGCCTGAACCTTCAAATTGTGTTTTTCTTCACATTATCACAGTTGACCTTTGCAGAGATAACGTTCACATATTGTAATATTATTTGATAAAGGTTCGGAGCAAAGCTGGATCATTCTCAAGGCATATTCTTTCATTGTTTTATAGACCTTGTGGTTGCAGAGATATACTCATTTAATTTGCCATTTTCAAGCAAAGGCTTGAAAAATAGGCACACGGCTCAAAGGTTTCATTGTATTATCAGCACTATTTACATTAAGGACTTGAAAACTGCCATCGTTTTATCAACTTCCCAACAATTCTGCTTCAGAGACACATAAACTACAGAGATACACAGCAAAAGTATTGGGACGTTGCCCCATATGCCATGCCACTTGCGGTTTTGCAGCTTTCTTCAAATTATTTTTATTTACCAGAGCTGAACACTGGTGATGCATGTCAAAATCTGTATAAAACAAAAGCAAGCTATTGATCACTCCAATCCAACTTTATTTGTAAAGCACTTTAGATAAAACCATGGCAGGACCAAAGTGCTGTACAGATTACATACATACAAAATACACCAAAAATTAAAATAACATGAGTACTAAAAGGTAGTGAACAACAGAAATGACATTAAAAGACAATAAGAACAATAAAAGAATAAAGAAACTTTAAAATCGTAAGGTCATAACATTTCGATGTCAATGTCTCCCAGATTGGTTTTAAGGGAAGACTTAAAGACCCACTGCTTAATTTTTTTATCTTAAAACTCTGTGTTCCGGACTCGTTTGGCACAGGGACATCTTTTGTGTGCATATCTGGAGCGGTCCCGTGGCTGAGTAACTGCACTATACAGCTTTTTCTTCTGGGACGCATGCGTGATGTTGCAGCTAAATTTCGCTCAACGCATGCTTCATACGCTAGGCAAGGCAAGTTTATTTGTATAACACATTTCCTGTACAGGACAATTCAAAGTGCTTTACATCAAGCATTAAAAGCATTACAGACAGTGAAAGAAAGCATTAGAAAGTAGTAAAAGGCAGCAACAAATAGCAAAAACCACATTAAAATCATAAAATCATTCTTTA
This sequence comes from Atherinosoma microstoma, assembly GCA_037177055.1. Lineage (NCBI taxonomy): Eukaryota > Metazoa > Chordata > Actinopteri > Atheriniformes > Atherinidae > Atherinosoma > Atherinosoma microstoma. The sequence continues at coordinate 3,428,975 of JBBBVU010000015.1, read as the reverse complement.
AAAAATCATAAATTAAATTGATTAAAAGCAAGATAAGTTAAGAGTTTCTGCGGCCCTGAGGTAATGGAACGAGGCCTCGCCGTAGGTTTTAGTTTGGATTTTTGGTATTACCAGGAGGCCGGTCCCAGAGGACATTAGGGTCCGCAAGGGCTATGACCATTAAGACATTTATCAACCACTAAAATAACCTTAAAATCAATCAATCCTGAAACGCACGGGGAGCCAATGCAGCGATTCTAAAACTGGTGTAATGTGTAATATCAGATGTGAGTACCTTTTGTACACTTTTGCTAAATAGTTGAATACATAGATAAACCTTTAGGTATCTCTGCAATAGGTTGTTGTCTTTAAGCTAAGAAAACGGTTGTTGCCAAATTTGAGACTTGCCCCTAAAAATCACTTCAGGCAAGTTGATTTTCACACCTGGAATTATATTTGCCAAGGCCAGTTCTCTCATATCCATCTCACTCAGCCCTGTTCTTTTTTAACCAGAATTTCAATATTTAATGTTTTAGGGACCATCTTCTTGAAATAATGAAATATTTTGCACAAACAAATTAGTTTCAGACTTCAAGCCTCAATATAGGCTGAATCACATTAAAATGTATTTATTTAGCTTTTCCGTGGGATGTATGACATAACACTTTAGTTTGTGCTTTCTCTGGGGAACATTATTATTGCTACTGTTTACGCATCAAACTTTGGCACGGAGAACGTCTGTGATGCACCTGTGCATCCTGTTTCAATTGACCAAGCATTAAAGAGGTCCACCACAACATGTCCTTGAACACACACAAACTCACACACACACATATACCTTACATAAGTAATGGCAAGACAATGAGGCAATGTACCGAATGTTCCCTTGGAAGACTATTACATTCACACTCGCCTTAATTTGATAGAAAAGGATGAATAGCCCATTACACCCGACTGCATGGAAGTGTATCTCTTTCCTGTATGGAGCTGAATCTAAACCTGCACACACAGTTCTTACAAACCTTGTCACTGCAAGAACACTGTGAAGCTGTCAAATGACACCTCTGCATGCTTCAGCCATACTGCATCTACAGTTTGGATCTTAATTTGTCTGCTAACAAGCAAGATGACTCCTGGATCTGCACTGATTGCCAAAGCTGCCATTGATAACATTTATTCCTCGGAGCTAAAAAGGACTGTGATACTTGCAATAGGCTTTGGTCTCTGGGTGTTACTGGTTCATTAAACTGCAGAAAGTAACTGCATATTCCTGCAAACCTGCTGAGCTTTCATTCCTCTGTCAGCTTGACTGCTCTTTGATTCAGTTTTCTACTCTTTAAAATGATCATACTATAGACCCTCATTCTCTCCGTTTTCCAATGTGCAGCAGGCAAAAGGAAAGTTCCTTGTATTGCATAGTATTGCAAGATAATCTAAAACTTTTGTTTTCCAAAATTCTTAAAAAAGGATTATATTCTTCCATTGAACTATGTCAATTGTGTAAAACATTAACCTAGATAAAATGACTGCTTAAAAACTGTGGAAAATAACTTTATTTGAGGGCTTGTCCAAATGATTAGTACAAACAAATAGCAGGCTGTTCATTTAGCAAGGTCAGGCACTTCAAACTCAATACTAAGTCTTCTTTTTAAAAAGAGGGATGCTGTGATATAAGCTTTTCATTTAGTTAGGATTTAATTGAGGAGGTTTTCTGACAGTAGACCAGTGTTTGTTCCTTGTGTGGCCCTGAGCTCATTTGTGCCTCCATGTTGTTGCTATTAACATGAGTGAATGTTTCTGTATGAGTAATGGAGCAAGCCCTCAGCTCTTATTGGCATTGTTGGGTAAACGGCAAAAATGAGGGGTGGAAATAACAGGTCAACGTGACATAAGCTTGTAGAAAAACATGGTCTTCCTCGGTTTACTTTAATACTAAACACATTTGCCTTCATCAGTAAAGATAAGCGATTTATTAAAAAAGAAATGTCTTTGTGGGATTATTTAGTGGTTTGTTTGTTCTACTCATGCAATCACATCCTGCTTTCTAAGTATATGCAATGGAAAAATGTCACTGTGTGATGAGCAATGCTATTACATATTAACAATCTGTTCTGTTAAAGTGTTTGGTTTTACTTCTCCCCTCATCGTTGTTGTATTCTTTAAATTTTTTTTTTGCTTTTTCCAGATGGCCTGGCTGCATTCCGGACATTTCTAAAGTCAGAGTTCAGTGATGAAAATATTGAATTTTGGATGGCCTGCGAGGAGTATAAGAAGATCAAGAGCTCAACCAAGCTTGTGTCAAAAGCAAACAAGATATTTAAGGAGTTCATTGAGGTCCAGTCACCGAGAGAGGTATGGCTGTGTCACTGGTGTTAATCTATTCTTCTGCATCAGTGTAATAGTCTTTATATGAATCAATTCTATGACACTGGTTACCAATCTCTGTTTAACTGGACAAAAAGGCTTCAAATGTTGAGTCGAACAAGAGGAATTATGGGCTATATACAAGAGAAAAGTTTTGATGTTTTTAAGAACTTTTTTATTTTTTTAGCAGTGATTTTATTGGTCTGGCATGAAAACAGATATTTGTTTATTCCATCAGTTCTGTGAGCACATCAAGGATATTTGGAAAAACTCTTTCTGTGATATAAACCGAAAATAGAAAGAAAAATAAGAAATTTTTTGTGAAACTGGCCAAACTTTCCCTCTAAAATTTGCCATTACCATTGACCTTTTCTAATGTGTGTATAAAAAAAAAAAAGAGGATGGAAATGCGAGGTCCTAAAGCTTATGCTTTTTCCTTGGATTCCATCAAACTCTAACATCATCAAAACAAACTATTATATCCAAGAGATCCTGTCATCTCAAATTGATTTCACTTCTCTATTTCTTTTTCTTTTTATTCATTCTTATTTGATTGTGTGTATATAACTTATTGGGGATGCTTGTTTAAAAGAGAAAGATTAGCTCTTTATCGTCCTTATTCCAACAGGTAAACATTGACTACCGCACCAGGGAGAAAACCAAGCAATGCCTGGCAGATCCCTCTCCAACGAGCCTCAACGAGGTCCAAGGTAAAATCTACAGCCTCATGGAGAAAGACTCCTACCCACGGTTTCTCAGGTCCAAGATGTACCAGGATATCGTCAACAGGGCTCATGCACAAGGCCAACGGAGGTCTGTTTGACCAACTTCAAAGACTGCAGTGGACATTAAACTGGACCTGTACACTGTAGCTCAGTCATTATCCCTCTGGCATCAACTTGTAATACTGTGACTCAGCAAAGATGGGGTAACCTGGTGACCGTTTCCTCTGTCTGCACTAGCTCCATGCATGCAATCCTTTTAGATAATGTCTCTGTGGACTGCACTGTAAATTGAGCAGATTACTGAGTGGTGTGTCTAAAACTATCTAAAAGTTACCACATCAAGCAGTAAGGATATTTATCACAATATATGTCATCTCTATTGATATTTTAAAGACATGAAGGATAGCTAGTTATACCCATAGGAGCTCCAGTCAGTGGCAGAACAAAAACCATTTTTTGTTTTTGTTGTTTTTGGTATTGTTGGTACAACAAAACATTTACAAACAACTTTGGTAAAAGGTCAGGGTCATAAAAATAATAAGCATATGAACTATGTATTAGTTTGGATACTTTAGTTAGTGCACTTACATGTACGACGCTGTGTGAACTATTTACTTACATGCTAAGAAGGTTGAATACATCAGGTAACTTACAGGAAACTATCAAAACAAGTGACAACACTTATCTAGCGTCTGACCACACATGTCATATCAGCTGTGAGGAAAACAACTCACCATGATAAAGACCAGACAGTGTTACAACACACACAGCCAATCAGTGCCTGTTAAAAATGTGCTGGCGTTAGCTAGATAACATTAGCATCACTGTTGGCGCTATAAACATGTATTCTTCCCATTGGCAGCTCCTTAATGGTACTTTCTCTTACTTTTTGGAATCAGTACAGAATGTGAAGGATGCTGAAGTTAGTTTGTTGAGGGGAGGAGTACCACTGCATGGAGCAGTCTCTCCTAAATGTTTTTGTTCTTGCTACCTAGTTAGCTTTTGTGCAGAATTTGGTAAATACAGTAAAAATCTGGTGGAAATACTAATGGATGAAATGGGAAGGGAGAGATAGGATCTCACTCTGAAAAACTGAATTGTGCTGCCAATGAATCAGACAAACAAAAATGGTCCACACTTTGGACTGGATTACTGACCGTGAAGCACTACTTCTGCTCAGATTCTTGCATATTACATATCATGCTATGTTTGTGAATTGAGGAGATGCAAATTGTTCGGTTAGCAGTAAAATCTGCCAATTTTAGAGCCAGTTTTGAGTCGAACCAGATATGCTTCAATCCATCCATCCATTTTGCTTATTCCCATTCAGAGTTGCGAGGAAGCTGGAGCCTATCCCAGGAATTAGCAGGCGAGAGGCAGGGTACACACTGGACAGGTCGCCAGTCTATTAGAGGGCCAACACAGAGAGACACTCATTCCAAGGGAGAATTTAGAATGACCTATTAACCTAACATGCATGTCTTTGGACAGTGGGAGGACACTGGAGTACCCAGAGAGAACCCACACATACATGGGGAGAACATGCAAACTCCCACTGTTTGAACCCCTCCCCAGCCGAGGCTCCAACCAGCAACCTTGCTGTTAGGCCGCAGTGCTAACCACCACACCACCGTGCAGCCGATTAACCCTTCAAAATCTGAGAAAATTCTTGAGCATCCGGCAGTGTGTGAAATTTATGCTGTTAAGGTTTGACTGTGGGTTTTATCAGTGACTTTATTGACAGTAAATAATAACTTCATTTATATAGCACTTTTCTAAACAACACAACAACATGATAAAATTGTAGAATATCAAATATAATCAGTAGTATCGGATACAATCAGGAAAGGCTCCGATTAAAGGATGTTTTAAGAGGAGATTTTTTAAAAAGGATACTGACCTTGCTGACCTGATTTCCTCATGCAGCTCAGAGTTTAGGGACTTTGACCACAAAAGCTCTGTCACCTGGTCTTCAATTGAGAATCTGGGATAACTAAAAGCCTTTTTCCAGAGAATCTCAAACTTCTGAGGCTCATAAGGTTGTAAAATGTCTGAAATGGCTTTAAAACTCAACAGTAAGGTCTTAAAACATTCTGTAAGCCAGTGTAAAGAGACTAAAACAGGACAAATGTGCTCTCTCTTCTGGGTTTTAGTTCAAATTCTGGCAGCTGAGTTGTGAACAATCTGGAGTCGATTAATAGATTTTTGAGTGAGACGTGAAGATTCATTTTCTACTGTGGAATTTGTTAAAAAACATTTTGCAATACTTTTCATTGAGCAATTTGTTTGGTGAAGTAGTAACTGAGTCCAGATTTTAGAGTCGGCACGTGCAGAAAAACACGATTATGAAGGCTATGGTTGTATACAAGATCCCTGCCTTGGTGCAGGAGGTATCTTTACATTAATGGAGCTGAAACAATCCCATTTACCCAAAAATAAACAAAGCATGACATTAAAATATTTTTTTTCATCTGGCAACAGTGGAAGATGAGAAATATTAATGAATTTCTTGAATTGTTGTGTGTAAATCATATATCAGCCAGTTACTCAGGGTGCACTTTATGTCGCCCTACTTTTCAGAGTAGGCCAAAGTGTGGAAGCACTCAGATTCCAGACACATCGGTACTTATTGTTAAGGAACTGTCAAAGTTATCCATTTGAAAAGAACAATGATATTCATCTCACTCTGTTGCTACTTTGTGGTTATATGCCATGTCCTTTCCTCTGTTTTGCTCACATTTCCCATTACTATGGCAACTAGGGGTCCTGTAACAGTGAAATGTACAGTAGGTAACTGTAGGTCAAACTTAAACTGCTTTTCGCAAATAATAAATTGGTAAAAAAAAAAAAAATCTCAGCACAACAGATGGTTGGGATGTTTTGGGTCAGACTTTGAAATAAATAAATAAAAACATAAAAGCAGGATTTGAAATATTATCTTTGTCATCAGTTTCCTTGTTAAACTGGCATTTTCCTTTACTCTGCATTGTACAGAACATAAATTCATACTGTGATGGAGGGTGACTGGCCTTTTTTTTCCATTCAACTTGACCAGATTTATTTTGTGCTTCGCAGTTTGTTCCTTATTTAAGAAAAAATGTACGTTGAAATAAATATATATTTATTACTTTATGGCTCAACCCTGCCGCTATCTTACTTTTTGTGAACTAGACACTCTGGTATGAAAGTGACTGTTGTGGTAGTTTGTGTGACTACAACAAAAAACAAAGTGAGTGACCACTTGATTTCTGATGTGCCAAAATAACATTTTCACTTCGATATTGACATTGCAGAATCTTGTGTGTTGTAAATTATGGCAGGTATTCTTTGTGATATTAGATGTGGCAAGTTGTGATTCGTTTTGTATTATCATTTTTGCAAAGTTCAAGATGTCTCAAGGAGTCAGTCTCCTTGCTCAACTTGTTGTGTATGGTTCACACACTGCATCCTATTAGATCAATAATTCAAGACCAACATTCTGTAGCAATTTGTCATACACCACTTCATTATTAAATTTACGTTTCATTTAAAATCATAATCATTTAATGTTGTTGGTTTTCTTTGCACTAATAAGCACTGGCCTCAACAATGAATCGTTCTTAGTACTGGCTGGATAATAAAAACCCAATGAAACCAAATGGAAAATACAGAGGATTCCATAACTGATTTCATTGAATGTGTTTTGTAATCAGCAGCCAGAAGTTTATACAACTTAATAAGAAACACTGGTGCTCAAAAATCTGCTTATTAGTGCATTGAAAGAGTCAGCACAAACCCAAGAGTCTGTTCCAAATTGGGAATAATTGAATAAAATGCAATAGAAAATGACCCATGTAAGTTTCCACAAATCAATTTCTCCATTAAAGTCAATGCAAACCTATATAGTAGCCTATGTTATAGAGGTGACTGCAAAGAAAACATGAATGCATTCCATCAGCATTTTTACTCCTATAAAAAGTTGATTAAAACATCTTTCTTTATTGCATGTGTACCAATTTTTGCCAAACCTGTTTAATATAACTTATCATCGTAAGTGCTATGTTCATGTGTTCCATATGAATGTAACCTCACCTATACAATTTGTGATTAAAACTAATCTGCATCTATATTTGTTGCAAAGTGTGACTTTCTTCTTAAAAAAAACCCAGAGGTATTAGTATTATGAAAATGCATTTGTTTACTGGTCAGACAGACAGATTGACCTAATTTCCAGTGCAATTTTATAACTGCTCTAAAATAAGAGGGGTCTTGGTTATTCATTAATATTTCTAAACAAGCTTGCTTTGAAAAGGGAGTCAGGATTTAGTCCATATTTTTAGTTCACCATTTAATGGGAAAATTGCATGCAAGAAATGTAGTTTAGATAAAATAACTGTAGCTGCTAAGTAAGTTAAGCATGGTAACTGCTCTGCAGATTGTAAAGAACCTTGTTAAACATCTTAAAACTACATTTCATTACATCTTACATCTGATGTTCCAATTTATGGTTCATATGCAATGAGTCACACTTCAGTAAATCTATGACTGGATTGTTATTCTGCACTTTTGCCTATTTTTGCTAGATGGAAAACTAAAAACAGCACATTTATGAAATGTTAATGCCACTATTCATAGTTTGCTGCAGCACTATAGAGGAAATCAGCACTCGTTTCTTCTATTTGGGGCACCAGTGAGATCAAGTCGCCCACTATGCCATTGCACATCCATTAACTGTACTGTTGTTGACAATGTGCAAGTCACTCTGAGAATGAAAAGCAGAGTGAATGTAGGACAGCATCCTGCTCAGTAGACACAACACAAGCATATCTGGGCCAGTAGACAGCAAACACAGCCGATGCATATTTCACAGAGGAAGCGATTACATGCAGAGAATCAGCTCTGCACTATATGTACAATCCAATCCATCTACTAAACATTTAAATTATAGTAATGTAATGGTATACCAGACAGTGAGTTGAACTACTGTAATGTAGGTGGGCTTCTTTTTTTCCAAGACATCCACTCTCAATGTGGGTGATCAAACTCGTGAAAATAGTCCTCCACATAATGGGATAATTCAGCTTTAAAAGCATCTTAGCCTTTACAACTTTTGGACTTTGTCAAAGACTTTAAATTGAATCTACTATTTAACTAGAAGCATTCAGAGAGTGCAGACCTCTGCCAAGCTTTTGACATTTTTTTGTTTTGCCAATGATTGTGGGCATTATTTTTGAGTAAGAAGCTCTGATAGCAAATTTATCCTTATCTTCCTTTAGTAAAGAATAATATGAAAAATTCCTGGAACCAGGCGGTGAGCCCGATCAACCCCAAAAATCTAATCACTTGTTCCTTATTCCATTTCTGAGAAAATCCAACATAACTTTGAGTTATGTTGCTAACAGACAGACAGACAAACCAACACTGCCAAATATATGACCTCCACCTTGGCGGAGGCAAATATCAGCCCCAATATGCATATGATCACTAGGGCTGGGCACGTTATCGTGTTTAGGCATTGATTCATTAATAATGTTGATTATTTTATTGTGCGTAAATGATGTTTTTTTTTTTTTCAAAGTTTGTTGCTCATTGGCTCACACAGAGAATCCACACGTAGGTGCACCACTTGCCAACAGTCAAACGTTTGGGTCCCTGAGCCAGAAAAAGATCTCCACTTTTTTTCTAAACTGTATTCTTTGCTGATGAAACAATGTCCTAAACCGGTGCTGTATAAGTCCAAAGAAAGGTGAGAATCAGACTTAAATATTTCAATTTAAGATGCACTCTAGTCGGCTTTATGTCAGGACGGCTTCTGCCACTATTAATTCCCGATTTAGGCTTATCCATCACAGCTTTCTCCATCAGTTGTATCTGACGGCAGAAAAAGTCCACAAGTCTAAACCTGAACTGTGTGATGCATGTTTCCAATGCGGAATAGAAGTTGGTTCATTCTTACATTGTATTTGGTCATGTGTGAAAGTCAGAGATTTTTGGCTGGACTTGTGTGATACTCTGTCTAACATTACAGAGATTTTAGTACCTCTTAATCCTGAACTCTGTCTAATTGGAAATTTTATGAAAATCGATTAACTTTTAGACAAATACCAAAAAAATGTCCTTGAAATAGCTCTGGCAGTGGCTAGAAAATGTATTGCTGTTACATGGAGGTGTGATTGGGGGGGGGGGGGGGGGGGGGGGGGGGGGGGGGGGGGGGGG
>JBBBVU010000015.1:3401757-3419085 GCA_037177055.1 Atherinosoma microstoma | reverse complement strand
GCATGTGAAAGAGAAAATGAGGTGTATGATTTAAATTTCTGTTACTGTTGTATGAATGTTTTTAATTCTTTTTTTTTAAATTGTTTTTATCATGTAAAGCACTTTGTGTTACTTCTGTATGAAAAGCGCTTTATAAATAAAATTGAATTGAAAAAAAAATATACACACAAAACTACTATAAACAAAAACTATATACAATTATCACTACAAAGAAAATCCTTATTATCCCAACTCAAACTATTGGTTACAAAATCTAACTATGAGAACTAAAAACCAAGTTTTAACACTACTGGAAAAAACACTATTCTAACACAAAACACCAAAACTAAACTAAGCTAGCAATTCTAATCTAACAAAACTGTACCACCACCAAGTCAAAGTTTATCCGAAGTCAAATGCAAGCCGAGGGCAGACTGTCTGAACCAAACAGTTGCCGATGAATGGATCGCCGCAGCAGTCTTTTATTCCCGCGCTGTCTGGAGATCCACTGGTGGTTGGTTGGTGAATTGTCCAATCAGGAGGGGTGAAGGCGAAGGTGTGCTAGCAGGAACCAATCATCCTCAGGTGCTGGTGCACAGTGATTTGTATGTATAACGAGCACTGATTAATGAATCAAGCAGACAGAGGTAACAGGTATACATAAATGAATAGTTGTGTGCCTTTAGAACAAATAACATACAGTCTAAGAAAGTCATACAAAGTCTTTGTCAAAATTTGGCAACCTTACTTAAGCTATGTAGCTACAGCTTTGTTCAGCAACTGGACCAGGTATGTGTTTGCACTGTGTACGGTGTTTCTGTACTGAAACATAGTTAACTGGAGGTTTTGGGTTTTTTTGCCCTTCTGGGTGAGCAAGGGAGGGGGTGGGGGGTAGTATTGTTGTTTCGTCTCTTGTGTTTGTAAAATGTCAATTTAAAACTTAAAGTAAAATATTGCAAAAAAATTAAAAAAAGATCTCCAAGGACCGACCCATTTTGACTCCTTACAGCAGTGACAGGAGCATTGTCTGATGTAAACAAACAGGAGAAAGCGGGTTTATCGAAATGAAGAGAAGTTTTCTGTCCAGCACTGAAAAAGGAAAAGAAGAAACAAGAAAAAGACAAGGCAAGACAGTGGTAAGTAGTGCAGATAATACAGACACTAATTAAGCTCAGAGCAGCTCAGTCCGTCCTGAAAATAAAGTAAAATAAAAACAGATAACTTGGATAATACTCTATCGGTATCAAATTAAAGCTATGTCCGGCTAAGCTAAACAGTCAAGAATTCAAAGTTAGCAGAATTATAGGCAACGAGTCTGGATAATGTACCACTTAAGGTGCATGGATGGAAATTATTGAGCATTTTTTTGACGATTTATCTCACCTGACAATCTAGAAGATTCTAGTCCTGCTTTCTGTCTGTTCACCTGATGGCTTGAACTTTATCAGATATTATCCTCTCTGAATTTAAAAGGAAGGTAGCTTCAAATGAATCCTGCTGAAATGTTATCTTTTTTATAAGTAAATTCTAACATTTTCAACCTCTATAGTTTTCGCTTTCTTTTTTTTAAGGGTTACCATCAAAACATGTCTGATAAAGAAGAAACTGAAAACTATCTAAGAATAGACAGTATTAATGTATTTCGTTCTTTGTTATAAATATTTGATTTAACATTAGTATTTAAACTTTTACTGTACACAGAAAACTGCTGCTAAAATCTGTCTGTTTTACTATTTGTAAACCTAATTTTAAGGCATTTCCTTCATATAGCAGTACTTTAGAATAAAAAGGACATTTTGTGCATGTCACTACGATTAATCGCAATTAAAACATGTCATCATTGCCCAGCACTGATATTCACACTAATGTTGCTCAATCTCTGTATTTCCTACACTTTATTTGTTCCTGTCTCACTTCTGCTGTTTTACAGCACTCTCATTACTCTGTCCGTCTCTCTGTATTCCTCTGGTCTCTTAATCAATAGTAAGCACTATGCCCATGGTGCCGAGCTGCCATGACTATGGATCATACAGAGGATGAACAGTTGATTGCTTCTCCTGCTCAGCTCTGAGTCAAACAAGAAGCCATGTGGGGGGGAAACAATAAATAACTGTAAAATGCCTGTTTTGCAACTAAATCTGACTCCTCCTCTATTCTTTTTCCATTTGGGATGAGCACTTGACATCTGTTTCCAAGTACAGCTTGAATATAAAACTATAAAAACATCATTTTTAGCACTGAAATTCTTGTTGAACAAAATTCTAATTTCCTCAAAAGACTGGGTTTTCCATTTGTATGAAACATTTTATTTTTAGTCAAACACAGTCTGTGGGAACAACAGTAGCTGCGACTCCCTGATATTGATGTTGTTGATTGTTTGCCGTGATCTCCAAGGCAGCAGGTACATTAATAGTGTGAGTATGTGTTGTTGACAAGAGTCAAATTTCAGTCCTGTTGTTGCCTGGGACATTTCGCAAGCTCACCGCTGGGGTAAGGCAGAAAAAAAAAAACAAGGAAAGAAAGAAAACGAGTGATTTGTAGTGATTTCTCTAGATACTCTGCTGCTAAAGGACCACCTACAAGTTTCTGTTTCTCATTTAACTGCTGGAAATACTTTTGTTGGAGTTATATTTCATTTCTGACTATGACATTTATTCCAGCGCAGCCAAATAATCCCCTCCCCCTTTGTTACCACCCAAGTTCTGTCATTGATTTAATAAGGGTTCTAGTGAGGTCTGCTTAGTCTTGTCAGATGATTTGCTCTGAAGCACGAAAGCATTCAGACCCATGGCACAGCTCAACAAATGAAGGAAGACATTTAAACCCTGTGACAACACACAAAAAACTTGAGTACTTGCACATCCAGTGTTGAATTCACTCATAAGTCATTGTGGGTTGTAATGAAAATATAATATTTCTATTATAGTACTTTTATTAATAACAAAGACACCAGTTTACATGGTTGGTTACACACCCTATCCATTCTTTCTGGTCCTTTAACCGGCTTCACAATGAGGAAAGCACTTCTGGTCCTAAATAAGATATGTTTCCATCTATGGAATCCTGTAACATCTGGTATAGATACCAATCTTTCCACATAACAAATCTTTCATGTAGGTCTAACAGCAGGACAACATTGCATTCAACACTTTTTACCCCATAATGAATCATATCTGTATTAATCATCTACTAACATTTAAAATGTTCCTGTAGCTGTTTGATTATATGAGCATAAAGCTGAAAGATATTTCCTGTGAGTTACAACAGAATTTAAGTTTACTGCTAACTCTCAAATGCCATCATGTCACATGCACTGATTCACAGCGCTGGCTCATTGGATTTAAGAAATATGTTTAAAGAAGTAAAGAAGCAATGGATTAGTTGTGCAGTACATGTAATCAGTTCATTGGTCCTTTTTAGCTAAGATAGTAATTACCATGCAGAACCTACTATATTCCCAAGTTCGTTTTTCTTTGAAAATATATATTTATATAAATATAAATTTGCTTTTAATAGTAACAATTCAATGTTCCTTGGTGGAATTTGTGAGAGCGATGTCTTGGAAGTGGTACGAAAGTTTAAAAAGTAAAAAATCAACAGATAATAATATTGATATGCCAATTATAAAGGAAATAATGGACTGTGTCCTCAAACCATTTACTTATATATGAAATAAATCCTTTCAAACGGGTATTTTTCCTGATAAGAGGAAAATAGCAAAGGTGGTACCAATCTATAAAAATGGTCACAAACACATTGTATGTAATTACAGCCCTGCTTCCTTGATACCTCAGTTTTCAAAAGTACTTGAAAAATTGTTTATAGATAGATTAGATGACTACATTGAAAAATATAAGCTTTTGCTTCAGCCTATTCCTTTTTCAGTTACAGAAAAAAATTGAAAGGTTGCTCTTATGTGTTCAAGATTGTAACCAAAATAAACTCATAAACTCATTCATTCATTCATTCATTCATTCATTCATTCATTCATTCATTCATTCGTTTGTTCGTTCATTCATTCATTCGTAACAAACCCCCAGACACATTCATGCTATTCCTCTCCAACTCCATAGCTGGTGTCTTCTTTTTTGAGGCAGTTTTTAAATGAATGAACATTTTACTCAGCTGGAGAGAGAGAACAGAAAACAGCCTTATAATACAGAAATATTCACAGAAGCATACATAACTTTTTGACTTTAAATCTCTGTGCTTCTGACTCTTTTTGATGGCACATGTCATGGTTTTGGGCTGAAGTTAGTCTTTCCAAGCTGCCTCTGAAGGCATTTAATCTTAAGCACTGATGCTCCTCACCTGTGATGCTCTTGATCTAAGTAGCAGTCTTTCCTCTTCTCACTGCCAGATCATCAGTCTTTTTGTGAGTGTATCCAGCTGTTTGCAGTACGTCTTTTTTTTTGGGGGGGGGGGGTTTGACTTTTTTTTCCCTCCCTGGATTACTGAACCTGTCTGCAACAGCCTTGTAGTCTCTGCTTATGGCTTTCCTGGTTTTGTTTGGACACCGGGCTGTTTCTTTGGATTGAAAAGGATTCTGGACCAAGCTTATGATGGATGGATGGATGGATGGATGGATGGATGGATGGATGGATGGATGGATGGATGGATGGATGGATGGATGGATGGACGGACGGACACTGGGCGTTTAGAAATCCTCTAACTGGATCTAAATATTTAGCTCTGTTCATATTCCAACTACTACCTATTCTCTGTCCCCTGTGGCTCTTGAGGGAAACCCCGTAAGGGTCTCTAAATACCTGCTGGTAAGTTCCAACACCACTGAATTTTCTCCACTCCAAGTCAGAGATGCTCACCTGTTTTTCTCTCTTCCACAGAAGAGCCAGCAGCCAGAACCAGTCATTGCCTTTTTTAAAAACCTGTTTTCAAAGTTGAAATAAAATCATATTCAACCATTCCTGAGTTATCCATTTTTCTGTGGCTTCAGTCTGCTGAGGTATTAAAGCACAGTGACATTTACTTTGTACATTCCTGGAGCTGTCATTACCCAGCAGCATCCGGAGGCTGAGAAACCACAATTTCTAAGCTGCATTTGTTTTTGTTTTTTTTGTTTTTTTTTCTGTCCTGGTGCATCCCTTTACAGTAGCTTTTCAATTTGTGGCACCATGTCACACGCTAGCAACTGACTATCAACACATTGGTCGTTTTGAACATGCACCATGGCTGATTCAAAGAAACCCAAGAGAATATTTTTGGAGAAAAGGGACAGAGCAAGCAAAGCAAGAGAGTAAGATGGAACCCAAATTAGCCGTTAAGAGGCATCTCGGTGAGAAAATCTGAGTGGTGCTTTAACACTACGTGTTACATTCACCCAATCTCACATATGTTCAAACAGCACTAAGTGTATAACAAGTCCTTAAATACATATTCCTACACACTTGCACCCTGACGGGCACATCAGAAAGCAACCCCACAATCAGTATTTTGTCCAAGGACAAATTGGTAGACTGCTTTTTCCTCTTGAGTTAACAGCCACCCGTCAAAGAGGAGGTGGTGCAACTAACAGCACTGAAACTGCAACAGCAGTTTAGTTTGGCTCGAGGTTTCGCTGTGAGGGAAATTACAAGGCTTGTTGCTGTTCATGATGTGGAAAAGCTGCTTTATTCAAAGCCAGATGTCCAATAGGCTACATAACCTCAAGAAAATACAACTATGTCCAGTTATAGTAACCCCAAAGTTTTCCAGCAACTATTTAATGCTGCACCTGTTTCCTTTTATTTTATTTTCATTCCAGTAATCACATAATGTAACACAAAGTTTATTATGAAAGCAACCGTGTCATTTTACATGACCAAACAGAGAAAATCAGGCAGAAAAAAAGAATATATAGCAAAAAAAACTTGTCAGAAAACACCAACGAGCAACAGAAACATTTCACATATTATTTTAAAATTCAGGACAGCCTGTAAATCATAAACTCGGCTGACCTTGATCTACACAGACCTCTGGGAGTAGTTATGGATCATAGTGTCGCTGATGGGGGAGCACACTCCAGTGGTTATTATTTAACGGCCACCGTGAGCATCTGGCTGGGCCCACGGCAGGCTGTTCGTGTCCTCCCCAGAGGATGATCAGACAGATGAGCAACCTGAGGCTCGTTCATGCACATTACAAGACTCATTCCCAAAGAGACGCATCATGGCCACTTCACAAATGATTCACTGTCCGAGCGCAAATCCCAGTACTTCTGCTTCAATTAGTGAGTGTAGAGTCCTGCCTGCTGGGGAAATGACAGTTAAGATATTTACATATTTAGAACCTCAAGCAAAACTGTCATGCATCTTCAGAGCTTTCATTATTTTCACAGAAAATATCTTTTTTAAGTAAATCATTATTGTCAAGGAACATTACTTTAGACTTTCTAAAGAAACATTAACTTATTTTTTTTTTTTTTTTTGTCAAAAAGTGGTTTGGATTTGTTTTTCTTCATCATGTGTTAAGAAGAAAACAGTGTCACATAAGCCATGCATGGTTCCAAAGCTCTGACACCTGAATTCCATTAAAAACCCAATTAACCAATGACTGGGCATTATAAGAAAATGGCGTATTATCTCTCCAGGAATGATAAATGATGAATCATGTGATTCATCTTCTATGTTTACATGAACACTGCTTATAGAGCAGTTTAGCTCATTTATCAATTGAGAAATTAACCAAATGACAGCAGACTGTCAGCTGAGCATAAAATAAAATTTTTGTTGTTTTTTTTTACTTTTTTTTTTAAAGAATTAAAGGTTAAAGAATTTAGTGAATGGTCAAAACAACCATATGTTTTAAGTGTATAATGGCAGTCTCCATTGTAACCTGATTTTAAATGTGTTACAGTCCTCGGGGATGTGCATTTATCTAATCATACATTATGCAACAAGTTCATCCATGGTTGTTTGAAAACACTGAACTACATCGATGACTGTTACAAAGCTTTGCAGGCTTACAAGTTTCCAAGAATTTATTGTAATGAAATACTGTGAAATGCTGATTAAATTACATGTGATCAACAATTTTCCATACGGATAAATTAGGGATGGAGAATCAATTGTAAAAGGTTAAACAATGGAATGCCAAAGATTAAATCAGATGCTGTAATGTTCAACTTAACTCAACTTTATTTGTAAAGCTCTTTAAAACAACTACAGCTGAAACAAAGTGCCGTACAATAATAAACACAGCAACACAAGGAAATAAAACAATGTCATAAACTTGCAAATAACTCAAACATTAAAATTGTTCAATTTAGGTCTGATATACTGACGTTAGAAAAAGTGATACGCAATGATATGCTTAGAACTCAAAGACCATTCATTTATCATGGAGTTTTATATAACAAATATCCAGCTTCTTAACATGATTCACAATTTCCATGTCCAAAAATTCTATGTATACCTCACTATCATCTCAACCAAAACAACTGAGTTATCCATCCCCCTTCTTTTAGAAATGCAATTTAAAACATTCATTTCTTCTTTTGGGCTGATTCAATGGCAAGAATTTCCCAGTAATTCATCTTTTGGTTTGAAAATTTCCATTCATGAGCACTCAGCTGTCCCTTTCTGTTCTGTACTGAGTCACCGCTCTGAGGGGCCTTCGAAACAAAACAAACAAACAAGCTAATGTAATGCCAGGAAACATCACAGTCACTTCCTGTGGCACTGACCTGAGACTAGGATGTTTGTTTGTCTTTTTTTTTTTTTTTTTTATCTTAATGTTTTCTTTCTTTTTCTATCTCACCTTCTCTTCTCGAACAGATACAGGCCGTGGAAACATTACAGAAGGCAGGGAAAATGATCTAAAATGACTGCTGGTGCCATGTTATCATCCCCTTCTCAGGAGTAAATGCTGTGGAGAAGTCCATCTGTGTTGTCTGTATATTTTTCTGAGTGCACAGGGATTTCATCCACATGCATCAGTAGCCAAGCGGCACACTGGAAAGTTACAAGTGAGACAAATTGTTCAGTTAACTTGGACTGTGTCATCAAAACAGCTGTGGAGTGTTCTCGTGTTCAGCCTAATGTGTACACTCTGTGTTGTGGAAGTGATTTATGATTGGCATCACAAAGCAAAGTGAATTTAACAGCCTGTTAATGCTCCGTGTGGAAACATAAGGGCTCATCTTCCATGCCTGAACATGTGGAGAGATTAGCTGTCATCAAATCAAGCTTTTTTTTTTGTTTCTTTTAAAGCTTTGTACTCAACATCAATCAAAACAGATTTGAGCTTCATGTCCATTTACTGTTTGCAATTTGCTTTTCAGTTGCAACACTTCACTTGTTCCGCAATGTTCAGTCTTTATTGATCAGAAGAAAACTGAAAACACTTTCATTGACGAGGCTTCACACTTTTCTGCCTCAGGAAAATAGATATCTAAGTCACACAGCATCTCAACAATAAATCCCCCTCCAATGAAGGCTCAGCATACCCTCATAGTTTATAATCTGTGAAAAGAAAATAATAATCTATTGATTTGTGCGGTTTCAGAACAATTGGTGGAGCTTTCATGGAGTTTACCAGTTTTAAAATGCAGATAGCTTTTTAGAGGAAACTGTGGGTCCATGGACACCATCTTCATAAAAGAGACGTGTTTGTCTCCCTATTCGCACTTTTTTTTAAATACTTTTTTACTTAAAAAAAAAAAAGAAGACAGGAATTATTTCACAAACTAAAATGAGAGTGAGTTGTGGTGGGAAGGGTGGTGCCAGAGGGTGGCCTAGGAAGGCACAGGCCATCCCTAAAATTTGACTGGCTTCCACGGTAACCCCCAAGAATAATGAAGTTAATCAAATAAAGTGAAAAATACTTCAAATGTAAATGGACAACTGAATTTTTAAGAAATATTTAGTGTAAACTGACTTCTACCTTGGCAAACCTCATATACAAGTGCAGGTGAATGTAGCGTGCAATGAACTTTTATATAATGTTTGATATAAAAAATACCATAACCTTGAAAATAATTCAGTATTAATAAGCTACAGCACCATCTGGCAAACTGCCCAAATGGGTTTTGATATTGTTTTAAGATAGGATGTAAAAGTCAATAAACCAACAGATTTCTCAGACGTGATGCCTGTGAAAAGTTAAATGATCAATAAGGCTGAAAAAACACTGACAAAATGTGTGATTTGGCTTAAAATATTTTTTTCTCTCCCATTGGTTTTTTTCAAATGTTGCTTTCATTTTTCCACTGACTACTTTAGCTGTAATAATCGGCTCATAATTTCCTAAAATCTAAACCATTTTCATTTATATGTGCCACCCTTTTCCCGCTCAGTGCCCCTACTTGTCAAACGTTTTCTTGACCCACGCCTGTGTGGTGAAAGGTCTCTAACCATCATGCTTGAACAATTTTCTGCATGTATGTTTATGTATTTAAGAAGAATGGGGAGGATTTATGTGTACTTCTCATCAGATTAAAGTATTCTTTTGGTTGTGCCATAAGTATCTTATGGTCCTTGGCCTATTTTTTATGCTAATAGAAGCTCTCAATGTGGGCAAAAACGTTGATAATAAAAAAAAGGAAAACTACCATTAGGGCATAATTTACCATAAAAAAATTCTTGAAACTTAGAGTAATTACCTTCCAGTGGCGTTTTGTCCCCGACTGCTCTGTATCCTGTGTGACGGAAAAGGTAATGGAATCAAGAACCTTCTCTGATGCTTCATTTTCTCTTCGGTAACAGCAGTTGGAGGGAGAGCATAATAGCATCCCCTGATGAGAGGATGATCCCAAACCCACCTCTCATCTCTCTGCTACTGAACCCATGTGGAGATGAATTGTGAAAGGAGCGTGCTGGGTTGAAGATGAGTTTTGTTGGGGGCAGCTGAGCCCAAATGAGCCTGAAAGGCTCGAGATGGATCGCCTGTGATGATAAAGGATTTTCAATTTTAGGTAACATAAGGTAAACAGGCTTGTAAATGATATGGACTGCAGTTGAGGTAAGGCCTTGAGATGCAAGTGTCCTAGACTGGCCCCGGCCAAGGTTTTATTCAAGAGGTGGTTAAAAAAGAAAAGTGAGCAGAAAGATGTGACCTTTTGTCTAAAATTCATTTGAAACAAGTAAAAGTCAATCTTGGTTTATCAGAAATGTGCTGCCTTGTGTTTCCTTTGTGCCATTCAATATTGTAGTTTGACACATTGTATGGTAGATAAATGAAAACTGAGGAAATACATTAAAGAGCTCATGCAATATCCTCTCAATTTGCCATTTTATTAAGTTTCATTCAAATCTGATAAGAGCAGTGCCAGAGATTTACATAGAAACATGTGTTAGAAAGCAGTTGCTTAGCGTGTGTTAAAAAGCAGGAAACTGACTTTTATTGATTAATGGAGTTAGACGGTTAAACAGTTTTTCATCAGTTTTCTGCTCTGGAATTTTAGGGCAAGTCCTACTTCACAAATCTATTCAGCAGGGGGTGTACTTAAGGTTCGCAAAAGTCACCCCACCCCTAACATAAGAAGGTTTAACAACAAAAATGCTTTGATACATTTACCTTGAGGCAGCTAGCTAATATTGGAATAGCAGCTAACATTTCTCTGTACATCATGGAAATGCATTTCCCTTTGATGCCAGAAGCTGTTTGCCTGAATTTTTGGGGGGCTTTCTTCTTAAATTGCAGAGGAACAATGAGAAAAAAGAAGAAAGTTGATTCATTTTGTTAATGGCACACTACAGAACTTTAGTTGATTTTCACACTATTGGCAGCCTCTAATGAAGGCTAATTCAGCATGTCTTGCATCCTGTCTCCTCTCTTAGCTCTCCAGCAAAAAAAGGTCAGTCTTATGTTGACTCTTGTCTTATCTCTTGCTCTTTCACTTCCTCTCTTTGTTTCCCCTGCTTCCTCTTAAAATACCCTAGTATTTCTTGTCTGAATCACCCATGGTGCACGTCCAATTTGGCCATGTGTTGATATCCAGTTGCTAGCAGGTGATATAGCCTAGTACTGTACAACAAAATGCTGCTGAAACATGATGCTCTGGGCCAGAAAATAAAGTTGTGAAGTGCGTTTTCTCAGCCTCAAGTAGCTACAGGGCAACGGCGACTCCAGGAACATCCAAAATAATGTCACTGTGCCGTCAAAACCACTCACGGAAATGAAGCACAGAGTTTAAAGGTCAGAAAAGTATGTAGTGTTGCTTTAAGAGAGAAGTGTGAATGTGGTAAACACCAAGTGGAAGTGTAAACCGCAAATATAAGAACAAAAGCAACTGTAGAATGGACCGGGTGGAGAGGCTCAGGACTGTTTTACTTTTCAAAAACTGGTAAATACAGTAGGTTTCTCTTTCTGATTTGAGACAATGCTGTGAAGCCACACAATATGCAAGCAACTAGAATGTTGAATAATAGAAAGAAGCCATATAATGATAACAAAAAAACACATTTTACGTCTCATCTGATTTTCGAGCTGAAGCAAAGGTTTCTAAATTCAATATTACGTTTTTGTGATTGCCTTTGGACGTGAAAGACAACCGCCTGTACAGCTTCAAAGGGAGGTTTCAATCCCTCAAACATGATGCCACCTCATCTCTCAAGACCCATTGGACTATTTTGAGAAGGGTGGCCAAGCGCCTCCTCGCAACATGACTAAGCTAAAAATATCAAAACAAAATACTGCTGTTATTGCTGACCAATTGAAAAACACTGAATGTGATCAAAGGTTTAACTTGAGGCAATACTTTTGACAAGAGGAGCTTTGTCTATGTTACAGACAACTACAAATTATTATTATGCTTCAATAGTAGCTTCATTCAACACAATGCCAACAGCTATTCAATGAAACATTTTTTTTTTAAAACAGTCACTAAACAGTTCAGCCTGTAAGAAATTTAACCAAAGAGATACAATTTTGTTTTCTCAATTTACTTCCAAGCACTTTTACAAGGATGGTATGTTTTGTTTTTATTTATCTATACATATAGGGCTGGGTATCACCTTTAATTTCCTAAATCGATTTGATTCGCAACAGTCTGGTTCGATTCAATTTCAAGTAAATCTGATTAGATATTGATTCATTTCCAGTCGATTCTCCCCATTTTTGAAATTTGCTTTGGCAGTAAAATGGTGCAAAAAGAACCAGGAAATGATGTTGAATAATTTTCAGTATGCACCATGCATCAGACAACAAGTCTACAATGAATGGATGTTTCTGTGTTTGTGTCTTAAGAAGTCGAAATGACTTAAAGACATCACAAGATGATGACTGGTCAAATAAAAACCTGTGCTGCTTAGATCACTGCAAGAGTTTCTAAGAAATCAGTTAATAAAGTTTTCTTTCAAAGGTCTGTCTCACCTGTCACATCTGTTGGTTATGTAACTTTGGTTAATAAAGTTAGAATAAGAGAATTACAGCAGAGGCAAGCACAATGGTGTTTTATACACTATCTTCTCACAGCCATTTGAAATCTTCCATCTGTGCCCTAAGTGTTATGTTTAATACAAAATGGTGGAGGAGCACATGCTGATGGGAGTTTTTATCCTAACATTGCTTCATGGACAGTTACTCCTGCTTCAAGAAGATCATTTTGTTCAACAGTATTACTCCCCTTTCCGGCTTTGTCACTGGGACCGATGGGTGAGTGCTGTCGTCACGGTGTGAGTGGGTGAGTGGGTGGCTGGCTTCCCCCAGGCTCCTCGGGCAAACCTTTGTTCTCAGATGGCAACAAATGGTCCAATTCAATCCTCCACAAGAACAATGAATCGGAACAGTTTGGTTAATCCTCTGGCAGCTATCTTTTTTCTTTTTTTCCCCACTCTTTTCCAGCTAAAGCCATCCCCACTTCATAAGCTGGCTCAACCTAATCAGTGGTGTCTGGCCTTGGTACACTGTGAGCTTTCTAAATGATTGTGCATCATAGGGAGTGTTCTTTGTCCTGCTTCTTTTATGGCCCTTAGTTTGGGCTAAATTGTTTTAAGACATTCTGTGAATGTCAATTTCCCTTAAAAGTACTGCCTATGTACTTTGGCATACATAGAATTTAATCAGATTGACAAGTTTTCACCCAAATTTGACCGTGATGCTGTTGTTGGGAATAAAATCGGGTGTGTCCTCTACCGGGTGGTGTTCCATCCCGATGCCCACACATTGTCATCAGCTGACACACGGTGTTGACCACACTGCCTCCCCTCAGTTTCAGACAGCTGCAATCTCCATTAAGTAGAAGTCTGTGTTCTTTGTATTCCATTTCTTTTGTTTCTTCTACTACATTGAAAGGTTTTCACTGCTGTTCCAATAGCCAAGAAATGTTCGAGTCCTTCCAGATTTCCTTGACATTGTTAAGAAAATGGCACAATTTTCATCTCTTCTGTTAAGACATGCACAGAAATACAATGTGGAAGGGTCAACTTCTGGTGTTTGCCCACATCTGTCCATATTCTGGGCTCAAGGTAAGCGGGTCTTAATGCGGCTGGTCACACAGCACAAGCACCTGTCCATCATCAGTGGTCATGAGTTGTCTGTCTAGGTGGGAATTTGCGCTGACATAAAAAAAACCATTTTATTTAGTTTGGGTCAGAATTAGTGCTCTGCTAGCCTGACAAAGTTTACTGCTGGACATCTCACGAGATTGGGTCAAGGGTTGTGGTAACAACCCCTGCCTGGTGAAGGACGTTTAGTGCCAACACATCTTATTTTATACTTTCAGCTGATAATAACAATAATGATCCAAAACTAAAATTGAAATGACCGCATTGACATAGTTATTTTTATTCATGTTTATCAAATAATAATAGTCTTCATTAAATCCTTGGGGTTTCTAAGCAGTGGCTAGACTGATCCTTGGTGTTGCTATAGCAACACCTAAGCTACCACCTGGTGCCACCCCTGGTGTGGCTTTTCCTCCTCTGCACTGGTTGTTGTTGTTACTAGACAGAATTATTTTGCTTTTCTTTTTTTCTTATTGGCTTCATTTGTCACACTCTTTTTTTGTTCTCAGTTCTCTGAAATGCTCATGGCCTTAACCTTATATAAGTGATCCAGAACAGTGTGCCCACTGTCAGCAGAGGGAAATGGTGGTCTGAGGTCTTTTAAGCCCTGGTTCCAGTGTTAGTTTTGTGCTTCTAGGCCTTGTTTCTGCCTATGAAATTTAACTTTAAAACAACAAATACCAGCTAGCACAAAACACATTATCAATGGCTCAATCTGAGTTTTTGTATTAATCAATGGATTTCTTTGATTTGAAGGCATGTCCCTTAATGGTGTAGATTGATGACCATGTGGAGCCCCAGGTGAACCCAATCACGTAATATTGACCAATAAAAATAATAACTTGCATAACTTGCATTCATTTAATGTCAGAAAATAGCATTTAACTAATAAACTATTACAATAAAATATTTGTTTCTGAGTTCTTAAAGAATTAAAAACACTTTTTTAGCGACTTTAAAGTTGATGAGACAAAATGTGGGGTATGACGAGCAAATCCATAAGACATGCAATACTATCCGGTAAACAGTTTCCTTCAAGTTTTAGTCTGTAGTAGCATGGATGGACACCCCTCCTGCCGGCAGTAATGCAGTTAACCCTTTGAAGTCCGACCCAAGAAAGATAGGGTGAAAATTCAAAAATGTTTCAATCGAAAGTCTTTTTTTGTCCCTTTTAAAGAAATGTAAATGTATTTTCACCATTTATTACTATGTGATGTCAGAATTATGGTAGTACAAAAGGTATCCACCAGGGAACAGAAGACAAGTATCAAAATGTGTTTCGATAACAAAACACAAAAACATGGTTTTGGGCTAAATTTTTACCATAAAGTGATGCAAAAGGTCTCAGAAACTGTATTGCACTTAAAGAGAATACTATATTCTTCCATCATTAATGAGAACATGTACCTCTGAAGGTTGACGTGTGATTGCATATTACCTCTAAAGAACCATGAACTGTGGATAAAAGCCAAACGAACTATAAAGAAGTAATGTAATCATGCAGTATGGGAAAAAGGCCATGCTACTTTTTCTTTTTGTCTAAACCCAGTGATAAGGAGCTGAATCTGAAGTTCTTTGGTTTTTCTCCTGCACACGTTTTGTACCCAATGCTTCAGCATTTACTTCGTATTTGCATAATGATGCACTTGACAGCCTGTATTACAGTAGGGTTAATGTTTCTGCTGTGAATACATGAGTAGTTCACAGCAAGGAATAAGTCATTTCCGCTTCATAAGAGTTAAAATAAAAATTACACTAATTTTAGAGTGATTTTAATCAGTTCAGCTAAATAAGTCACTTATTGTTGTTTCCATTATTTTTTGCTTAGTTGAAATAATACATATGTGAATACAAGTCCCACCGCTATACTATTGTTTTATCATTCCACTTTGTCATCTATATTTAGTGGGGCAGTAATATGAAATCAATTCAAACCCTCACTGGGTTTGGTTGTTATTGATTATCTTTCCTTGTTTTCATTTTCTTGTTCATGTCTCCCTTTTAGACACCTCACAAATATAAACTGAATACTGAAAATAGGTGATTTTCTGTACACTCTGTCTTGTTCTCCAAGGTAAATTGTTTTCTTCTAACTGGATATTCTGGAATTACCATGATTTTTACCAGTCACAGTGGTGTTCTACATTTTTAATCAAGTAAAGAAGCTACTCTCAGTCTGGCCCATTCTCTCCGGGAAACATTTATAATGCATGCTTAAACTAAAAGTGTAAGTAACCATGGTTTTAAATTGTGGGATGGAGCTGTTTCCCTTGGCTGTTATTTCCTGTAGAGCAGTGTCCATGTGACATGACAGGAATAGAAACCACAAATACTAAATTTTTTAATACCTGACTTTTTTTTCTATTTCTAGCCATCCGTTTTATGACATCCAAACCATATCATATTTTTAACTCCTGAATCGTAATTCCTGCGCCACGTGTTATTACATGTAAATGTTGCCATGAGGATAAATGTATGGATATAATGAACGTATGTGTTTAAGTGTAAGATGTGAGCTTCTTTGTATGGAAATGAGTGATGACAATATAGTCATGTAAATTTACAGCCTGTACTTGAATGTTTTTGCAGTGTGGACAGACATAGCTTTTTTCTTTTCTGTTGTGGATGCAGCTACTCTGTTGTCCGATGAATCTGAAAACCTTTTGAATCACAACATTTGTAACAGCACAAAAAAGGAAAGGAAAAGAAGGATCTCATGTTCTGGACTAAGATTGGATTGATCTGTCAGCCGTAGCCATCTCCGAAGAAATGCTCATTATTTCATTTGCAACCATTGTCACTTGGTGAGATTTTGTTTTATGTAGCTAAAAGATGGACGTCATCAGGAATAAGTAAATCCCATCAGTAATGGATGAAAGATCTGGTAATCGAATCATATGTGGTTGACTTTGAGTTACTATATTGATAATATGCTTTAGTTCAATTCAGTTCAGCTTTATTTGTACAGCATCAATTCACAACAACGTCATCTCGGGACACTTTACAGACAGAATCATTTCAAGAAACTTAATTGTGATCATTGTGGCAGCATGATGTGTACTACAGAAGATCTTTGCACACACTAAGAAGTGGCAACGCTTACATGTAGCACCGGGAGAAATTCAGCTAAAAGACTCTTCTACCAAGCATTGGCATCCAAACAAAATGCAGTTTAAACCCAAAACAATTACCTTATATAGGCATGTAAGAAAAACATCAGAACAGCACTGGGCACTTTAAAGCTCCGGCTAATTTCTCCACGACTATTACTCCTTGGCTTTCAAGCACGTGTGAGTTGTCATCTGTTTCTTAATTTTGTATGTTCGTACCGCACTTTGGTCAGCTATTATGTTGTTTTTAAAGTGCTTGATAAAAATGGTAGAATCAATTGCTACAAGTAAATTACCATACTATGACACCTCTGTAGTAATCTCACTTGTCTCAGCTTTCTTCTACATACAGCCCTTTGAAGCTGTAAAGATACTTCATTTATTTTGAGTGTCATTTCATATAGGAGGCAGAAAAATGGAGATTAAGATGAGGTCAAATTAGAAAAGTGGAAAGTTTGAGAACCATACGTAGTATGTGAACACAGATTCACACAAACATGTGGAATCACAGGCAATGCCCGTACTTGTTTCCATGAAGTTTTTTGTTTTGTTTTTTCAAAATAATCTCATTCATCTACATGATTAGAAAAAAATGGGTGAAAACTAAACAATGTTTGCTTTTGCTGGTTTGTTGGGAAGCAGAAAAAGAAAAACACTGCATCAACTATCTTGCCAGTAATTTCCCAGCTTCGTCCTTGCACACTCCCCTATTCTCTGACTTCATCTCTCTCTCTCTCTCTCTCTCTCTCTCTCTCTCTCTCTCTCTCTCTCTCTCTCTCTCTCTCTCTCTCTCT
>JBBBVU010000015.1:3373387-3394571 GCA_037177055.1 Atherinosoma microstoma | reverse complement strand
GCAGGCAGGATCAAGAGCTGATTGGCATCACCTGTGTGATTACTCCTCACCTGCAGATCATCTCATCATCACCAGTTCATAAGAAGCTGCCAGTCTACATTCGGTGCCAGTTTTTCCACTCACTCTCTGTGGTCATCAACGTTGGATCCCTTGCGTGTCTCGCCTATCCTCCTGGTGTCTTCATAGATCCAAAATTTGGTTCGAGCCCTCACCTATCCTTGGCCCTGGATTTCCTTTGTTTTTGAAGCTTGTAAATAAACTCTTTTGAAGTGCAAGTCTGGCAATTGGGTCGACTTGAATAACGGGTGACGATCCATAAAAGATTGGACTCACTAGGGGACCAGATTTGGCATCCAGGCAGTGTTTTTTTGTTAACTTCCAGGCTAAATATTTCAATTCTTTGGTATTAAATTGTGTTTCGGC
Source organism: Atherinosoma microstoma (assembly GCA_037177055.1). Taxonomy (NCBI): domain Eukaryota; kingdom Metazoa; phylum Chordata; class Actinopteri; order Atheriniformes; family Atherinidae; genus Atherinosoma; species Atherinosoma microstoma. The sequence goes on along the minus strand of JBBBVU010000015.1, from coordinate 3,394,148 downwards.
CTTGATTCTAAATATGCCATCTAAAAAGTATCCAGTTTCATAGTTACTGATACATACCTTTACCATGAGCTGATAACAAGCTTAAGTTTCCCTTTTCTCTTCACGTTTTTTTTTTAATCTCTACTTTTTACGTTTTTACTGCATAGTATTTTTTCTATACTGCTGCTGAGTTGTAAACATTTCCTTGGGTATCTATCGCAGGACCTCCTGAGGGCCCAGAGATCCAGATACTTCTAGGTTCTTTGTATATACTCCATACATTCATATACAGTACATGATATTAAACAATTCAAAGTCTTTGCAACATATTGAGGACCATTATTGTAAAATTGTTCCATAATTTTTAAATGCAGCTGTTTTTTGCTTTTTTTAAAGATTGTTGAACCTCTGAGCAGTTTTATTCCTGAGACACAACCTACATATCCAGTCATGTTACTGTCGTGTTGCCAGGTAACCTAAACAGCTGCAACATGTTTAATCTAGCTGTTACATTTTAGACCACTTAGTTTTTAAGCCTTTTCCTACCCCTTTCCTTCTTTTTAGACTTGTAGCTGATAACAAATTCAAGATGAGCTCTTGTTTTTTTTTTTTGTGTGTGTGTTTTTGTTTTTAAAATAAAGTAAAATTTCTCACCTTTTTATGATTTATTTGATTTGCTATTTTTTTACTCTGTTGCCATTTCCATCCTAGCTTTCTGGAATCGGGCTTGTAGCTTCCTGGTAAAGCACTGGAGGGCAGTAAAAAGCTATAAATAAACCTCAACACATAGTCCTGCTTTCTCTCTGTGTTTTCTTTGATTATTAGTTCAACAGTGATTGACAAAAGTAATTACTCATACCGAGCAGAGATGTTGCATTGACTAAAATAAACAAAGTGACTGGATAAAGTGAGACGAAGACTGCCTAACAATATCTCTAAAACTGGAACTTTAGGTACAGAAAACTGGCACGACTTCAAGGAAAGTGAAATCAATTCTTCTAATAAACAAAGAAGATAAAGATGTTTGTCAGTAAAGAGCATCAAATTGACATTAAAGATAAACATAGTTGACTCGTACAGCATGTCCTGATTGTTATTTACAGCCTGAACATTAACAGCCAATGTGTGTTCATCATTGCGACAGCCATCATCTGCTTCATATGGCTGCGCTGATCCCTGTGGCCTTCAGATTAAAATAGGTGCTGCAGCCACACAGAGTCCCACTTGTATCGTCATGGATGCTTTGCGACCCCCCCGGTGGTCGTAAAGACAGGACCAAATCTGTAGAAGATGACCCAGTGTGCACATTCCTCATTGTCTCCCCCAGGGCCAGACATGTGCTGCGCATACGCACCTCGGCGTGGCCTGGACCTCCAAGGAGCTTACTTTTGCTCCCTAAATTTATCCTTTACATCATACGAGACAGCATTTAAAATGTTCAAAATACTTCTTCCTTCATTTTTGGATATAATTAATGTCTATCTGAGATATTTTTACACTTTCATTAATGTAAAAAAAGACCACAAATGTGAACATTTTAATGCAAAAACACCATATTTCCCTTCATCCATCCTTTTTGTTTTAAAGAAAAAAAACACATATCTTGTCAAACAGCTTTATTCAATCACAAAAAAAGGAAGAGAGCGAGTTAAATATTAAAATGTGAAGAGGAGGAGTAGAAGTTTCATGGTAACCACGCTAAAGATGAGTGGGCGAGAACAGCGAGATAAGAGTGAAGGGATGTGACAGCAGCAACCTAATACTGCAAGCGTGGGAAATCTCCTGGTGTGGGTCCCTGGTGGAAAGGAAACACTGTTCCTTTTAGTGACTTTCAGTTCTTCAGGGTTCACATCCTCTGTCCTCTCAGGATCAAACTCGGCCCTGGAAGCGAAGCGAAGCTGTCACAGGCACCATGTCTGCTGCATCCACTGTTTATGTGTTATTTGAAATGACAGTGTGCATCTCAGTAAAGAGGAGGGAATTTTAGCTAATTAAGAATGTATAACATGTTCTTGCAGGTAATATTTTCGAAAGTTTGACTGAACCTTTAAAATAAGCCAATAAGCAGTGGTATAATGTGCACTGTCGTGATTCATATTTCTTTCAACTTCAGTGGTGGAAGATACATTTATTCAAGTATTAAACTTAAGTCCAATTTGAGGTCATTTATAACCCGAGTCCTCTTCATTTCAGAGGGATATATTACATTTGGGCTGGGGAAAGACAGGCCGGACCAAGGACGGAGCAGACAGCAGATCGGTTAAAGAAATGTTATTTGAAGAATAAAAAATCCTGGGTAACAAAAAAATAGCTGAGGCAGAGGTGGTGGCAAACGGTTTGGAGAGGATATTCCTGTCAGGAAATGGATGTTTGCTAAAAAACGGAAGTTCACACATAAATAAAAAAAACAGGACTGTTAATGTCCAAAAGCTGATACTGCAAAATACAAATCTGTGAATGTCCGGTGAATGGACTGCAGATAAGCAGGCTGAGTCAAACAGCTGCAGGTGAGATGAATCACTCCTTAGCACCACCACCACCACCACACCCAGCCGGAAGTGCTTCGTCCACACGTGGCAGGGTGTCTCACAAAACAAAGATATTTTTCTACGATTTGGCCTTTCATCCACACAAAACGCAGATTTACAGCATCAAAAACTAATCTTTCAAAATACGTCCGACCAAAATGAAGATTTGCGTATTTCTCCGTTTACGCATCTGCATGTGGACATTCACACCCGGGGTTTTAGGATTCGCAACATCAATACCTGCGACAAAAAAACAGTTATTTTATACCTCATTTCACGTCTGAGGCATGTTCTTCGCCAAAAACGCACTTATGCAGTTAAGTGTAGATGGACTTTTTCTGAAAATTGAGGCATGTGGACTCTTTTTCTAGAAAGAGGGAGGAGGATATTTTCGGTTTTAAACGAACCTGGCTATGTGTGGACAAGGCCTGAGACACAAAGAAAGAGACATAAAGCCAAACAAAAACACAAATCCTGACATGGCTAATAAACGTTTTCATGTAACCACAATTACTTCAAATGTTTGCTTTCCAGTAGCTGTCTCCTATGATTTTAGGCTTTTTGAGTGAAACTGACTTTATGGTTACCAGCTGTGATCACCCTACAAAGCAGCACAAGAGTCCTGGTGGGAAGGGAAAGCTGGATGGCTCCAAATCACCTGGTTTCACCACAAAAACCCAAGTCCAGGTGGTCCAGGAATCTATTTTTGTCGTCTTCTTTGACATTTGATATCACTGTTTCATTCTGTGGTTAATCCTGTCTGTGGAGTTTTTGAACAAATAAAACAGAACAAGGTTTGAGCTGGAAAATAATAGACTTTATTACAATTAGAAGGAAAAGAAAATCATAAATCACGACTTGCATAACTGCCTGTTAATCAAAGTCAAGAGGTGTCAGACACAATTTAAAAGGTACAATGCTTGAAATGAAACTAGTGTTATTAAGTAGAAACAGGGTCTCGTTTCAGCTGTTTATGATTTCTTAACAACTCCATCAAAAAGCCATTAAATGTGCTGAACATCTGTACAGGTTCTAGTTCAATAAAAGTGCAAATGATTCAAATCCAACATTAAAGACAGTAAAGAAAAAATACAAATGTGGATCAGAACTTTGAATAGTTTTCTTTATCTTTGTTTTTTCTGTTTTTTCAATCACCTCACATCCCCAAGATTTGTCCTTGTGTAAAAATCTGTTTATAAAAGAGTAGCTCCACCTGCGGTAGCTACATAGCACACGTAATGTTTATTTCTGTTCTGTATTATTCAGTGTCATATTATCATAGGTCGCTCCCAAAACCAATTCTCTTTTTTTGATTTTGAGCCAGATCTTGAGGATTATTGATGAATTATGGGAAAAGATCTAAAACTTTGACACATATCTGGGAAGAATGAATGTTTTATAGGCTTTTTTCACACTTTTTATTGTTTTGTAAACCTTTGAAAGTGATGAAACGCCTACATCAGAGATAACTGGATAAAACTGCTCCACCTGGAACAATTACATCAGCAATTTACACTTTGAAAAGTCCGAAAAATTCTCATGTGGTCTGCAAACCAAGCATGAAACAAAGTTATTCATAAATAAAAATGAGCTGAGAAATGTATATTACAAAAAACTCTTCCTTCACCCGGGTTCTCTACCAGAGGCCTGGGAGACCTACGCAGGATCTTAACTGTTCCTAGGATTGATCTCATGAGATGTCGGATGTTTTTCCAAGTGTCTGTTGAAGCCATTTCTCCGGCGTGGGGGACAGGGCCCCCAGTGCTCCGATGCTACTGTTGCCTCCACCTTCCAGGCTTTCTCCAGCTCTTCCTTGAGTCCTTGGTATTTCTCCAGTTTCTCATGGTCCTTCTTCCAGATATTGCCATCGTTGGGGACGGCTACATGCATCACAACAGCTTTCCTCTGCCACTCATCCCAATGTCCAGCTGGTTGGCCATCACCATTTTGTCTGTCTGTATTCTGGAGGAAGATTGTACAGTTGTGAAATATTAAAGAGAGAATCCAAGCAAACTGACTTTGTTAAAAACAAGTTCATCCTTCGTCACACATTCCTGGTGAATAATTCCACCACATGTTGCAATCCGCTGTATCGATATGAGGCAATTGAGCTTACTTTGGAAGGAGCTACAGCGGAAGGTTGCTGCATATAAATCTAAGCAATAGCAATCATTCACATCTGTTATCATTTTTCTACTTTTCACCTACTTTGACCCGGAAACCTTTTTCAAAACTTCTAATTTACATTGTGTGCTGGAATATATGCAGTGACTTTTCAGCCCAAGATACAGTAAAGTATATTTGATGCTTTACTTTTTCATTTTCCTTCTCTCTTTTTGTTGTGGAGGCATAAATAACTACGACCAGATGTTTAAACAGTAATACAGCAGGCACATGTCTTTATTTAAATACAATAGAGCTCATTCATGTGCCCAAACCAAGCTACAAAAATGTTACATTCTGAGGGGTTTTCTTTAGGTTTTTTGCTGTCTGATTCCTGTTTTTCTTTAAGGATTAAAACTTACAATTACCGTTAAAATTTGAACAAGATCAGACCGTAAACACTTGTGGGAATTATACATCAATTATCTCTGCAAAGTTCAGATGAGGCCACGGTATAAGATGTGTTGGATTTGTGTGTTTTCTTGTTCAGAAAATGCACCGTTATGTAATGTAGCAAAGGTCAATGGTCTGGAAAATTATGACAGCTTGTAACATAATCTGCATCAGCAAAAAGGAACAGCGTCTGAAGCTCACTGGGGACACGAGGACACATCAACAGAATTCCTTCAGAACCACAACTTTCGTCATTCACTGTCACTTGTGTTATGTCTAAGGTATAAATATCAGTTTTTTACTGTAGCATCCTTTTTGGGGTTAATGTTGCAGTATTAAATATGGGATTTACTGTTTTGTCTGTATTTTGCCTATTTTTTTTCCATCTCTAACATTGTTATCCTTTTAATTGCATATAAAGAGCAGCCATCTGGCTATGTCCAGAGAACTGATCGGGTAAATACTTCTCATTAGCTGGTCAATCTGCCACATTTTACTAAACATGCCATATTTATGAAACAAGCCGGAACAATGTCAGACTGCAAGTTATTTAAAAAACGTCTATTTTGTTGACACCTTCCATATAAAATGTTTCTACTGAACTTGCGCTTGTTTCTTTTCATGGTTCGAGCCAAAGTTGCCTCATTTCAACAGACCTGGCAATTAACACTTCATAAATACTGGTATTAGTGTGTTGATGCAAACCAGAGACATCAATATTCGCTTTACCCACAGCCTTCCTGTCTTCAATCATACAAAGATTGTCGAAAATGAGAATAAGTCAGGATCTCATCAGTAGATGTAAATAAATACAAACATATATGTGACAAACTTTTTGTTGGATTTCAAGATGTTTGTCACATGCTCTTTAGAATATGCCGTGAATCACTACCCAGACTGTGCAAGTAGAAGAATGAGCTAAGTAACAATTATAATAAGAAGAAAAAGTTAATATAGGAATAAAATAAGAGTAAGAATAAGAGCAAAAAGGAAGTATGTAAAGAGGATATGTACAAAAGTAACTTGTGTTCATAGACTTTGCTCTGACCAAAACCGTTCCCATGGGATGTTTAACGCAGGCAGAAACATCCTATAATTAACTTTTTTAGAATATGTGACATGAAATGGGGAAGTGGCGTTCACGGTTAGATAAAAACACGACTTTTTTTTTTAATCCTAACCAATTAAAGTTAATGTCGAAAATTTTAGCTTTTTATTAATTTTTTATTAATTTTAACCAAATACTGTTTGGTTAGGGTTTGTCAAAATTCTAAGATCAGGCACCTAAAACTCTCTGAAACCCCGGTATAAGTGAGCGAGCTGATGTTAAATAGAAATGGAAACAATTCACACACTACGGTCAGTGGACAAGCTTGTTTTCTGTGGAACAACAATATTTCTCATTGATGTAAGGCAATGTTAAGATGCTCATGTAATCCATGTATTTACCAGCAGCTTGATAATATCAGCTGGTGACAGTTTTGTTATTAGCAGCTTGTGTTTGCAACTTCAACACAAAGCCTTTGTCAGCATGTCCATAAAGGAAAAGTTCCCCATGTTTGATGTGGAGGTGCTCACGTTCCCTGCACTGAACCTGGAATTAAACCCCTTTTAGGATGAACTGGAAACTGAAAGACATGTGTTATCATACAACAAAGTCAGTTTATTTAGATAAAACATTTAAAAAAAAAAGCTGTTAACCAAATTTCAACTATTGATCAGACTAAAATCCTTGGTTTGAAAATCAGAGATGAAAAATCCCACCAGGCTTCGGGTCTTGTAGATTCATTAAGGTCCATACTTTGAGACTGATGACTGGAAAGTATGTCTCTTAGTCTGAGAGGGGAAAAAAAGACATTTTCTGCCTGAGACAACATCACTGTTTGAGTTCCCATCTTACAGCCCATTAGTGGCAAATACAATAACACACAGCAGGGACCTTCAATAACTAACCCACCCCTCAACCCTCCTCTTGAACTGCTCCTCAGTGCATTAACCCCCCCAACAATGTTAACATGACAAATATAATGTACATCAGCTCCATAAGAAACATGCTTTACCACCACATGACTAAAATCTCCTGTGTTGTATGCTTCAAACCTCCAAAACTGTTGCTTTTTTTCAGCTCTGGCCTAAATTCACTGTCATGTTTTGTTTGGCTCGTGGTTATATGTCCAATTTTAAGGCTATTTGATCTGATTTGTGCTCATATCTCTGAAAAGCAAACACACTTAGAGTACAGGGGGAATTAAATTGATGGGATAATAAGTGTTGTTTTAATTTTAAAGTTGATCTGATAGGCTATAGATGAGAAGTTTTTATTTCTGGAAACCGTTTGCAAACTCTTTTGCCAAGCTCATGCGCTTTTTACATGTTTTATGTACAGGACCATGCAAAAGACTTACACTACATATTATTTCTTTGTTTTACTGAGCAACTAGACTTTCTTGAAATCACTGAAAGTGGTGTTGTACAATATTTCTACACATTGAACGTGTACTATGACTTCACAAGTCAAGCGTATGTGCATATAGTGCATGGTAGCGCTGTAAAATATACGGTGATTGCCATAAACATACTGCTGTATGCAGCCGATACAACCAGAAAAATAACGAATAAACAACAAAGTTATTATTCATGCCATTTAAATATCCTAATTAGGCATTATCTCGGTGAGAAATGCAGATTTTGGGCATGTAGGTGTTATCACAGCAGTGAACCGAATCACACCAAAATCACTTTATCCTCCTTATTTACAAAGTTTCTGATCATTTACAAGCCTAACATTGTACGTTTTCCTTGCCGGGTGTCCAGGAAGAAAAAGTTTTTGCGAGTTTTTGTTATTGATCATTTTGTTATTATGGCGGGCTTGTTCGTGATAAATTGTGTGGATATGTGGTTTGTTATGGCTAGTACAGCTAGATGCTCCCAAATTGTCTGTTTTGGAGGCGTCGAGTCGGTGCGGCAGGAACGCCAACTACCTGGTAATGACCTCGTCTACTCTCGACCGTTCAGGATTACGAGAAAACTGGAACCGAATCCACAAAAAAACACTTTATTGCCTTATTTTTGAATATTCTGACTCTGTTTTCAAACCTTACATTTAGAGGATATTAGATATATGACACGTTTAACCACTCAGTCATTACATCTGACATTCTGGTCCATGCTCCTTACCAGTGAACTCTAATGGGATTATTAATACTCATATCAGTACTCAGTATCAGTAAGTAATCAAATCTAAGTAGTTGTACGTGGACTTTTGTAGGTCTTTTGAAGTTATATATTAGACATTTCATTGCAGTCCTTGAGTATATGAGGACTTATAAATATAATTTCCAATCATATTTACTCATTTCAACAAACTTCTGCACCCATTACCCCTTTTTATGGGAAAATATAAAGAAATTAGGGTTAGCATATGACTTTTGCACAATACCGTTGCTGTAATAATGAAATAAAACTTTAGCTTTTATTGAGATAATCCATAAAAGTATGAAGTAGAAATTTCTGAATGCTGCAAATGAGGTACTGGGTTCACTCTGATGTTCTAAATCTAATGTGTTTAGCTGTTACATAAAAGCGTCTCATTGCTGGCATAAGTGGTGACCTCCTAATGGAAAATCCATTTTGCCTCTTCACAAAGAATTTAATTTATTTCTCTTAGACAAGAATGCTAACGAATACACAAGTATTTCTCCTCCGATTTTTCTCCCCCCCTGCGTTCGGGCCGCTAGTCCGTCACAAACAAATCCTTCATAATTCAAGAGAAAACAGTCCTTGCAGCTTTCCTCTGCCCCGTGTAAGCACCAGGTTCACCGGAAAAGCCTTTGCAAATAAACAACTTAATGAAAACAATTAATGGAGCTGTGGGAAAAGCGATTTAATTTCCTCTCGCAGTTCTGTGGACAGAGCACTGAGAAACTGGACACCTCTTCGTTCAGCCGGCCTCATGCTTCGGGTTCAGATGGCTGCTTCAGCAACAGCAATGAGGAGAGATCGGAAATTTACTCTTCATTATTCAAGCTGATCGAAAGAGTGAAATCAGTACATAAATAATGCAGGAAAGTCATTTTTGATATGCTGATTGTGTCATCACTCTAATGTGAATGATGATGTGTGTGTGATCCACTTCCCTCCCTCTCCAACACATGAAAGGGTTACATCATATCCTGTGTGCTGGGGAATGAACTGCAGCACTCACTGAACTCCAACATGTGTTTCCTCATAGACTACAGTGAGGGGAATCAAGGTGTAGGAGTTTTTTCATATAATTTTCCCTTTTGTTTCTGAACAGAAATGTAAAGACTGAAAGATATTTAGAGGCTGTTCAACAGCTGCATCTGTACAGTTAAATAAAACTGTGGATATTGTGTATTGTTGCACACTACACCTCACAAAAAAGAGCAAATCCAGTTTAACCTTCTAAAGTCCAGAGGTCACCGTTGAGAACAGATGGTGCAGAACTATGCCAAAATGGCCGTTCTGGAGATCCTCATCTGAGCCTCTCTGCTTCACTTTGTCTGACTTGGCCTTTGCAGAGACAATGTTCACATGTTGTACTATGATTTGACAGATTTAGAGCTACAGCTGCATCATTCTGAAGACATGTTTATATTCATCCTGAAAGTATTTTATTTATCAAGTCAGAAACAATCTTCATTTATTCTTCACCAGTAACACATATATACTCCCTTTACTATAACATGAAAAGTATTGTGGTTGCTTTAAAACTGGATGTTCAGATGAAAAATGACCATGTCAACACCTAATTCCGAATTAAACGTAATTCCATAGTAAGTGGCTGCTTTATTCCATTTTAAATCCGAATTGAATAATTCCTCAATCGTGTAAACGTTTGTTACGCTTTAAATTAATTCTCTTCATTCTGCGCACGCTCGTTCCCTCGTCCTGTCGCCATGACGTACATCTTCCACGCTGGCCGCCCGAAGCAAGCGTTGGACTCGAGCTGAGAATATTTAAGTGAAAGTAAAGTCGTATGCTAGTGTCCAGCTGCTGCTTCATAACTAAACTCAAATCAAAGTGAAAATGGTTGTTATTATATGGTTTTCCATCTTGTAGTCGAAAATAAAAGAAGCAGGAAATGGAGTTGTTGTTTTTTCCGGAAGATGTAAATACGTCACGTCTGCCCAGTGTCCAATCAGAACCCTTCCCAACCCCCAGATCTCAAGTGGAATTGAATAAAGGCGATTTAATGTGTTTTTCATGCAAACCTCAGTTTGGAATGATTATTATTTCCATTTGAATATTAGATTTTTGCTTTGTAGGGTGATCTTTTTTTCTTTTTTTCCTATAGTCAAAGACCCTTTATGCTACATGGTTTCATACACATGAATTGTTTTCTTTTTCTTTTGTCTTAGTGCTGCGTGCCTGCTGGGCCACTGTCTCATAGGAATCCCATTTACTGCAACCAATTAACCTTTGGTCTTTTTCCAGGTCTGTCTCCAGGAGAGGAATCATGATCAATTAGAGGAAACGTGTAACAAGTTGCTGCGCAGTTTGAGCTGGAAGACATCTGTTGAGTGAGGAGGAAACTTCCTCAAAAATGCTTTACCTACTGTATCACACAGCTTATCCTCTAAGCATCTTTGGTTATTACACAGTTATACAATATCAATAACAAATACAGCTTTCTTTTTTTTATTTATGTTAATTTTGTGGTTTTAAAGGCACTTGTTTCTTAACCTTTTAACTTTCACACTAAGAAAAAAGCAAGAGAGAAACGTTTCTTTGCATTTTGTCTTTTCTTTTGAACAAGAAAAAATATGAATTAATGTTTTTTTAGCAAATAGTTGAGATAAAAGTTAATAATAAAGTAATGACAGTGAAAGGGTCAAAATCTGAAACAGCAACGGGATAACAAACACTTTCTTTTGGTGTTACATACCCAAACCAACTGGTAGAGATGGTTCAGGCAGGTTAATTTCATCAATTCTTTACTAAGATTCAAGATAATCACTGAAAAATTCGCTCTACCGAATGGAAGACCAGGACCACAAAGGGTTAACTGCACTAATTACATCCATCTCATTAACTCCTGTCTTTTTTTCCAAAGGGAGCTTTTAACGAAGACATTACCTCCGTAATGTGTTGGCTTAACCATCCCATTGTCGTGCGTCAGACATTCTTAGGTCTGGTTTGGGCTCAGTAAAAGGAAGTTGTAACAATACTGTTATATTCTAACACAAAACCCCTGCTGGAGTTATTTTTTTCCTCCAATGTTGACATTTACAGTCTCCTGCGACGCAGGATTGCTCTGCGGTGTTTACCTCAGAGCACCCATTGTCGACCTTTAGTTAAAAATGAGTGAAATTTCAGGAGAACTGCGTGCAATCTTAACAATCTGAGCCAGAGAGCCATAATAGAGCTCAGAGATTAACGCAGGATTGGAGTTTGCTGGTATTTCTGGAATAATATCAAACCAACATTACACTCTCCTGTCTGTCTGACAAAAGAAGGGGGGAAAAAAAACATCTGGCAACCATGAAGCAGTCACTTTACTTCCATTCAAGGAAGACAGCAATCATGGCAAATACCAAGCTCAGAAAAAAAAAGGTGCAACGATTGAGATGCAAGTATTATGTTCCTGTTTTTTAAATGGAGTGATAAGTGAGCGCTCGCCGGAGTTCAAAGGGCTGATTGTTGTTTTACTTTCAGTGAACTAAAACCAGATGTCACTGCGTGCAGGAGCAACAAATCCATGTTTTGAGTTTTCTCTGGCTGTAAAACATCTGTTCTGACCTTGAATATTTTAGCTGTTTTTTTTTATAAAATGTTTTTTAAGAAACCGTATAAAGTTCCTTTAATAAATGTGCTCAAGTTTAGTAACTCTGATTCTGAAATCAGGAGTGTAGAAATGTTCAAATAAATGAAAAACAGCTGAAAGGTGTCATATTTGTTGCTGTACTTGTGTATTCCTCAGGCTTTAGCCTACATGCAACAACCTTTTCATCCTTCACGTCTTGATTGAGTCATTTGGAGACCATTACTTTAGAAACAACAGTATTTTATGGGGTTTTCTGCACTTTCAAATGGCCATTGCGTCTCTAAATTGAGCGTAAAGCTTCTGTCAGCGTGACAGACAATGCACCTGGATGCCAACTGCTGCCAGTTTATTTGAACAGCGGTCCAGCTATTGCCGTTGGCCTAAGTACACATCCAGTCAAAGGGCTGTCCCTTCCTGAACTTTAGCTTCCAGGAAATCCTATAATGAAAGCAAACCTCCTGCGTCGCTGTGTGCTTGTCTTGTCTGTGGCTGAAGCTGACACGGATAAACAAAAATGCAACATTCCAAGTGATAAACAATGTGTTTTCACTGTGGAATACAAATTAATTTAACTTTTCTGTGTATTATATGGTAAAAAATCCTTAATGTAATCACCGACTTATAGATAAATTTAATGTGAAGCAGTAATGTAGCTGCAGAAGATATTTGCAAGTTTTCAGATCTTTCCAGTCCAGAGTATTAAAAAGCTCTGAACTAGTCTTTGTTTATAGTCTTCCTGGGATAAAACACTGATACCAAGTCAGCCTGATATTGAACTCAATTTTGATAAGTGCTGGTGTTACGTAATGGACAAGGCTCTATTGTTTGGCGGCACGCAGGCAGTGCTGAAACCTGCACTTTCTGAATACAAGCTGATCCCCTGTACTAGCTACAGGCTGCAAAATCATTGCCAAAAAGTACACACCAGGCTTATCTGGGAAGCTTACATCTTCCTTTTCAGTGCTCTGAATGTTCTTTGGACCGAAGGCAGTTTATTTTTGTGTTACTAGTGTTAAACTGTGTGAAATTAGAATTTTCCGGGCCGTTCTGGTTCATGTGTCTGGATTTTCATCTCGTGAGGTTCATCCACACAGCAGATTTTTGAGAACTATTTACTTTTAATGTCCTGTTCTGATTATAAATCCACCACACCAAATAAAAAAAAAATAAAAAAATTGGGGTTAGTCAGCAAGACATATTTGGAGAATAAAAAATGTTGTAGCAGTTAGCTGCTACCAGGGGCTTGAGTAGAGATTTTTGATAAGGGGGCACAGACCAGGAAAAGGGTGTCACGTATGAATAAGACTTAAGGAAGGGTATAGATTTTAGGAAATAATGAACTGATTATTACAACTAAAGTGGTTATCTAATTGAAAAAGTAAAATTTGTAAAAGCAAAACAACCCATGATTTTTTTTTTCATTGACAGATGTTTTCCTACAGTTTTAATCACTCCTGCACAGACACTTGATAACCAGAAAAAGTTGCTTTGAGCCAAATCACAAGTTTTATCTGTTTCTTCAGCATTATATGCTGTTAACCTTTACCTCGTTGTCACATCTGATGGTTTTATGACTTTTGGATCCTCTTTATGAACTGTAAACAGGTTGAACAGACAAATATTATCATTCACGTAGGCAGTTGGTGAGATGATGTATGAATGCTAGATTATGATCAAGAACTTGGTGGTAATGATGTAGAGCAACATATAGACAGACATTACATGATGCATTCACTTGGGCTTGGGCAGAGTTTGATTTTCTATCCTTGGGGTGGCACCTGAGGGACCAGTCAGACACCTCTGGCCCCGCCCTTGGTTGCTACATGCACAAATATTCAGCTGCACAAACATTGATGATGAATTACAACCCTGCAACATAATAAGTTGTTACCTTACTGACACATCAGGTAGAACTTTTTAATCTAAAATAGTCATAAATTCTCCCCTCAGGCCACCTGAGACATTCGATTAAGTGCATAGACAAAAGATGAATGAGGTTGAGCTAAATAAAGTTGCTGATAACCAAGCTCAATGCATTTTTAGAATGAAATGCTTCAGAAGATCCGAATTGTGATCAGCATGCAAACCAAGGGAAAATTGCAGTTTCTCACATTTATCTTTGTAATGACTGTTGAATAATAGCACATCCAACCAGGCCTGCACAGTCAAGCAACAGATGGGAGATAAAAACTGAGCTGTTTTAATGGAGAGTAATAACTATGATTAACTCTCGCTTGCTGGTCTCACTTGATTAAATGTCACAAAAAGTGAGTAATTTTCTCAATAATACCGTAGGCTATGCTTTGGCAACGGAAACCTTAAACCAACTTCCTCATTAAATCAAGGGGTTCTTATACGACAACGTTGTGTTTTAAAGCCTTAATTCCTTGTGCAGTTATACTAAAACATATGAAAGACAGTTGTAAGCACTTTGCCTCGCTTCATTTTAATTTGTCAAATGAATGAGACCTTGTCCATGTAACCCTGTGCAACAGGCATGAGTGAATGTATGTGGAATCAGCAATTAAATGAAAAATGAATCCATTTATTCATATTTTCTGAATTTATAGAAAGGTTAAAAAAAAAAAAAACTCTAAGTGGAAAGCTCTTGAACAGAAGGTGAACCATGTGTTACCTTGAACCTTGAACCATTGGTAACAACCATACAACTTTAAAAGCCACTTTCCAAACAGACAGATTTTTATTTTTTACAGTAATTATGGAAGCATCCAAGCTGTTCTTTCAAACACTCCAGACTGAGGTATTCTGAGAAGATTAATTAAATAAATGATATAAATACACATGTGGTGATGTAAGTTCCTAGGAATAATCTTTTAGGCCTAAAACTTTAAATGAAAAGGTTGCATAATCAGGAAGATATCATTACTGTCACTAGCTGTGTGGATTATGCCTGATTAAATTTTTTTAAAGTGTATTTTTGATGAAAATACATATAGTGAGTGAAAACTGTCTCCAGCTCATAATATCGTTCAAAAATTATGTTTATACAACTGCAGTGAATTACAATAGCAAATAGGTTTTTCTGCAGTTTTTATATTAAGCAGCATCTGTTTTCTTCATAAATAAAAAAAAAAAGTTTATATTAGATTTATATGTAATATCTGTGCTGATGTCATCTGTCTCCCAAAAAGCAGTCGGCCGTGTGCAGCATCCAGTTGTGGGAACTACATCATAACCTCCGCCAAGGCAGGTCATGTATTCAGCAGTGTTGCTTTGTCCGTCTGTCTGTCAGCAACTTAACTCAAAAAGTTCTGGACAGATTTTCAGGAAATCTTAGAAATGGAATAAGGAACAAGTGATTAGATTTTGGGGGTGATCCAGATCCAGGAATTTTGTTTAAAGGATTCTTTATTATGGGGATAATTCTGCCATTTAGAGCTTCTAACTAAAAAGTAATGCCAACAATCATTGGTGCTCTCTGAGTGCATCTAGTTATTTATTTTTTATAGCACCAGAAGCAGTTGGATAAAGTTTGTGGAAAAACATTATTGGTTTAGTTGAACTGAACCGAAACCACCATCTTTGGCTAATGATTGTACACCTGTAGCCATGACTCAACCGGAGCAGTGACAGGGATAAGATGGGTTGATGGAGATGGTCAAAAGCAACTTCTGAGCTGGCCAATAGTAATCCTGGGAAGACCAAAATATATACGTAATATTTCTTATCTAGGTACCCATTGTGTTAGCTCTTGCTTTATCTGATCAGTAGCAAACCAAGGCTGCCGCTCCATGCAGGTTGTACAAGTTTACTATCTTCACTTTTAACTTAATGCTTGAGGAGGACATACAAATCATAGCAACAGCTGTTTTATTTCTTTAAATTCTCTATCTTTGATTGCAAAACTATGACAACACTCATCTAACCTCCCTCACACCCGATGCAGGACATTCAGTTTAGCTCCAATAAAAGTATCCCCACAATTCCTTCACGTTGTTCATTTCTCCTGCGGAGCAACTGACAATCTATCAAGCTTTAGACTCACCATGATTCACCATTCATTTGACTAAACTTTGAACTTTAAGTAGCAGAGTATTATTTTTGAAAAAAAGAATATCATATTGAACCTTAATACTTCTTTGAAACATGATAGTAACAGTGAAATGTGGAAAAGCTCTGATTTATCTTCACATTTTTCTTCCTTTTTTTATTTTTATTGGAGAGATGCTTATTTAAAAAGCCTGATTTGCGTCAGAAGCGCTTAAGTTATGTATGTTGAAGTTTTGCAAGGCTGTTTAAATTGGCAAAACATCTCACACAGCTGCTTTGATTTGGACATCATTCAGTGTTTGATAAGATTGCCACCTTTCCTTAAAATAGAAAAAAGGTTTTTGCAGAAAAATAAGTTCACATCCCTTAAAATATGCAACTATAGTACTTGCATTTGCGTGAAAACCTAAATATTACATAAATATACAATTTTATGGGACTTTTAGGAAACTTTTTTTATCACAAATATGGAAATAAACTGTGTTAATTACACTGTAGCAACATTTAGTATCAGTGCAGACTTATTTTCCTTTCTTGCATCCTGCACAAGGTTCCAGGATCTGTTGGTTGACTGAAACCTCAAAGCAAACAGGCATTCGCATCAGAAAACCCACCCCTTCCTCAGCGAGGCTCCTTAGCTGCCTGTGCTGTACACATTCCAGTCTGATTGGCTTAGCTGTTGGCCCACAGCCCAAAGGGCGTCTGTATAAAACTCCCCATGAGCTGAAAGCAAGAGTCAGAGCGCAAAAGGAACTCACAGAGACTAACAGGAAAACTAAAATCACTCTCAAGTAAAGTGCAACTGAAAACGTTGGAAAATGTGTAAAGGATTAGCTGCTTTACCTCAAACCTGCCGGGATAGGTGAGACCTTCTTCATTACTTTTATATTTCCCTCCAGTCCGGTCATATCTGAATATTTGTATATTCTGTCCTTTAAAAGTTTTAAATCTCCATCAGATCAAATTGTTTCAGCATATTTCTGTCTCTTTCCATCGACAGTTTCTACATGGTAGCATTTAAATATTATAAACAAACTATTTAGAACTTTTTCTTTTAACTTTTGTTTTTGTTTCAGAAGTAAATTTGATAAGAAAAAGCTGCTTTTTTCCCCGATGTTATACCGGGTTTTATCCCTCTCACAGTTTAAGTGATTCACAATTAGACACAATTTTCTGTCTAACCTGAAGGGAAGTCTGGAAAAACATTTAAACCACATTTTTCTTGGGATTTTTAAAAAGCAGCTTCTGATTTAAGCAAGTTTATTACAATAGAGTTGTAACAATTTCTCTTCTTGTTCAGCCACTTTTCTCAAAACATCTCAAACAGATTTTGATCATTTTGAATAATCATTCAGCCGACAAGCTTGTAAATTGTACGATAAACAGAGGATGTGAAATGTCAAGAAAGTTTAGACTGGGCTGATCATTACCTGACTAAGAACTTCTGCTTTTCTTTATTTATCTCCCAGGGCAAAGGAGATCAAGTCAAAATTGGGAGTTTTACTGCAAAAGCCAGAAAATGCCATCGACCTCATCATCCCCTACCCTGAGAAGGCTGAGAAGAAGCCGGAGAAGCTGCAGAAGTGAGTTGTTGTTTTTTTTTTCCCATGTTCCCCAAAGAGGCGAGTGTCTGTGAGGTGGGCAGTGATTGCCTGAGCGTTGACCAGATAACCCATGTTAGGAGTGGGAGAACAGAGCCTCAAGCACTCACAAAATGTGCAGATCAAAAGAGATTAAACCTCTCCAGACACTGAGTGGGCTCAGATGTCAGTGTGAGATGGTACAAAGCAGATAGAAAAGCATTACCTTGAAGGGACAGCCAGGAGATAAATGATCTACAAGTGGACTTTTTTTATATGGAGCCCTTCAGATGGGTTGGCAAAACACATCCTGCAATTCAGTTTGAGGAAATCAGATATTTTTTCAACTTAAAATTCTGCTGGAGAGCCGATGAGACTCATGCTGGGGATATATTTTGCTCTGTTATTTATTTTTCTTGCAGCTTGCGTGACCTCTTTATTTAGATTGGCCCAACAGATTAGAACAGATCATTGGAGCTGAAGACCTCTTGCCTTTGCAGCTCAAAACAGACGTGAATTATTATGTCCATCATTACATCTGATTATTTGGATTTAAGTTCTGATTGTGCACATGTATAAACTTTCCACACATTGTCCCAGCACTGTTACACTTAGACTGCGTGAGCAGCACGTTCAGTATGAGAGGAGAATGTGTTGCAGCGGGTGATCTCACCGTTGCTGCTTTTCCAGCTAAATTTAGACATGAAAGACACTGCACAGGCTTTGAAAAATGAACCGTAAAGGTGGAAGAGATGCAAGATTTGTTTCCGAAGCAAGCCTCAACTTATACATCAATAACGTCCCTTTAAACTTGTCCAAAGTCTCCGAGCGGTATCTATATGCTCCTCATGATTGGTTGAATACACATTGTGTACCAGAGACAATCCATTCTCAGGAAATGTTTTCCAGACTCAAATCAATTGACAGAAACTGAGATCAAAGGTTTGAGTCTCTCCGTAGATCTCTGTGCATGAATCAAATGTGAACACGGGCACGTAGCTCATGGCTCATCTTTTAAAGCTTGTCAGTAATCGTGGAGCAACTGTTCAATTACAGAAAAGATTTCTAATATCACACTGTTTCCACCTGAAGTGGTCAAATTTACATTTTAGGAGCAGATTTTTTTTTCTTTTTTCACTCTGTTGCCCCCCAAAGTGTGTTGCTAAGCAGGTGCAATTTGTTTCTACAGTAGTTAACACAGTTTCTTCTGTGTTTACCCCTGGATGCGGTTTCCCACCACAGGGAGAAAGTCTTTAAACGTCTGTGATACTTTTAACTATTCTTGCTCTTGCATACCAAGTGATCTGATTTCTTTTTTTCTTTTCTTCCACAGGCCAACTCCTGAGGAGGCTTCTCAGTGGCGTGAGAGTCTGGACCGAGTCCTGAACAACAGCTGTAGGTCTTTCCTCTGTCATTTTGTCTTTTCTTGACATTTCATCATCTCATTTATTGAAACACACACAAACAATCCCACTTATTTCTGTCAGTAAATGTTGGGTGCCTGAAAGCTAATCTGGAACACAAATCCTATTATATTGTGTTTTTAAAATGTATTTTAGAATATGATCAACATGGACAAGTTCCGTTATGATTACTATCATTAACTCTCAAATCTTCCATTTAAAGATGAGTTATTGATTCTTTGCGACTCTTTCGTTCTTCCTTTGTTATGTTTTTTTTTTTGCTTCCATGTTTGTACCAAAGCAAAACACATTTTTCGATTTAAAGTCACCTCTTCTGTGCACGTGTTGTATTGTTGGGAGAACAACAAAACAGAGAGGCTGCAAAGAGCATCATTATTTCATACTATTTAAACCGGTGGTTCATGTTTTGTAACAGCTCAGCCGAGCCAGTGCCAAATGGGAAAGCGTCCCTCCCCTGATGTCTGGTGTCTGTCTAACAAACAGACCAAGCATGCTTTGCTTTCCATAAAAGCTACACAGCATGTGTGCTTGATCAGGCATCCATGTGATTGATAAAATGATGATGAGGTTTTTATTATTGCCTCATGAATGTGATTACAGTGCGCTCGCTCTGCCTGGGCTCGCAGGACAAATGGCACAATTTCTAATGACAATTCTAAATGGATTTCTTTGTTTTATGTGTAAATCATGCATTTACCCATGATTTAAGGTTTATTTGGATAAAAGAGCTGTAAATTCAACATTGATTTTAAAACAAGACAGGTTACGGTGACATTTTACTTACTTTCCGGTCATAAACGCAGCTCATGTCTCCCTAACATGGCAGTTCAACATCTGCTGATTTTCTAATGAACAGAAAAAGGAGAGGAGAATTCGGAGGAGGTTGTGCGCCAGCTTCCATACTACAGAGCCCTCTTATAGCCCCTTCCCACATGTTTTCCACAGTCCTTTCACTTTTCCTTTTTTTTTTACACACTCACAACTCCAAACAGCTCCACATCATTCCCACGAATGCTGACGGTGAGAAGTTAAAAATACAGTCATGATTAAAAGCTTCGTTTCGGGGTCACAAGTTTTATTTTTCATGGGTTATCTCACCTGCCCTACACAGAAACATACACACCATCTTACAGTTTCAAAATATGAATTGTGACACATCCATATTTTGGATGAACATATGATTAAAAATATATATTTTGTTGTAAGACTTAGTTCCCCAATCACAAAAGACTGCAGTTATGTGAAGGTTTGCAATGCTAATAGTCCAATAGAGATAGTTTCAATGGCTGAAGCAGAAAAAAAAAAGCAATCCTGAAGAGGGGAAAACACATTTAGAATCTATCAACATACCAGAAACAAACCTCTTGCTCCACTGTTTAGTTCACAAATTGCTCAGAGAAGCTGACAACCAGCAGGACTGATGATTAACTCTAATGGTTAATGGTATTTAGTCATACGTGTAAACTCTCCCGCTAATAAGTCACTCATACCGAACCTGTGCATTTTAAACACGTACGATGTCTCTGACCAGCTGATACGTGCAGAGAGAAACATCTTTTCTATGAGGAGCTCAGTGGGTGGCAAAGGACCTTCCAAAGTGGCTCCTTCAGCTCAGTCCAGGCCAGACAGATACGTTTGTCTCGCGTTTGCACACTTGAATTAATGTGTGTATGCATCTGTGTGTATATAGAAGCCCATGAAGGTTACGTGTGTTATGGTTACATCTCTAGGGAGAAGTCTAAATGATTCCACCAGGCTGATTTATTGTGAGGGTGCTGCTAACCACTGTGCCATGATTATTTATCTACATGACATTTTGCATTAACAATGTTCTTCATGGCTTTTCCCTCGTTAATTCTCATGGGGGTCTCAGTGAATTATTTTCTCCCATATATA
>JBBBVU010000015.1:3353625-3365692 GCA_037177055.1 Atherinosoma microstoma | reverse complement strand
GTGTCTGGCGCTTTAATAGCCGCTATTAACCGCACGCAATGACCCACCGGGGGCTAGAGTGGGGGTGGGGGGGATACTGATTGCAGGCAGGAAGTGGCGGGGAGGGACCCTTCAGCGGAACGTCCCGGCAAAGCTCGGCTAATGGAGAGCTGAGTCGATTGGATGTTCCCACGTCCGGAAGTGGCGCTCGGCGCTAATGGGGGGAGTTGGGTGCTGGCGGGGTTTGGTTTTTTTTTGCTTTTTTTTTTTTTTTTTGTTTTTGGGGTTTTTTCGTGCCCTCTTTCCCTTTTTTTTTTTTTTTTTTTTTTATCGTATGTCATGATCTTGGCATTGAATCTTGCTAGCATTATGTTAACTTTCAGGCTTATAGATGAGGTGAGCAGGTCCAGTGTTAAAAGTATCAGTGTTGAAAAATCCTGACAGGGCAGTAGCTATATTAGTCATCCATTGTTTGTCAACTGGATCTTTCTTTATAGAGAAAGTGAAATTAGATTGTAAAAAATTAATGATAAAATTTCTGAGCTTGCTTTTTTGTTTAGAAATTTCAACATTTTTAACCTTGGACCAATGTAACTATTGTATGTTCTTTCATAAGATTACGTTGGCTGAGCAGATGTCGTCAAGTTGTATTTAGCTCTGTCTTAAGTAACTTCAAAGTTTCCCCAATAAAGAGTTATTGGACTTTACTCCAGATGGAGTATCATCTCTCTCCAGAAAAACCAAGTTCAGAATGATGATCTTCTTAAAGTGTGATCTTAGAGTGTTTTCCAGGAAAATACAAACACTAGTGTACAATCATAGAACATCCCAGGAAATATGTTTTGCAAAAACATATAGCATTTCTTCAAGTGAAACACGTCTCTCGAGATCTCTAAGGAATACAAAAACAAACTGCACATAAACACACAGGAGCTTTTAGCAGAAGTGTCTACTAGAAACCTGACAACTTTCTAAACTAATTTTTTTTTTTTTTTTTAAATCTCTCCTCTAGATAAATGAGTTTTTCTAAAAGTATGTGAAGAACACAACCAAAGAACGTCAGTGGTGAGAGAAGAGCCGAGCGGAAACAGATGCAAGCGAGGAACTGGTTGCCAACACAAACACTGTCACAAGCTTGCGTGGACGCATCCGTTATTACCACAGTTCTTAGAATTAATGGAAAAGGTCACATGCCTTCAGTCCCAAAAGGAGGTTAGTGACATTTCTGACAAACATTTTTCTGAGCACTTACATGTACTCAACACTCTCACATTTACAGAAGCCTTTTAGTCTCCATGGTCTAAAATCACATTTAATTTTGAAAGCATCTATTTTAAAGTATCTAGGCTATATGATATATATTAGGACTATTTTCCAATGGAACAACAGAAGCTTACTGAACTAATAGATTTAAGGAAACAAAAATTGTATTGGCATATTTTAATTAAAACATTTGTCTAGCTCTTCTATTTATTTTACCTAATACACCTTAATTTTTGGCAAATGTGCCAGGAGAGCATGGGTATGGTTGGCTGAACCTGGACATTTGGGGATTTTCAAACCAATTTTGAACAATTTTAAAGTAATTTAAGAGTATAATTCATATAATATCACATGTGTTGTTCCAACAAGGACATGCACAGGCATGGGACTGTTGCCAAGGCAACAGCCCATTTGCTCGGTTAGCCTGAGCTCCTCCTCCAGAGTTAGGAAATATCTCAACTGTAGTGGCTGTCTACATATAAACAGCCCATTAAACCAAATTCAATCACCATAAAACATAGATGTTTATTACTTTTTAATGGACATGGCTGGACACAAGCTGACAGCTAACAGGGCTGACACATGCTATTCGTTGAGAGTGGTGAAATGATTAATGACAAATGTTAGCATCTACAGATATGTTTATACGCAGTTTATAGATCTCTGAAAAAGATTGTGTACCAAAGTTTGCTGTGTTGCCTTTATATTAGCTTACATACTACAACATGAATTAGCTAGCCAGCTGGATAGCATTTAGGCTACCTGCAAGACGACTTCAGCTCGACTATGACCGCTAATTAAACGCAGCGGCGGAATCGTGTTAGATGACAGATTGACTGTCTGAAAGTCTCCTATGTTTGTTTAAAGATTTGCTTCATGTCAAGGCTGTGGTCGATTTTAAATCACATGAGGGCTGGTTGTTAGAAATCACCTTATTTGTCAAAATGAGATAACAAGACAAACGATATAATGATAATTTCTCAACTAATAGACTCGAACATTTTGAGCAATTTGAGCTCAGTTTGGATATCTATCTTTGAATGCTCAAAGCTGTATGGGAATGTCATAATTCAGTGTCCATGCCAGTGAGAGTGACATGAAGAGAAAAGTAGATTCTGTGAATAGTGATATGTTTCCTTTTTCCTTTTTTCGCCTTAGACATACAACAGGTTAAAATGACACTGTACCAGTCATTTGCATAGACTGCCTTTCACAACATGAATGGAAACAATCTAAATTAATAATAATTCACCTTTGTATCTTTTTCTTGTTATCAGCATACGCTAACATGAGAGCCTTGACTCATGTAATTGATTATATGCTGCTTATACTTTATTATGAAAAGTTTCTAAGTGAAGTCTTTGAGTTTCTGCCCCTTTTGACAAATGCTGCTTTCTAAAACTGTGACAAACTACCTCTTCCTCATGAGGCCTATTTTTTCTGCCTCCTGCCACCTAAAATAAAAAAAAGCATCCACAACTACCAGGACTGTATGACACATGACTCATGTGGTGTTATTACATAGGTGTCAGAATAAAGACATGTGTTACCGTATCAGAGTAAATTCACCTGGAAAACAGTACAAAAAAATGTATCTCCGACTAAGAAAAAACCCCACAATATTTAGAGTAAAAATGACCTTTGAATCATAAGATAGTTGTCCGATTAATACAAAAACTTGTAAAATAATATTTGGTAATTAATTGTGCAAACGTGAAAGCTAAAAAAGTTCAACTGAGCTGTTATAGAGATGTTTGAAAAGAGGTATAACCAGGAGGAACCACCTGAATGAGCCATTGTGGACACATTTAGGCCTTTTTTCCAGGTACCAGAGTGGGAAACTAATTATAATGGTAAGAGATATATTGGTAGCCCACTGGTTGACAGTACATAATTGATTCCTCTATCAACCAATCAAAGTCCAGAGAATAAAGGGATAACACAAATTCACCAGATAAACACCAATAACATTCCAGAAAGAAGTAAACCCAAAGCTTATGGCTGTGTACTTCACTGCACTCACATTCTTTGTCAACAAAATGAAGACATTAACATATGTTTTGTTATTGCTGCTCCATCTTAAGTGGACAGTGAATGTATATTTCTGCTCTTAAACACAATGAAACATTTGGAAAAGGAGCTTTTATGTCCTGTAACCACCTGCAGTCTCTATACTCTGATGCTTCATTTAACCATGAAGTTTTTGTTCGTTGCATCCTCTCTCCACCCAGACTTTATTCCTCTTTACACCGTCACAGTTGATCTTTAAATACCTTTTATGCTCTTCAAGAAGACAAGAAACAAACAGAACACCCCTTTGGAGGAACTTGGAGGTATTTCCTTCCTTGTATCCTACTGCCACATTGTAAATATGAGGAAGGGGCGTGAATGAAAGAAGTGAGGTAAAGCACACAGAGGGAACATACTCAGTTAAACAAACAAACAAAAAAGTTAATTATTATATAGTTTAGGTTTAAATTTAGTTTGTCAAACCTAAAAAAAATAAATAAAAAAACTCTAATCTTCTCAGTTTTTTAAGAGATTGAGACCATAAAACTATAGAGCTGTTTGTTTACTCAAGTATCATTAAAAAAAAAGAGGGCGTGGGTGCTGCTGAAGCGGTGAGCATAACACAGAGAACTGTGTTGAATGAGACAAGGCAAATGGGTTTAATGGCTTTCAGAGTTTTAAATACATTTTGATGGAAAATAATCTTCACATGAGAGAAGCAGCATTGTGTGAATTCACCAGGGATATGTACTGCCAGCAGGGAAGTCCAGCTCTGAACGACGCTGCAGCTGCAAGCTTCGTGTCCACACTCCAATCCTCAGTCGGTCAAGGTCTGAATATTGAAAGCTGAAAACAAAACTTAGTGTTGCTTACTTGAAACTAAAACTAGCTGTGCTTCAAAAGCTGTCGGATGTCTTTATACAAAGCTGGTGTTGACCTCTAGTGATGCTTTGCTGCTCAAAAGAATAAAAGGGAAAACAAAATTATTAGCATGCCAATCTATCCAGTTTGGAAGTAACAGGGATTATGAATGACAATTCCTATAGGGGTTGCCTGTCATTTAATGGTCCTGCAGGACAGGTGGTGGCCAGTGTATTGTTAAGTCATTTCTATGCCCATCTTTACCAGTAGATATCAGTAGTCCTTACACACTGTACCTTTAAAGCCCGACCCAAGAAAAAATGGGGGGGAAAGTCCCATTTTTTTTTAATGCAAGTCTTTATTTGTCCCTTTGACAAAATATTTTTAAAGAATTAACAAGAAAATCCTCAATTATATCTACCATTTATTACTGGGTGATATTTCAAAATGATTGTAGTGTAGTCTTCTGCTTCCTGGTATCCATTAGGGGGCAGAAGACAAATATAAGTTTGTGTACAACAGAGTTTTGAGCAAAGTTTTTACCATGAAGTGATGAAAAATGTCTCAGAAACTATATGTTCAAATATATGTTTAGCATTATAGGGTTTAAATTAGTGGACAAGTGAGTATGACATTAACAAAAGTCCTGATACTTGGGCTGTGTATTCTTTTAACTATCTGCAATTTCTTTTTGGTTTCAAACTCATTAAAAAACAGACTCAAGTCCTCCATATTAACTTACTGAAAACAAAGAAATATCTTATTTAAAGGTTCCATATTATGCACTTTGTTCCCAATCTGAACGCGTTTTCAGCGTCAAAAACGCTCTTGCCGCTCAAAGTTGGACGCTTGACGCTCGTAAATTATTCGCTTGAACATTTAGCATCAAAAACGTTCTTAACGCCTGAGACACGCGTCTGCAGGACCCGGATGTTAGCTTGTCTTTTTACGATGGCGGATAAAATTGAGGAAGTAGCTTGGATTTATTTGCTCCACAAGGCCACAGAACAACGTTGCCATGTTTACCGTGGTTAAAGTTTTAATAACTTACCCGAAATCCCAACTTCCTCATTGATCTGCCTCCACGCAAGGTCCTTTTTGTTCCTGTCATGGTATCCGTAGGAGGATGTGTCATAAATCACAGGGTGTGTACAATCAGCCACGATCAGTTTGTCTTCCATTCTTTTTAAAGTTTATATTTCCTCCATTATGTTTGTAATTTTCATTGACAGAAAGGTATTTCTGTCCTGTCAAAAAATGCGTCATACGTCATGACGCTGAGTCGCTCTGATTGGTTGACGCCCCGCGTCTAACGGCAAAAGTTCAGATTTTCCAACTCCGGTGTCAGCTGCCTTTGACGCATGTTACGCGCATCATGAGCGTCAGACGCTCAAAATCTCAAAACGCGTCACGCCTGACGCTCAAAACGCATCGCTAGAAGGCTCGCTGCGCCTTGACGTGTGTCGGCCATAGACTTCGCATGCAAACCTGACACTCCTGACGCTGACAACGCGTTTGGTCTGAACGCACCATTAGACCGCAAGCAAGAACTGGGTCCTGGAGAATGTCTCCGGTAATTAATGACTCTTGCATAATTCAAGGACACAAACGTTAGCAGCAGTGACCGAGCTTCATTAGCTTCAGTGCTAACATGTTTACAGGCTATCAGGTTAAGCAGGCCTACACAGCAAAGCAACAAAATCACTAGCAGTTCCTACCTTTACAGATGTATCACGGACAGTTGGTACCGATCCATGCTTCAACTTCAGCTCTTTGGCGAAGCTGCACTATATGCACCCAAGTTGTGAAAACAGTCCTCCTTAAAATGCTGGGCGCATACATACAAAACTTGCCGGGAAGTCTTGCCGGTAAATGTCCATCAAAAATTAACTCCATCCACTTGGTCTTCAGGAGCTCAGATGAAGGAAGTATATACAGACTTTTGTGCTCGTTGAGGCAGCCATTAACAGAGCAACTGCCAAGCTTCGCTCTTAGCTTTGTCATTTTGGAGGGTTTGTGAGGCAAAACAATGGCCTACGATCTGAGATTCTAGAGGGCGGGCCCAGCTAGCTAGAGGGGCGGGTCCATGGCTGCATCGACTATGCCAGGAGTGGTTGTTTCCCTTCTCAACGTCACTTGGGGACGTTTGAGCACACATTCGCTGAAAATTGGAGCAAAGAAGAGAGAGAGCAGTGACAGGATTATCTAATTCCTGAGTCCCATACACTGTCCTGGGGACACATATGACTGTTAGAAAACCTTTAGAAAGTAAATTTTGCATAATATGGGACCTTTAATGGTAATTGAATTAGTTCCATCTGCACTTTGATACATCCTGCTTTCATTAGTTGCTCTTGTGATACTGCTGTTACCTGTGTTTGGTTAAGTTTCCTAAACACAATTAAGACACACCACCCTATATAAAGGTCTAACAGGTGACTGCATATGCCAGAATAAAGGTAATAGAGCTATTTGGCCCTATCATTCTCATGTGGAACCAGTTAGGAGCCACTAACAGAGTTTTTTTATATAGACTGGTGAACCATAGAAGGACAATAATCACTGCATCACTCTACTAATCAGGTCTTTTTGGTAGAGGCCAGACAGAAGCAATTTCTTGCTATAAAGGCACCCAACAGCCTGCTGGGAATTTGCTAAAAGGCATCTCAATGACCCGGCCTGATCCAGCTAGTTGCAAGGATATATTGTTGTCATGTTAAATGTAAAATAAAACACTGCTGCACACAATATTCTGCTTTCTTTTATAGCTGAGCACCTTCTTACATTAAAATTATAGAGCCCTTCAAGAAAACTAGACTTGTCTTCCATTTTTTTTAAAAACCACTGTTTCACTCTTGTGGGATACATTCCTCATAATTTTTCTTTGCAAATGTACAACAGAGCCACTTGGTTAGAGTTTGATGAGAAAAAATAAATAAATACAGCACTTGCATAACATGCAGGTCCCTCGGAAACCATCACTACGAGTGATGTGGTGGTGGAAACATTAGACTCCTTTGGCTGAGGAAGATATGAACATATGAGGGGGGAAATTTCCAGAAATGTAGTCATCATTTTTAGGAAAACAGAAAGTGAGTGTCACATCATTTATGCCATCTCAAAGGCAAAACATGATGGCAGCCTGACATCATCTGGAACAGAGGCTGAAAGCCTGGTGTTAAAACCATTTTATGTAACAATTGATTTTCTAAAAAAAACCTGGACTGGTTTTATGGACAAAAATGAATGTGGTAGCTGTATTATAAGCAGCACTGTGGTGTCCTAAAGCTATGAACCCATCATGAGATGGCTGCTAGGTAGGTGGGGGCACTTCCTCCAAATTGCGTTAAAGAGCTTCAGCTGGTAGGGAGTGACAGCCAGCTCCTGAGGAAAGATTACCAGAGAGACAAAGAATGCTACCAGAGTTTGGGGGAAAAGTTGGAATGGATATTATTGCACCCTATAAGAAACCAGTACAGTTTTACTTTCAAGAATCTCATCCTTTTTAAACAAAAACCTGAACAACACTGACTGGGGTCGCCGCCTTGGAGGCCAAGAGCTGGACTGCTGCTGGAGTACCAACAAGCAGGTTAGTGGCCATATCATTGACCCCTTCATGAAACAAGTCCCAGTCACCTTTTGATTAGCTTATTGTTGTCACAATAGACTGAATTTTAAGTTACCGTGGTGAGCTCTGCTGTGTCGTAACACTGGCCAGGGTTGGTGAAAATCTGAAATATGCATGATTTTAATATGCAGGAACTTCAGCAATGGGTTAAGGTTGTATAATTTCCTTTGCATTACAGAATAAAGGCAAGGCAAGTTTATTTGTATAACACATTTATGTACAGCGGGGTGCAAAATAAGCATTAAAAGTACAAAACAAGCTTGAAAATAAAGGAATTAAAAACAGGAAAAGAAAAGCTAAGATAAAATGCTGATTTAAAACCACTAAGCAGACCTGCAGTTTTCTGGGAGTTTGCTCCATGTGTGAGGAGCATAACAACTGAACATTATCTCTCCGTGTTTAGTTCTGATTCTGGAAACAGAAAGTAGGCTTGACCCTGATGACCTGAGGGATCTGGTTTGTTCATAACGAACCAGAAGTTTCTGAATGTATTTTGGCCCTAAACCATTAGACGCTTCGCAAACTAACTGCAGGGTGATGAGGTTAATTCTTTGACAATTGGGAAGGCAGTGTAAAGATCTGAGGGCTGGTGTTATAGGATCCACTTTCCTGGTCTCTGTGATAAAACCTCATTATAAAGGTGACAATCCAATCATTACACAACACCTGTGTTGCATCACTGGTTTTCTTTAAAATGCATAGACCTGAGTCCTATGTTTACCATAATGGTTTTGCATAGTACAGATAATGGTGTCGGCTCTTCTCAAGTATTTTCACACAAAATGACATAAGGCTGACTTATCAGGTGCTGCACAGAATGAGGGCAAGGATGACCTCTGGTTCAGTTTGCCATCTGTTTGTTTGACACATTAACCCAAGGCAGATGGTGTTGGTGGAAAATGAACTCAAAAACCCTGTGCTGACTCACTGAGGGTTTTTGAGTTGGCCTACATATCAGATATGGCCATACAAATGAACGCACTTGAACTCAAAAATGGAGAGGATATTGTCTAAATTAGGTTTCTGTGTCTCAGCCTCACAAATTAGTATAGTTTATTTTTCCAATCTGTCATATTTTGTGCTTACAGGGACATTGCATTAAATTAAAAGATAAATTTAAAAAAAATAAATAACATCCAGTG
Source organism: Atherinosoma microstoma (assembly GCA_037177055.1). Classification (NCBI taxonomy): domain Eukaryota; kingdom Metazoa; phylum Chordata; class Actinopteri; order Atheriniformes; family Atherinidae; genus Atherinosoma; species Atherinosoma microstoma. The sequence goes on along the minus strand of JBBBVU010000015.1, from coordinate 3,356,809 downwards.
AGCAAAGTGCATATGAGTTTCCATGGTGATGGATGTGATGTGTCTCAAATAGAATAGGGCTCACAGTTTACTTGATTCCTATCTTGCTTGATAATGGTGTTCTTCACGGCTGTGATTCTGACTCGGTGTGGAGTGACAGCCTATTGGTGAAGGAGGAAGGGATTTTATTTGCCATACACAGTCATGCCTCACCTGTCTACCAGCTGCCCTCAGGTTGTCTGTCTGATCTTCACACCTGCCACTTATCAGTTAATCAACTCCTGAGCTGCTGCCTGCTCACCCAGCTGCATCTCACTCACTGATTAGCTTTCATTTGGGTTCTAAAAAGCTCATATATATAAGAGGTGGGTTTATAATTTCATTTGGGGATACTAGAATAAGTTAAAGCACTTTAATGTAAAAATAAAATAATAATAATCACATAATTCTTGTACAGTTTAATGAAGCACCAAGTGCCACGTTTTATTTTAGCTGGTCTTTTCCCCAAAAAACCCAGGATTATAGAAGAGTGACTATTCTCCACCTTCAGTTATGAAATATTGCTTAAATTAGCTTCAATATAGTTCTTCATTGCAACAAACTTCAGATTACTTGACCATTAGTAACCATTTTTGTGTATCTTCAAGTTGTGGATTATACTGATTTATTTCACATTACTTTACTAAGACATACTGTTCCTGTGTACTCTCTGGTAATGTCAAACATAATACAGTAGACTAATTACTGTAGAGCAGGGATCGCCAACTCTGGACGTCTTGGGCCAGCGTCCTGCAGGTTTTAGATGTTTCCCTGCTGCAACACGCCTGACTCATTAATGGGTCATCATGAGAACTTAACAAGCTGTTGGAGAACCACTTCATTGAAATCTGGTGTGTTGCAGCAGGGAAACGAAAACCTGCAGAACACCGGCCCTGGTCTGGAGTTGGTGTTCGCTGCTTTACAGTATCATTTTAGAGTATCAAGATGCCCTTTTGCTGAATACATTCTCATAATCTAAACTGAATTTGGTTGGAGGCTTTTGTAGTTTTGCTTCTTTATGAGCATATAAATTAAATAAAAGTGACTCGTACCACGTTCTTCCTAATGTATTTTTTATTTCGTGATCCCTCCTCACCAAAGTTGCCTGTACATTAAATCTCCAGCTGCAGTCTCTTGTGTATGAGTCCCCTGTCTTGTATTCCAGACCTCCCGACAAGCGGCTTTTGTCAACCCTGATGTAACTCACACTTCCTTCATTCAAACTTCACCTCTGAATGCTATGTTTAAAATAAATAAGACAAAAATAGAAAAGAAAGCATGAATCTATAGCTGTTTTATATACCTCCATTTCATATTTTTTTCTCTTCAATATTCCACTCATTTATTGAACTATGATCAGCATCCCTCACTTTGTAATCAAAAGCACATTACTTTGGATGAAAGTTTCCATGTGGGACAGATTTGTATTTCCATTTAGATGAGAGGGTGGAATTCTCTTTGCACACGATTACTGAAAAATATCCCCCCCAGCAAAAAGCTCAGTCAACCATCTCCAGGCACTTTTTACTGGGTCGCATGCTCCAGTATCAATCAGCTGTGCCTCTACACAGTCTTACAGAAGTGTTGATAAGCTGGCAGCGTGGAATATGAAATGATAATGATGGAGATAATTATCTTACCAATCTGCATTTTCAAATTATGCTGTTTAATTATATACAAGCTGAACTCAGTCTGTAAAGCATTGTGTGCAGCAGCGTGCACATCATCGATGGTCAACAGCTGCTTGCATGCAGCAGTCTGTCAATGCATGGCTAATCTAGGAGTAAAGCTTGTTTAAACATTTTTCAACACAGACTATCTCCTAATGTTATACCCAAACATTTAGAAAAAACAGAGCAAATATGTACCATTTACTTCTGGAGAGCATAGATAGTCCAGGCCCTAAAACGGATACATATAGTTATTTGAGGTCCGGTTGTGAGCCTAGCAGGTACATAAGTCCAGATTGTAGACAGAGATGTACCCCTACTGTTTCTGACAGTGCAGCCAACTCATGATGGGGATGGATGGTTAATGTCTGCATTGCCAGACTGCCATAGATGTTTCCACACCAGATAAGTTAACTGATGGGCTTTATTAGTTTAGTCATCAACATGAAACATGTTGGCTTTAACGTAAAGAATAGATGAGATCCTGGATCAAACATTCACTCTTTGGAAAGATCTGTTTTCCTCTGAATAAATATGCAATTTTTTTTTTTTTTTTCCAGTTCAGTAAGAAAGATTTCTTACAACAAGTTAGTATTCAAGTAGATCAGTGTATGGCAGCAGTAAAAATGCCAGGCTTAGCAAGAGAAATGTGTGTAACATGTTGCTTATTACATACATGTAATTGTGAGCCTGTATTCAGGTAGAGCTTTATGTCGATCAACACCCTTGAAAACAATCCTGTATAGATATAAACAAATAAGGTTGAGAAAGGATGCTGAGTTTACCTGAAGGTACTGAAAAAAGATACAGTCCTTTAGCGCTGATGATCTAAACCTTCCTACAAAATAAACCAGACATCCAGACATGCAGCCCCAGGGATGTATGCTCTGTACGTCTGGATGTGGATAAGTGATTTGCATTTGTGCGTGTACGTGGTTCCTTGTATGGATGATCACATTAGTGCGCCAGATCCTCCTGTCAGGTTTCAATTATTAGGTCTCACAGATGTTTGGTGTTTGGAAGGACAGAGCGACCATCAAGTGATAAGCAAGTTAACGCTGAAGGAAGCACCGCTCAGGCGTTAGAGTCTGAGTCTGTCCAGACTCTGGCTGCAGGCAAAGAAACAAACACGCAAACAGGTCCTGTATGATATAACCTCAATGTGATATTAGATATGTTTCACTTTACCTCTCACTTTATGATCCATACATTTTTTTGGAATGGATTGATTTCCAAGAGGCAATGGAAGTGTTTGGAGCCAATGAGTTGACAGACAAGGGAAAGATTTTTGGCAAAAAGGTTCAAATGAAAATCTCAGCATAAGTTTGATTTGATTCTTATGTGATGAAGACGAACAATATAGATTTCTTTTTGTTTTATTTCTATTTATTTATTTATTCTCCACCTGTCTTGTCCAGCATGTAGCAGCAGAATGATTGTCTGGCTGCTGTTTTGTGCTGAGCAAATTTACTTTGTCAAGTAGAGCTTTATATGTA
>JBBBVU010000015.1:3329794-3350665 GCA_037177055.1 Atherinosoma microstoma | reverse complement strand
GTCTGGCTGCTGTTTTGTGCTGAGCAAATTTACTTTGTCAAGTAGAGCTTTATATGTATAAAGTCCCTCTTGAAAAAATCTTTTAGTTTTTTTATTTTGAATTTGCACCTCAATGCTGGATCCGACCAGAGGGGAAAAAAGAACGGAGAAGAAAGAGAAGTGGGGGAGGGACAGACGCACGACCGAGAATATCTCACGTTTTTTGCAATGAGGCAAAAGATTAATAAATAGATGATGATGATAATTTTTTATAGATTTCTAAAACGGGACTTGTTGTTAGCACTTGTATTTATAAGTAAATATAGAATAACATAATTAAAAGTTCAGTATTATCAGTCAGACTGTTTTTTTGTACCGCTTTCAAACATGTACATGATGCACAAGCAAGTGATGAAAATTACAAGCAGAAGGACAGAATTGAGTTTGTGCTCTTGGAAGCAGATATGTGTGCACACAATGTAGGCGTGTGGGACCTTTAACATGCTTCTTTGCTGGTTACTGTAATATGCACTCACAGATCAGACTTACCTCAAATTTGATTGGTAGCATGTCAAGTTTATTATCATGGAGACCATGTTTAATGCCTATCGTTTTTATCGCTATCTTTATTATAATAATAATAATAATAATAATAATAATAATAATAATAATAATAATAATAATAATAATAATAATAATAATAATAATATTTGCAGCTTTAATAAGTATCAATTTTTGATCTGGTTTTTCATTTTTAAATTGTTCTAATTGTTGTGTCCTTTCATTTGCTCAGATGAATTAAAAGTAAGACATAAAATCTAACTATGCTTTCTGAATTAATGATAGAAAGTGACAATAAATATGACAGATTTGTTCAATAAAGCCAAATTTTATATTTTTAAGGGTTTGGCTGATAACCTTCTGTTGTCCTTAAACTAGATCCACACTTTAGCCAGTAGATTCCAGCTGTGAGAACAGCTGCGTGTGCTGGTCTGTTTAGTTTACTCTTTTTGTGCTTGTAATACCAATGAGTTCTTTTTAAAGTTCATATCTTGTATAATATTCTATAAAATTTGTACAGTTTTGTTTCTTCTATTGGAAAAAGCTTATTTTTTTTAAATGCAGGGTTAAACCTGTATTTCAAACACTGATTCTAATCAAAGTTAATGATTCTGCTGACATGGCAGTACGGGAAATCTATTGCTTGGCCACCCCACACTAACCTATCTAATCTTGGCCACCCCATTAAAAATGTCCTGGATATGCCACTGCTTGTCACCATAGTGCTTAACCATTATCAGTCCCAGCGCCAGGAGATGGATTGTCATGGGCAGGCTCTGACTTTCAAATATTCTTTCTTTCTTTCTTTCTTTCTTTCTTTCTGTAAGGATCCCCATTAGTCTCCCCAATGAGGAGACTATTCTTCCTTTGACTCTATAAGAGGTCAAATTCCTGTTTTTAATATTTCAACTTTTTGATATATTAACTTTCAACAGTAGTTACAGTGCATAGTTATTATCTCTCCAGTAAAACAGCAGCTTCCATGAGCTGCTATTCTGTAGGATGTGAAATCAGGAAATAACCCTCCATAAAACATGCAGTTATGACAAGTACAAACAAAGAATCTTTGATGGCCACTGTGTTGCTGTCGTCATTGCTCCCACAATTAGTTCAAATGTTTATTTCTGTGAAAGTGACACCACTTATGCTCCTACAGTCTCTTCTATGAGGGCAACTTGATTAAAATAAGCACGCTTGTTAGCAGATAGATACTCAGAGCAGAGCTGGGAAGTGGCATGTCCTTTTCATTGTTTAAAATTAAAACCAATAACACTCTGCACAAAGATCTGCATGTTAATCAGGGGCAGAAAACAGGATCCAAGATCATTTCCTCTAATGTGTGGAAACACATGTCAGTGCTTCTTCCAATGATTAAAGGCAAGTAAGTTGTGAGCATTTTAGGAATTCATGGGTCTATTCTGATCTCTCATGGGAGGGAGCTCAGGTAATATAGTTCATGGTTTGTACATCAAAGCAGTGTAACTTTATAAGACTGATCGTTGTCTTGTTTAAAGGACATTTTATGTATCTTATCCCTGAAATCCTGTTTAAATAATGGCTAAATTGTCTGTACCAAAGAAAAAAACTTCATACTCTGTGGATTTCGATGTCAGACAGTTCCAACCACATGGAGGCGATGTACAATAAGTGTCAAAGCAGACTGCACTTTCTGAGAGGGTTAAAATCCTTCAACCTCTGCAGACCACCTCTGTGCACTTTTTTTATTCTAACAGGTAGTGGTGACCTGTGCTGTTTTTCTTTGGTGTGGTGTGCTGGGGGGTTGGGCTGAGTTGGACCGAGTTCAGCAGGTGGCTGAGGTGTGGATGTTCAGGAAGCTGAAGTCCATCCTGGACAATAAAACTCAACTGCTGCACAATGTTAAGGCATTTGGGGAGAGCACTTTCAGCCACAGACGGATACCTCCCCAGGAAATTTACCCAGGAAAGAACTGAATGCAGAAGGAAGTCATTCCTTCTAGCCATCAGACCTTTAAGTGGTGGCTCATTTTTTTTACATATCCTGCTTTCTTTCATAATTATTGTTGTTAAACTGCTGCTAGAGCAAAGCAATTTCCTGTTTAATTCTATTCTTAAATTTTTCCCATTTGTCACTTTTAACTCTTCCTGTATTGACTTCTATTATTTCACCACCTCTTCCTGCTTCCTCATCAACACACCCGCTTCCACCTCATTATCCACAGTAGTACATAGTCCTCTCACTTCTTCTTCCTACTGTCTTGTTACTACATACAGCGCATATTCTCCTACTGCCCCCCCCTAAAACCCTCCTGGTTTCACCACCCAGTGTATTTTTCATGTTGAATTCATGTTTGAACTTTTGGATATCCCACCTACAATGTTTTTGGTTTGCCCCTTAGGATGAATGAGTTCAGTGATCAATTTAGCTGTTATTTCAGGTCAAATGTCTACAGATGGTAAAACTGGATTTTGCAAGCAAGTAAATGCAGCTTGTTCACAAGACAATCCATTTCAAGTGGATAAAGGTCAGCAACAAAGTATTAGTGGTTGACAAACATTGACAGCTGGAGCCTGAACAGGGGAAAAGCTGACTGACCTTTGCCTGTTCTGCTCAGTGACGACTATTCTATCACATGTGGTAAATCTGAGTCCAGAGACTAAAAGGCTTTCAAAGGCTGGTGAGTCATAGCTGATTCAGGCATGCATGTGAAAAATATGCCTAATATAAGACTGAAAGTTGCCTTTAGAAGGCATCTCTCTGCACTGCAGGTGATTTCTCCTCAAACACAGATTTTTAGTCGCCGTTTGCATCGTTCATCCTTGTCCACTGAAAACAAACAATTCAGAAAATGCCTTCCTCATAGAAGATTTTCCAATAATTTAGCTGTGCTGGTTATGTGTGGACAGGTTAACCTCTTGTTGACTTGTTGCTTATTTGTCTGCCTCTGTATGAAATGACATACCAAAAATAAATGGGGTAGCCTGTATCTTCACAACTGAAAGGGCTATATGCATGATCTTGGTCTCAAAAGAAAACTGAGGCATGAGATTAAAAAGTGTCGGAATCAATATTTATGTTACTATGTCAGAGTAAATTAACCTAGAACACTGTAGAAAATGTAAATGGTCATCTCCTCCTAAAAGAAAAGCATTACTTTCAGTGAAAAGCAGAGGATAGCAGCCCAGTTCATGGCAGTTCATGTCTGATGAGGAAGTGTGTAAAAGTAGAAGTTAAAAAAGTGAACCTAAACAGTTTTACAGATGTTTTCATTGAAGTCTTATGCAGGTAAATATCTCAGGGAGCCATCGGCCGATGTTGATGATGCATCGATCAATGGTCAGGAGAATGAAGGGATGGAGCCTAAATTACCTTAGAAAAAGCATGAGGATCCAGGAAGAGGCTAACCCCAAGATTGAATATCACATGAATAGTAAAAACTTCAGTGTAAAACTCCTTTCAGCTCCATGGAAACTACCTGGACCTTGATGATTCATTTCAAATAAAGGCACAGGAGAACACATTAATAGTTTGGATTTTTTTTAGGTGTGATAAACTTTTTGGCCACAAAACAGAAAAATAAGACATGCTTTCTGACCAAGGGATTTTCTTTGGCTGCTAGCTTGTGGAGTTTTGGTCTGACAGTGATGCGACGGACATCTTTGTAATCAGCAGAGTCTCTGCTTTTATATGACACCTTAAGACCAAGATTGTCTGCCACCATCCGTGTGGCTTACCCGTTGGCTCCTTTTTGTTTACATGGCATTGACAGATGTAGCAACAAGATTGTTTGTGCTAAACTTATAGCATTGATATGCAGAAGTATTTCAGACATTTTTTTTTTTTAAGAGCCCAAATGAAAAGTTGACGCAATTTCGTAGTTGTCCAATAGTTGGAATCAAGTTTTTCCAGTGAAACATAACATGATGGATGATGGGAAAAGCCATGAGTCAATTCTGGCGATGAATTTGGAGGAATTTGACTTCTGATAGGGCTCCATCTTGGGGAAACTAGAGAAGGTGTAGTTGGGATGCGTGATGCACTGTCTGGAAGGAGAAGTGAGATTTTAAAAAGAGCAGTAAACATAGTGTCAGGATGAAGAATGAAACACAAAAACCAGAGCAGTGTCATCATAACTAATAAGGAAGGTTTGACAGTGTGGGATTGGGAATTGGGAGTTAAGAGTGAACAAGGTGGATCAGATTGCCTTAATGAACTTTCACCAAAGGTTCATTGCTTCGAAGATTTTTACTGTCTGATTTTGTTCTTGGATTTAAACCAATTTTATTTGAGCAAGTTGCCCAAAATAAAAGAATGGAAAATATGCGGTGTGCTCACATTGTAATAGTCAGACTTGATAGGATTCATCTCTCAAAGGTTAACTTACCATGCACAATACAACTGCTCTGGACTCTGTTTTTATCAATAAAATGAGAGGGCAATAAGTTTGAAACTTTTCCAAAAACTTTTTTGATGGATCCAAAGACAAAGTTTTTCCTCTTTTTGTGCAACTGTACATGAGAATAATGAAATGGCAACAGGACTGTTTGACTTTTGGAAGATGGAAAAATCTGTTTGGAGATTGGAGTGTTTGTAGTAGAGCTATATACACGCTTAGTGTGATTGTAATTATTTCATACTTTGCTGTGTCCTGGGTTGAGTGCAGAGGGAGTCGGGTGTTGGGTGGGCTTCACTTCCTATCTTTAAAAACATTTGGATTATTTTGCTTGTCTCTTTGTAGAACCAGAATAGCTTTTGCTTTTCTATAAATTTCTGGAAATTTCAGGCAGAAGAAAATAGAGAAAGGACTTCAGAGATAGATTTAGGTCCTTTGGGAAGACAATGATGTAATTTATTGTCTTTCTGATCTTCTGCTCAGATGATGCAAGACTTTCCTTCATCTTATTTTGATTTGAAGAGTTAAATTATACGTCTTACACTTTCACCACTTGTCTAATTTTATTATTTGATTATTTCTTATCATAATTATTCAAAAACAAAAACAAAGGGGAAAACAAGACTGGAATAAAATACAAGTAAATGCACTACATAAATTAATACCATTAATAAACAAAAATAGAATAATGCGTAACTAAGAGTAAATAAACAAAAAAAATCATTAATTAAAAAGAAATACAATCTGTTTAAAAAGGCCAGAAGTGTTGTTTTTATTTTTGTTTGTTTTTTACATATTTGCCACAACAGGCATTAAGGAGTTGGCAGCATATGAGAACCACCAAGAGAACACTGAATTTTAATGCGTTTCATGAGCTCCAATGATGTTTATGTAAATATGAGACTACATAAATCTGTAAAATGTGTAAAAACATCATAATCTATTATTAATTCAGCAAAGTAAAACAAAAATACTAATTAAAAATGGAATTACTCACCTATATCTCACCTGACAGGTTCAGCAGTGTGGAGGAAAAGTGGCAGAGGGGCCATGGGTGCAGGCATAACTCATTTTGACCTGCTTCAACGTTTAGATGCACTTCATGTTTAAACTTGTCAAATTACATGAGACACCGTATTTACAAGTGGAAAAGACAAAAGGTGATGAAGAAATGGGTTTCTGGTGCTGAAGGAATTTTTTTTGTTTTTATTCATTAATCATCAGTCTCTATCATCACATGTGTAAACCTTCTTGGTACATGTTTACACAACCGCTGTCAATCTCTCCAGGAGGTAAAAGCTGATTTTTATTGGACTAAATCAATTGTGCTGACATCCAATCCCTCTGTCCACATCTAGTCTACTCTGCCATCAATGACCTCATGTTCAGACCATCCATTAAGCAGCATTATGACCTTGAATCTCCAGCCTGTGCAGCTGAATGCCTGGAGAGGAGATGTACTGTTAAATCCCATTCTCACTGTAACTGGAGATGACAGTTTCAGTGTGCAAATGTGCTGCTCACACTTGTTTTTATATTTGTTAGTTATTTGGATCCTGTTTTAAAAAGAATGGGTTGTGCTTCAGAAGGAAAGTTGACTTGAAAGTTTATCAATTCTAATGATTTTAGCCTAAATGGATTCCCTCACCACTGCCTAGCTTGGTGGCTCCTTCTGGCATTTCTCCCCCCAGACAATGTGGCTTCTGCTTTTTATTAAATCAGATCGTCCGAACCCATTATTCTATATTTGTCATCAGTCTCAACCAAGTCTTTTGTAACGATCTATCCCCTACCTGTGGTTACACTGTACCATGAGTGATTTTTGGGTAGCCTTGGATGATTCTAACCTTTTCATACAGGTCACTAAAATCAGGTTTGACTATTTATAAAGGAGCTTGACTTACCTGTATTCATTTTAATGTTGTAATAATCGAATATTATATTGAATTTGATGCTATAAAAGTATGTATTCTTCTAAATGATTGTCATGGTCGGTGTGTGCAGCTCTCCTGCTGCTTTCCTAACAATTATTGAAAAGAAAAGCTAAAGATGGGCTATAGATTTGAATGTAAACTGAAAATTGCTTCTATTTAAAGAAATATCTGGAAAGAATTTTCTGTTACTGACCCTGTCAGAATAAGCTCAAGACTCCAGTAAATGATCACTAAATGACCATAAAGGGGGGGAAAGTGGCAACTATCCAATGGCTGATAAGAAATTGTCTTCACTTAATTCAAATATTTCTATGTGCAGCCCATCATGTTCCGGTAAGTGATGCTGTAAACCACTAAATTTGGCACGTACGTTGTTTTTGTAACTAAGAAACAATCTTTAAAAACTTTAAATCCTTTTAAAACAAGAAGTTTTTGTTTTTTTTCTACATTGTAAATCATGACACCACGCTTGTTTTAGTTTGCCTCAGTCATGGGCGAGTTAAAACAAACACAGTAGGGGCCCTTAGCATTTTTGTGACAGAAAAGCCCTGAGAGGAAAGTGGAAAGTGCTTCATCTCTGATTCTAATCAAAAAAGTGACACCAATCACAAAACTGAGTCTGGAACAAGCTTGTAATTCTGTGATAAACTTGCCAGGCAACATTCAGCATCCACACAATCTGCGTAAAAAATGTGGCAATTTCTGTCTTACAGATGTTACGAGTACTATTCAGTATTAACAGCTAAAAGAGGGAAGGATCTCTTCCCATGTGTCAGACTGCAGGAAAAGTGGCAGTAGTGATAATGTCTGGATCTTCCAAAAAGAAATTCGCTTTTTTTTTAAAACAAAAAACAAAAACAGCAACCTCTGTTTTGCATCTGATAACTGATTCAATCCTCAGAGTGGATGTGGAACACTTTCTACCTGCTATTGATCCTGAAAACGGATGATCCCAAATGTTACATTTACATTGTTATATCTGTTCCAAACTCTCAATCAAGGATATTGAATGATTAATATTTTGTCAAAGCTGATGGCATCTTTGCTCACAAGTACCCTTGGTGTCTGTGATGTACCGGATGCAATGATGCAGGGAACGAATGCTGCTACTCTTTTTTGAATAACCAATAAAGTCTATGTAAGAGGGGTGGGGGGGTTGCAGTGAAATAACATGCAAAACTTCAATTTTGATGAACTTGATTTAAGTCTTATTTTTTCCAATCTAACTTCACCTTGGGGCGGTTTGTATCCATTTGTCTCGTCTGGTTCTTTTCTGATTTGTTCTTACTATGTTTTGTTACATTAAGGTCCCAGAGCTGTAAGTAAAAACAAGACTTTATATAAAGAGTTCATGGTTACAACAAAGCTCTTCACAAAGGTGACATTAGAAGACATGCTTAATGGTATGTAGTGCTGGTTCTGGTATGTGACATGCTGGGAGTGAGTAAGGGTTTGCTGTTCTCTCTTTATGATGTGGATATTGTATTACCATGATCAACAGTTCCTAAAATCTGGAAAACAGCTCATGTAACTCTAAAGACTGGGAAACCCAACAGGGAAACAGACCCAGGAGCACAGTTCCCCATAGTTCAGATAGAATCAAACTCTTTCTCCTCCAGGCAAGGTTTGGCACAAAGGTCATCAGTTAGTGGATCTTGCTGTGGTATCAAACACTGGGCTTAAACAAAGTAAAGGAAAAAAAACAAGTTAAGATCTGGTTATCACAGGAGGGGAAAAAGGCTGGAAGGCTAGACATGAAGGCACTGAGACACCTGACATATGGATGATGGAGTAAAGCAGACAAAGATGCTAGAGAAAAACAAATGATATACCTTATGCTTTACGAAAGTACATCATAACCAGTACAGAGAAAGCTGCAGATGCTATAATGATTCAGTGTGCATTCAGATTAATGGCCGCACATGTGGCAGCGTGAAAAGCAGTCAAGCTTCTTTGCTCATATTTTAAAATGGGAGACACAAACAAAGGGATTTGGTTACCTAAAGAAATTCTTTGTTGTTCCTGACATTTCCAATACTTTGTTAATGAAGTTATCCATCATTACGTACTGCCGCATTTTTTAGCCTTCGAAGAGTAATCCTTAAGTCACAATGCAGAGCTGCAAAATGAGCCATAGTACCGAAAATAAACCAAGTTTATCTCCCAGCTGTTAAAAAGCTGCAGCAAAATATGAAATATTGATTCATGTACTGCAACATGACCTTTCCTCAAGGAGGTTTACCAGTTTTAACACCAAAATAGTTGGACACAGGTGTTTGCTTCCCTTCCAAATCATTAAAAACAACACAAAAGAGAAAAAATTTGTTTTTGAAAGTTTTCTTGTTTTTAGTTGCTGTTTATGTTGGCACTTCCTCTGGATTTTAACTGGTTAGTGTCAGGAAAACATGCTTTCCCTGAAAAAAATCACGATGGCCAACTCACCCATCTTGCATTTTACATTTACTCTGAGCTCTTTCAAGTAAGTAAAAGTCAGTCTCATGTTGACTCTTGTCTCATCTCTTGATCTCTCTCTTTTTCTTTTCCTCTCTTCCTCCGATAATGCCCTCTTGCATTTCGTTGATGAATCGACCACGGTGCACATTCAAAACAGCCAGAGTGTTGATATCCAGTTAATTGTAGACATGAATTTATCACATTTTTGTCAATTTATAGTCTCAAGCTGCCAAATGTACAGACACAGAGGCTGGGGGCCAGTACAGCAGTGTATCTGACAGAAACTAGCATGGACTGTTTATCAATTCAGATGTATCTGCATATATATATTTTTGAATATTTCATGTCTGGCAGTTTCTATAATTATCTTCTAAATGGACAATTTTCTGTTGTATTCTTGTAATCAACCCTGCACACAACCATCTAGTTGCATAAACGTACTGTCAAGTCTGTACTTTAGAAGTAGCCCTTATTGAGCATTATTGCTTCAGTATAATGAAAATAAAGGCCGTTAATTTCATTCTACTTTAAGTAAGTCTGCAGCATGTGTAAAATAATTTGTGGCAAGATTCGAGTAAAATCCACTTTGCAGCTCTGTTGAATCATTAAAACACTTCAGCCTCACAAAAAATGGTATGGAAGACATTGTCATCCAAGGTTTGCAGTCTGAGTAAAAGCTAGGATCCTTTGGACAAGCAGAATGAGCTGCTCCCAACTCCTCCCTCCCATTATTCCTGCTCCACTATGCCACCAGACAGACTGGTATTTCCTCAACAATGGAATCCATTTGCTTTGTGACATTGCATGCACAGTGGCTGGTCAACATATCCTGTTACTCAGGTGTTTCAAGTGTTTTCAGGGTAGCTGAGCTCTTCATAGCTCCTCTGAAATTAGAACCTTGAGACACTAAGGGGAACTCTTAAAAAATACTTTTTTTCCATAATGTTCCTGATGATTTTTAAATTCATAAACATGCCGTTAATTTGACAGCAGGATTGATTGTTGTATACTGTAAGCCAGTGATCCCCAACCCTGGTCCTCAAGGACCACCATCCTGCAGTATTACATGTTTCCCTGCTGCAACACACCTGATGCAAATTAAATGGATCTCTGATAAGCTCGGATAATTCCACTATTTTGCCTCCTCCTTACCTGTGAAGTTTAAGTTTACTGATTATCTGCTTTCAGTGACAATTTTAAGAAATCTTGCCTGTTGGGCTTTTACCTCAACTCTGTTCATAGTCTTACGTTTGAGTTCTGCATTCATCAGTTATCTTAATGTGAAAATTGTTCTTTGTGTGCAAAATGTCCTCTGGTCATTATGAGATAATAATGTTAGATCCTGATAATCATCTATAATCCAAAAACCCTATGCAGTCACTGCTGGAGATGGTAGAGACTACCACATGTCTGTTGATTATGGGAAATTACTGAGATGACTTGGAGACAGTCTTAGGTAAGATCAGGTCATGATGTTCTGTGTCGACTGTGGAAAATTTAGAGAGAATCAATATAAAATAAATAAGCAAGGTGCCAAGCTCTGGATTTTTCCAGTTGTTGGAGCTCTACTGGATGCAACACCATCCCTCTAGAGGATTTTTCCTTGTTTACTGTTTTCTTCCCAAATTAAGGGTCATACATTCAAGTTTCCATTCATTTATTATGTCACTTCAAAATATATCTAGAACAAAATTCTTAAAAAAAAAATTTTTAATTAAATAAAAAAAAGCAGCCAATATTTTTTCTTTTAAAAAAAAAGCAGCCAATATTTCTGCAGTCATGTGCTTCAAGCTCTGACCTGTTAACAAGTTCATGTTTACTGGATGAATCTGTTTTCATATGTATATAGATCCCAGGACCACAACATAGCGCATGAATAACAAGTCTTTGCAAAGCATTTTCTATGTTGAAGTTGTCATTGCATGAGAAGCACGTTGACAAGATGATACCCTGCAGCCTGCTGTTACGAAATAGTGTAATAATAACAAGCCAGGTAATGTTATGGCTATGCACCATTTTGTTGATGGTTTTGTCATTTCACACCGTGGCTGGTGACAGGATGACAACATACCCTCTTGTTTAAACCTAAACCATAAATGTATATAAAAGACTATATTATATACATTGATGTGAGATGAAATGACAATCAAATTTATAAAGTACTTTACTACATGGTGAAGCTACATAAGTGAAATAATAAAACTGTAAAATTAATTTAGAAATAGAAGAACAACATAATAAATTTGATTAATTTTAATTTGATGTACTTTAATTTTAGTAATAGAATTAAAAATCTAATAAATTTAGATTAATTTTAATTTAAAGATTCTTTGTCAATTAACTTTGTTGAACATACATATGAACCTAAATACTTTTTCTCTCTCGGTTATCGTGCTGTGATTTTTGAAAAAAGTAAAAGCTAAAATATAAAAATACAATGCAAGACACAATTATAAGATATAAAAACTATATAAGAAATTATTTTTAAGTTCGAGTTAAGTTAAAGTTATGTGCAAAAAATCAGTGTGCAATAATAAACTACCAGTCAGATTGCCTGGCAGACTGCCTGTCCCTTTTTGTGCAAAGTTCAATAGTTATTTGTGCAACGGTCGCTGTTCAAGTCCAGACGTGTAAGGGGAGGGGGGGGTAGTTGATAGAATTCAGCATCCTGACAGCCTGATGGATGAAGCTGTTTGATAGTCTGGTGGAGTGGGCCCGAAGGCTTCGGAACCTTCTTCTTAAAGGCAAGAGGCTGAAGTGGGGGTGTGAGTTGTCCTCAGCAATGTTGATGGCTCTTCGGGTGAGGCGGGTGTGGAAAATGTCTATGAGGGAGAGCAGAGGGGCACCGATGTACTTTAATTTTTGAAAAGGAAAAGAAAAGTCACATGGAATATTATAGTGGATTTTGGTCCCATTTGTTTAGCACTTATGAAGTATGTTATTTTCAATTCAGCTTTATTCATAAAGCGCCAATTCACGACGATGTCATCTCAGGGCGCTTCACAGACAATCAGTTTAAGCCAATCTGATTGTCATACATTGATTCATACAAGCCATTTTAAATAGTTTAAAATCTTAAATAGTACCATGTAAATACACGTATCAATATCATTATTTCATTTTATTATTTTCTTTAATAAAATAACCCAAACAAGACTCAGTAAAACAGACGTAAATTCTGATCATCCAACACGTTTTTATTCAGGAATAATCACACATGACATCAACAGGATGAAAGCATAATTTATCAACCTTCTACAAACACAATGTTGTTTTAATCACAGTATACATTTCAATGAACCATTAAATTGTTCAAGGCCACTTTTTTTTTCTTTTTTCTTTTTTTTAAAATTAAAATATCAAGTCCCCCATTGAAATCTGAAGCAAATGACTAACATATGTATGCTTAAAAATGCATCACAATTTAAGTCTTTTTATGGTATAGAAACAATTTAGCATGCAACAGAAAAACACAACTGCAATTATCAAAGCATGCTCAAAGTTCCCACTAAAAGTAGACGACGCCACCATTTTCACAGTGAGATGTTCAACAGGAAAGCCAGCTGTTACCACGATTAAGCTTCAAGATATATACACATATAAAACGATAAGAACGGACTTGGGTTGCATCCATCTGCTACAGCACAGACGTGATGCGATTGGATAATAAAAAAAGACTTTATAAAAGACATTTAACTGACTGCCAAACTAACTGCAAAGTGCTTGAGTATATAGTTTTTCCATTTCATGTCATGAGATGAAGTCGCGTTGTCATTCTTTTTATTTTAGATTGCAAGATGATATAAATACATTTAATACTGACTGGTCTGTCTGAACTGCTGCTACTCAACACATAAAGTTAGTCTGCATTCTTATCATTTACAGAGAAGTTGGTTCATTCCTTTTAGCTCATGGTTCTGACTATTACTTGGATATATGAGTATTAAACATGTATTACTAAAAGTAAATGATCTATTCCACTGATAAAATGGTAGCAGGCCTTTACCCTCAGTGTTAAATAAAATCATAAGACCACTTTTTGACCTGTTTTCAAAAATCTAGTTACATCTGGGTGTAACACTCTTCTTTAAATATCATGGCTATGGGAGTATAGACTGAATGCTGCCAACATTGAAGCCTTCACTTCGTTATATAAACGTTACAGGATGCCTTTGTGGTGTACGCATCTGATACAAGAAGGCCAGTTGGCTTAGTCATATGTTTGCTTTCATGGTTTTCTGCTCAGACTCTGGGTCCTGCATCTGTGGCAGATAGATATTGAATATAGAGATAAATTGAATAACTTTGAAGTCGGATAAATTTTGTTATGCAGCACTATAATATAATTACGGTACGACTGACATAACGTGCCTTTTTATCAGCTAACTTTCCCTTTACTGACCGCAGCCTTTGTCCTGTTTCCTGTCTTACACATGATTGTGTTGTATCTTTTTTTCTTTAGGCTTGAAGTTTTAATTTGGACCGTGCTTTACCATTTTTGCTGTAAAGCACATTCTGACTGTTTTTGAGTAACACAAACAAAGTTAGTGGTCAGTTCTTTGCATTTTGTTGTTGCTCCCAATTCTTGATCGTATTACTCTGCTGGTATTGTTTATACTGGTTTCCAAATTCAGAGAATACTTCTGTAACGAGGGCAAATTACATCCAGCTACTCCTAGGTTTCATTCCTTTTTCATCCAAGCACATTTGCACATTGAATGGGGTGATTTTTCTTCCCCTGTAAGTGTTATTTCACTTAATTGTGGACTACATATGAACATTCATTCATGTCTTTAAACAGTCTTTCACTTTTTCATGACAACAGGTTTTTTCTTTTTTGTTTTTTTTAAGTAAAATGTTCATGTGGTACTTTGAAGGTGTGTCCGTTGGCTGGAGGTAGCTTTAGATTGTTTTCCATTGTTATTCATTAATGTAACCTGACTTTCACTTGGACAGTATCTTTGGCTGGGATCCAGTAGCTTCTTCTCTCTCTCTCTAAATATATTGACTGTATTTGTTGCATGGAAATATGAAACCTTCAGTCTGTCCTCATCAACCTCTCTGATTCAGAAAATTATAAGACAGCTGATTATCAAGGCAGAAATGAGAAGCATTACATTTTTATTGAATGACTACCAAACAAAGCCAGTAATTCAACATTAAATAGAAGTATCTAAAGAAAAAATAAACTTATCTGAAATAAACCTTCCAAGTCACCTTCGACACCACTCTTTTTCATAATTTATAGTCTCTCCTAATCTAGTTTGCTCATACATCTTCCTTCTTTGGCACCTGCTTTAAATCTTTGCGGGGTTTTTTTCTCGTTTAGGCTCCACCGGCTAACACCTGCCTGTTGTTGCTCCAGTCACAGCTTTTCTTCTCCAGATTATTGCCAGTCTCCATCTGACACAGATCCTGAATCAGTTTGGATTTGAGGAAGCGCCTGTAGGAATCCTTTTCCATCAAGGTGTAGATCATCTTCTGAGCCTCGTCGAAGCAAGACAGGCTGGCGCTCTCAACGCCCTGCTTTGTTTTGTCTCTGGTTGCTGCATCCAAGTTTACCTTGAACGAGGGAAAAGAAGAAAACTTTACTGAGACTAAATCTGGTGTTTTGAGAGCACTAAGCTTTAAAGCAAACGAAGTAAGCTGAACCTTTTCTTCCACTGATGTTTAACAGACTATTATGGAGCTCAGCCAAAAGCTTCACTGGGTAAAAATTAAGAAAGAAGGGAAAGTTGAAAGATGGAAAAGTGGTTTTCATCAGAATTAAACTAAAAGAACGCAGATGAATATTAAGCAAGATGGCTTCCATCCATCCCAAGGGTCAAAACCATCGTTAATCACCAGATTTTGTCTTTTGATCAGGAGGATGACTGGACGGTCATTAGCGGGAATATTTATGTGCATATTCACTCACAATTAGCGTCAAGTATTCACTGCAGGAGAATTTGCAGTTGCATTTATGAAGCTTACACGCGATTCTGGCTTTCAAATATGTCGTTTGTTTGTTTTTTTTTTACTATTTTAGAGTCACTTTTAGGTCTTCATTATTTAACATTTTGCTGCCTTGTTTATGAGAAATGCTTTGATTTTTGTTTGTGATGTCATTACCTCACACGGAGCATCTGCCTCCACGTAGTGCTGGTAGATGTGCTTGGCTGTGCTTGCCAGCTTGGACTGTGGAGTCTTCTTGTAGTCCTCACATGCAATCCAGAAGTCCATGTTTTCTTGGCTGAACTCTGACCTCAGGAAGCTCGTGAAGACCACACGACCAGCTTGAAAACAAACCAAAAAGAAATTTGTTATTAAATTTCAATGCACTTATAGAGCCATTAATGTAGCCAAAGACGTGATAACACACTGATGTGGTTTATGTGTTTCATATGGAGATAGTGCTAAAAGATGAAGGTTTTTTGGGGGGGGGAATATGGGATTTCTTGGTGATGAATGAAGCAGCTGACAAAACTACAAGCCCAACTTCAGCTATCAACGTCTGTCACAAATGGATGTTAAAAATTGGGCTTTAAACATAAATCAGAGGTAGTGATCCTGGAAAATGGCTGCTTTCTACTGGTACGCCAAACTCTTGACAAATTGTGTTTGAGTAGGTTTTGATTGGATGTACAGATTGAGAACTAAATGTATTAACATAAATGGTTTCCATCGACTATAGTCTGACATTTTTAGCTTTTCATTAATTTTTTTTAACGTTATCTGTACTGAAGCAATGACCGATGGGATGGAACAGGAAGTCTTGACCCAGGCTTGTGTTCTCTGTCATCCAGATATCTGTTGGCTATCCCGGAGACTAAGTCGTCTGATGACAGAAGATGTTTTCTTCAACTGATGATGGAGCACAGAACACATGGATCTGAGCTTTTTACAAGAACTCATATACTGTTGTCAAATTCAACAGAGACAACTGCACTGGTCCAAAGTCCTGCAGATTGCAGAAACCATTCAGACTGCTGGGAGATGAAGACATGACGATGCTAGAGGTCAGTGGATGAGTTCATGGAACGCAGCAGGTCAGAACTCAGATGGTTCCCGCAAGGCCGTTGCTCCGGTTTTTTATCCACACACTCAGTGTAAATCTCAGAGGACGTGCACACACACACACACACACACAGACAGAGACGGAAACATATACTGTGCACGGGTCACAGCGCCCTGAGAGACCACTCAGTAGTGCCTCGTGACACGTAGCAAAAACTCAGAGCATGAGAATGAGTTGAGGAGTGTTCGTATTTGTGTGTGTGTTGAATTTACACACACACACACTTGCGTCAGTTTTGTAATGGTCAAAAGCTTATTAGTTTCCATTAGTGAGGAATGTGTAGGTCTTTTGTCTGATAGCATTCCCATGATCGTAGTGTCACATGAGAATATTCATTTAGGAGTTTCATCATTTAGAATTGGATTCCAATCCTTGTTTTTGTTTTTTTTACGAAGACTAATTTCATTTTATAGTTGTTAAAGAATTAAAAAACTCTCTTACTCTCACTGCTGATGACATGGCTGAAAGATTCCTTCCATTTCTCCACCTCAGCTGTATCAGGCACCCTAAAATGAAAATAAAAAATAATTTTTAATATAGATGTATGGATCTGAGTGGCTTTAACCCGACATTGCAAGAAAAAATAATTAGGAAATCAAGGCACATATTTTAATAAGAAGCAAAAAACCAATTTTGTTTTTTGCCTAAAAAAAAAAAAAACGTTGAAAAATAGTGATGCATCATAAATGAGAACTGCTCTTCTAGATCCAATCTGCAACACTTCACTGATCAGTGAGGGCAACATTTATGATCAAATCCCTGTGCATTATCGTGCATTTAAGTGGTAAAATGTTTAGATTTAATGACCTTGAAAGCAACAATGAGACATGAGAAGAATGATAGCAACACCCAGCGAGGACACCTGCATTCTGCACGCATCATGATGCATCATGTACATACATGATGTCATTGAAAGGGTAATGTGTTACTAAAAAAAAAAAAAAAAGTCAATGCCATCACCACCTTATAAACGTGTGAGCACAACCCTCAGGTAACTGCTCCAAATCTAGCCCCTCCAGCCAAAATATTAATATGCAATTCATAATAATAAAGTCTTAATCATTTTAGCCCTGGTTATGAAAGCGAAAGGACACGTGAGATGTTTTCAGAGCAAAACATAACAAGCGTACATGAGCGAGCAAGACATCAGGCAGGAAATAATCGGTTTCACATTCAATGAAATAGCTTTCTAACTAAGTGCGTCAAAGCAAGCGCTCCTATTACAGGAGGCTTGTTAAGTTTTTGCTCATCACCTCTTAATCTCTGTAAACAGCAACCTCCAATGATTCAGTCACATCAATATTGAAAGTATGGACAGGAGATTTTAACACTGGGAGACAATCACACTAGACAAGCTGGCAGGATTAAAGTCAAAGCAAAGCTGATGATTCATTTTTATTGTAAAGCAGTTCCTGAGGGATAAAACAGACTAAATGGGTTCAGCCAATTAAAGATAAATGCTGTCGAAACTGAACATATTCATCATTAAAACTAATTTTCAACCTGGGGACAAGCATATTGTAGTTATGTTTATTTATTCTTAACGAATGGGGCCATCATATTTAAATAGAAAACACCTGGAATTTGAATTTAAAATAAATGCATCAACATTTTAAACTGTTGAGAGAAAGAGATGAGTTCTTCTGACCTCTTTGCAGCAGCAGTTTTCTCTTTTATCTCCCTCTGATCCGCTGCATGGGGTTCAGGTTTCTGGAGTAAGAAGCTTATTTTGTGCTTGATGTCTTTGGCACTGCGGAGAAACAGGATATCAGAAGATCTCAGTTTGTTTGCATTGATAATATCTAAACATAGCTCTGCATGTTTGAAGATCTGCTTTATGTAAACAAGACGTTAGCAGATTGACAGCTGGTTCCTCTTACTCTATATTTACTTGTTGCTTTCAAGTTAATTGCGGGTTTAAAATAGAAATCGCTTTCTTAATTAAGGTTCTGTTCTATTCTAAATATCCAGCATGACCAAAAAGATCAAAAACAAAACCAAAAAAACAGCACTTTACATCAGTTATAGCTCGCTTCTCTGCATCTGTTGTTAAATATGCTGGACTTACCTTTTCAAGCAGGTTGCAGAGAGTGTTGTAAGTCCTTTACACATGGTTGGATACTAAAGAATCCAAAGTCAGTATTGTTGTTGTGAATGACAGCAGGGAGGCAACTGTGCAGTTAAGAGCCGCAGAGTTTTTATACCAGCGTCCTCCAGTATGAGACAGCAGGCTGTGCTTATCTCCACCCCTAGCAGTGATTTATACCAACAAATTGCCCAGAAAGAAAACCGGCCAATCACAACAGGCAGAGAGAGGGAGAGACGGAGAGAGGGAGGCAGGAGAAATTTACAACAGATGGGGTCATATGTAACCTAAACAAAAGGTGTTTTCCTCGGAGCGAGGTGATTCAGGCATTTGAGGATCTCATGAAGTCAACCTTGTGTGGAAAAAAACTGAGCTTCATTCAGCAGAAGAAAAGATTTAAAATGGTCAGAGATCTGTGGTCATTTAATGCACGCAAAGAGGTTTTCACACCAAGGTGTTCATTAATAGAGGTTTAATTTTAGGTCACAGTAAAGTCCACAAGGCTTTTTGTGCTTGACTTTCCCACTATTAAACACTGAGTGTCCATAATCAGGATTGCTTTTGCTCATTTTTTATCTTAATTTAATTTTTCTAACTGCTTTACAAATAGAGATATAGCAGTGCTTGAAATTCTTTTAACTCTTATATACGTTTTTCTATTTCTACATAAAAAAAATTTCTAACCCTTTCCTGTCCAGCATCATGACATGCAGAACGGCGATCTGTGTGTCAAATTCAAATTGTGTCTCAGATTTGCTCTACCGAGGGAGATGTCTTGTATATGGCTAGCCTTGATACTTTAGATCCTTTTTATTTTAAATTTTATTGTGTATATAAATGTATTAGCTCTGCTGTTAAGTGATATATTGATACTGAACCAAGGAAAAGTAGAACTAAGGAAAAAAGAGTGAAACAGAAAAGAGGGGTGGTTGTAAACTGACATTAATTTGACTTAAAACAAGATTTTGACATTTCTAAAAAAAGAAGAAAATTTATAAATATGTTTAACAGGAAAAAGAACTTCTCCTACACTGTTATATTTTATTTAATCCCTTATGCTTAAATGTATTAATTTACAGTAGGCAGTGTAAAATCAATACACTGAAAATTAATTAAAAAATACAAAAAATATAGGAGCTGAAATAAATTAGATATGATTAAATATGAAACATATTAATAACAATAAACAAATAAAAGTTGGAGTCTTTTCAACTTTGAAAGTCTGATAAATTGCATCTTCTCTGATGACCCGGAAAAAGAGGTGATCCTCATCAAACTGGAGAAGAAAACAACATAATCACAAAAAATGTGAGTCAGTGTACAACTAGAGGTTGGTACCCTCTCCAGAAAGACTTTAAATGTGAGGAGGTGGGTGTCAGTTAAATAACAATAGAAGATATTGACAGAAATCTCACATTTGAATTCATTCACCAACAGTCCTGACTTGGTCTAACGATTTGTTCGAGTTCTTTTCCGTTGTTGCTCACTTCTCT
Organism: Atherinosoma microstoma; assembly: GCA_037177055.1. Lineage (NCBI taxonomy): Eukaryota > Metazoa > Chordata > Actinopteri > Atheriniformes > Atherinidae > Atherinosoma > Atherinosoma microstoma. Next base: position 3,330,729 of record JBBBVU010000015.1, on the reverse strand, counting down.
TCCTATTTACTGTTCCTGTCAGAAGTGACATCTTGATTGTACTGTAAAGACTTTGTTCATGCAGCCTCCACCAAACATCTGATGTTGAAAAGTGTCTCAACCTCATGATGTTGTAGACTCTCGATGCACCATTAACCGGAAATGATAATGAAGCAAAAACTCTGAAAGCATCTCTTTCATCCAGCATCCAGGCAGCAGTCGTTACTGACAGTTTTATTACAGCATGTGATTGTCTGACACATGAGAGAAAAATCCACCTGCTAAGTCTTGGCTAAGCTCGCCCATTCAAGCTACAAACGTCATGAGGCTGAGAACAATACGCAAAGCTGTCATTAAGGTGAAATGAGTCTGTCCGTGTTATTTAAGTGTTTTGATCTTTTCAGTCAAGTAGAGTCCAGAAATAAAGACGATCCATCGAATGAATGTGTGTCCAGACATGAGACTGGGATGTGTGCTGAGATGATCTTGGATAAAAACAATGTAACAGCAGCAGATTGTGTTTAACAACAGCTTTTATTAATCTGATCTTTTTATATCTTTTGCAAAGAGGCATTTAGAGGTAATCCAAATTTCCAGACTTCCAGATGGCCGGACTCTTGTGGATCTCTGGCTCCGATAAGTCCTTTGGCTGGACATCCTTCCACTTTGCATCACTAAACATTTCTGACCCAAACACCTTTAAATCGGGACTTTTCATCCGTGAAACCAATCAAACAGCCTGAAGTGATTACTTGAGGAGGATGTGAGGCTCTTTTTGTTTTTCTCTCCAAGTACTGTGATCAGCCACTGTCTAAGGGAGAGTAGTGGGGATGATGATGGTTGAAAAGAGATGCAGCTGAAGCTGTAAACTGAAATGTGATCCATCCATCCATTTTCTGTACCGCTTAATCCACGCAGGGTCGCGGGTGGGCTGGAGCCTATCCCAGCAATTATCA
>JBBBVU010000015.1:3314989-3328165 GCA_037177055.1 Atherinosoma microstoma | reverse complement strand
TTTCAAACCCCTCCCCAGCTCGAACCAGCAACCCCCTCTGGCTCAAACTCTGCCCGGGACTTGAACCAGTGACCTTCCTGCTGTGAGGCTGCGGTGCTAACAACCACACCACCGTGCAGCCCCTGAAATGTGGTATTGGGAAAAAAAAAAAGTGAGCTTTGAAGAGCAGAATATCTTATCAGGACATAAAATGATTGGCAAATTTTACTAGTAATGGTTAATAAAGTGACTCCACACAGCAGCAATCAGTTGCATAGATTTTACCAGTTTGGAAGTCTTCTTACCACAGATTGATTTATGTTGTGTTCTTGAGTAACACAAAATTATTCACCACACATTGTTTTATTACATTGAATGAAGCTGAATTGAATTAGATTAAAAATAATATGCAGTCTCAGAGAATAAATTCACAAAAACACCCATTTCAGGGCACTTCAAATAAAATTAAAAAAAACAAACACAATGAAGTGCCTGGCACTTGACAGCAATAGAGGAAACAAGTGAAGTAAATTTAAAAACAATTGTTGGACAACAACAAAATAAGAATAGTAGGAATTATAATAATTCAAAGTTTGCAAAGTCTTCATCTGTGGAGGACTTTTTAAATTTCCACAGACTGACCAAAGCCAGTTGACACCAGCTGAGGCATCACCAAGAACCTGAGATGACACTTGTTGCTGCTACATGTGTATTTATTACTGTTCTGTTTAAACCCGCCTAAACAATTTAGTCCTGATGTTAAAGTAGCTGAGGCATTTGAATGGTTGCTGACCCGTGATGGCTATCCATGGTGGACTAGATATCCTGAGTGATGGACGGGGCTTCTGGCTGAGGGGGTGGGTGGTTCTCAGGCTCGTGGGGCCATGGGTGTCCAGTGTCCGGTGGGGCTGGGGGATGTCATCCAGGCCGCCCGAGGCCTGTGCTCCCTGGCCGTAGAGGCTCCAGATGGGGCTTCCCGCTGCCATTTTCTGGGTGGGTGTGTGGTCGTCCCTGCAGTGGGCTAGCTTGGATTCATGCTCTGCAATCAATTTGACGTTTTCAAGTTCCCAGAGTTGGTACTTGGTGCCTCTTTTTGAACAGCAGCACTGTCATCAGAATAGATTACCTGCAGGGATGCAGGTGGCAGGCATCAATTCTAAAACCCCATCTTGTTTACATGTGTTTCTTTTTTTCAAAATGAGTCAAATAGTATGCAGAAATTCAAATTAATCCAAATCAGAAGTATATGTCCTCTTTTTTTATTATTATTTGACAGTTGAGGTGTGCAGTGTCTGCAATTTGATGCATCATCCTTAGTTATCTCTTTGTAAAGTCCAAAGGGACAGTGTCACCTCTCAGGAACAGCGAGCAGCATAGATTGCTTTGATCAGTTCCCTCATCTTGACCAGAAAGGACAAACATTGGATATGTGCAGCCTTGCTCCCAGGCAATAAATAATTGAGATTAAGTGATAAGCGAGCAGATGTAAGTTCAAAGTCTGATAAATGCATGACGGTAACCATTGCTTCCTTCTTTCCTTTCCCCTCTTCTTTCTACACGAGGTCATGCATAAAACAGGCGCCCTGTTTTATACATGACCTCATGTAGAAATTGTTAGCCTTGATCCATTCTCCCCCTTTATCTGATGTCTAAAAGCAGCTTGAATCTAAGTGATCTAAGAGCGGCTCAAGGAGAGAGGTACCTTTTCTAATTTACAGCCGACATTTGTAACCATTTAAAGCATGGAGAACAGCCAAGGGTTCCCTCTAAAGGAAGCACGGTTTCTAACAGTGTCGCCAATTTTGTACAAATGGCTCTAGCTGAGGAAAGATAGCAAAGGTTGTTTGTGTATTTAAGTGGTCTTATGCTAGCTCTAGATCATTTTATGATTAACATTTCTGCACATTTTGCTATTCACTTCCATCTTTAGAAAACAGCCTTACTTATGCCGTGTAACAACCTCAACAAGTTAGTTATATCTGTGTAGATTTATCATTGTTCTTCTAGATCATTCTATTCTTTCAAACATGAAAGATCAAGAAATTTAAATGATCTATATCAGGTAAGAAAATGAATGAAGATAGCATTGGCCCCTTTTTTTCATGATTTGAAAAATAGTTTTAAAAACCATTCCAATAAAAAAGAATTCAACTCGAGGACTCCTTCCGTGGTTATGTGACCTGGAAGAAGAGTTCAGGACCTGTCTTTCATGTAGTCGCTGAAACATTTTATAAGGGTCATTTAAGCCATTTCTTCTCTCAGCCAGGAAAGTGAAAGATGTTGACATTGTGGTCGGTCTAATTATTTTTCCATCATCTTACCGTCACCAAGGTACTGCAAGGGTGTGACATATCCCCCTTCTGCACACGACTGCTGAGTAAAAAACTGATTTAGATATTCCAGCCTTTTTAGCCCCAGATAAGTGGGATTTGTTTTGATGAACTGGACTACAATTTAATTTTTTCATCCTCACGGTTTGCTTTTTAAAACAATGATGGTGAGCTGCATAAAAGATGTCTCTTTGGTTTCTGTCAACATGGAGCTGATTTATGAATTTTGCCTCACAGCCTCCTGCTGCTAACCAGCGCTGGTCCAGACAGCAGGATGTAATTACAGCACCAGAGGCCAAGCTTACACAGCAGCAAGGTGATGATGGCTCTGTGTGTGTTTGTCCAACACACACACACATGCGTGCACACACAACACAGACACATGCAACCCAGTGGGTGTCACAGGAACATGCAGAGAAAACAATGTAATTTTGGCAGAGTTTATGATCCTATTTCACTTGCAGAGATGAAAAATGAAACCTAAAGAAAATGGAATGAAAATAAAGCCAAAATGCATAAAGATGTATTCAAAATAACGTGAATATATTTGAGATTTATATCAAAGATTAAATTGATAGAATTCATAGTAGGTCCTTGGTGTTCTTAAAGTCTTCATGTTTTATAGAAACTAAGTGAAGATAAAACACTCTAGTGTTGACTTGCTGTCTGCAAATAATACCACTTACCATATTTAGTACAAGAGTGAAATGTTTGACGGAACAAGTCTGCTGTTACTTCCTCTTTCTGGAGTTTTAGCAGACCCATTAATTCATATTTAAAGAAACACTACTAAACTTTGGCAGGTTTTCTCAGTGAGCGCCCCCTATTGACGATTAATTGGGCATCCATCTTGCATCATCTGTACTTGGAGCTTTCGGCAGCCAAAAAAAGTTAGTCTGATTCTCACTCTTTTTTTTTTTTTATCTTTTTTTTTGTCTCCGTTTTATACAGGTTTAACTCAGAGACTAAGGTTCTCATTTCCAAGAGTGATCTGTCCAAAAATACATACAAGTAGAATACAGTACAGAAATATACTTTCTTAAAGTGCTAGATAAAATGGATATAAAAGTTACTAAAAACAGGAACAAAGCCTAAATCTTTCTCTCCCTCCAATAATGTTCTCCTATGTATTTTTGATGAATCAGCAAAACGTAGCTGTAACATGATGCTCCAGGCTGGAACACAGTTGTGAAATGTGGCATCTCAGCCTCAGGATGATTCTGGGCAACAACAGCTTGAGGACCATAATAAATGTCACTGTGCCATCAAAACCAGTCAAACACATTTTTCTTCAGCCAGAAAGTTACACTGCTGACTCATGTCCTCCTCAGACACCTTTCTAGACCATCATAGTATTAATGGACCAATTCAAGTCCTGGCTCATGTGTACTCTGAGGTACATTGATGTTGATTGTGTGATAGATGTTGGGCTTCCAACTTATATAGCCCAGAATCATGTCCTATGTCTTAGATGTGTTCAGGATCAAGGAGTTTCTGCTTCAGTTCACAAGGTTCTGGACTTCTGCTCTGTGGGCAAACTCATTATTGTTGCTGATTCACATTGTCCTCAGTTAACTTCATGGTGTTGGTATAAATTAATTATACTGGTGTATGATTTACTAAACTGTAAAAGAAAAACATTAGAGGTTGTTTCTTTGGAAGCTGATTCGTTAGAGAGTTAACGGCCTACAGGGTCATCTCACTGTTTTCAACCCTGTTGACCTGTGACCTTGCTTTAGGAAATGTGGACGCAGATCACACACTTTCTTGTGGGACTGGGCAGCCAGACTGCAAAAGGGGTAACTTTCTCAGAATGGCTCAGAATACAGGGAACAGCTTCAAATGAAGTGGTATAGATTGTTAGAAGGTGATAAAAGCAGTTTAAGTCCAGCTGAAAGAACAAGTATTGATAGCAAAGTTGCACATGTTCACCTGTTGAGGATGATGCTGGTTTAGTCTGAAGATTAAGCAACTGTATTTACCAAAGTGCTTTCATCTGATTGATTAAATCTCCTTTTAATCTGATGTTACAGCAGCATTTGTTGAAGGTCATGTGGCATCAACCTCCATTGTTGACGGGATTCACAGCAGGCTTTATCTTCTGTTAGCAGTTATCAGAATCTGGTGCTCTGCATCGGCTTTTTTCATTGTTTTCAGAAAAAAAGACATAACTTTGGAGAAACATTTTACTTGTCAACTTGGTGATTGAGATCAGTGATTCTTAACCATAGGGCCGCGGCCCATGCTTGGGCCTCGAGCACCACCTGGAGGGCCGCAAAAATATTTTACTTTTATTGCTGGTGGGCCACGAGGGCCGTGAAAGCTGCGTGAGAAGCTAAATTGCAATACAGCCTCCCACCACCTGGTGGCGGTAATCTGTCCGTTAGTTGTTCAACAAACCCCAATAAGCAGAAGAAAACACTCAGCTAGCCACTAGCTTGTAGCAAAAGTTATGAAGAAGTGTTTAAAACTAATAAATGACAAGATTGGTCCCAAACCCCCTAAAATGTAAAAATATTGCACAAGAACAATCCAGTTAAGTGCGGTTTTATAGTGAGCTGAGAGGTTTGTATGGAGTGTTAGCGAACGCTAGCTAGCATCTAGTAACCAGACCCCAACATGGAAGGAAAGATGGTGGAAGTTTTAACGAACAAAAATGGAATGAAAACTAGCTACAGATGCAGAAAACGTCTGTCATATCTATCAACTCTTAAGAAAATTGTAAGAAAAGTTTATCAAATGCATGAATTAACTGTGTCATTAAATATTTTATATACATTTAAATAGTTGATTTATCTATAAATTAATTTACTTCTATTTATCTAATTCGAACCTCGTATTGTTTGAATATATTTCATCACTTCATCATTTTATTTATCAAATTGCCATATTTTTACATTAGTTTTTTTCCAAGTCCCTCTTTTTTTCTGTAGTAAAATCTAATACATATTTTGTGTCTATAAGCCTGACTTGAGCCTTTAAATGTGTTATTGTTGGAACCTCATATATAAATATCTGTGATTATCTCATTGCATCATGTCATACTTTACAAGGTTTTAGCTGTTAAACTGTAAGCAGATCTGGTTTAGTTATTGAATACAAATTATACCAAGAGTGAGACCAATTAAACCAGTAGCTACAGTGTTTGAATGGGCCTTGGACCACTTTGTTGGGCCCCAGTGCATAAAAGGTTAAGAACCCCTGATTAAGATGACAGAGACAGATGAGTGTTATTTAACCATCCATCGAGAGATGCTAAAATGTAAACATTTAAATGTGAAGTCACTTTCTGGGCAAATTTCTCCGAAATTATGAAAAGAAGCTAACATCTAACCTTCATCAACAATGCCATCAAATGTCCAATCATTACAGTTACAAACATTATAAATGGAGAGATGCAAAAAAGGTTTTCCACAATAAATGTTAACAATCATTTCTCCCAAACACCTAAAGTACAATACAACCAGATTTTTTTTTCTTTTCTTTTTTTAACACTATGGACACAAAAAAATGGTAGGCTAATAGGTAAAATGGTGATTTAAAAAAAAAATTGGGATTGGATCAGAAATATTGAGTCAACTTTGTGGGGAACAATCCCCCTTGAATGGAAAAAAAGACAAAAAAAAACTGTGATTTGCAGATTTTCAAAGGATCAAGGACCAAGCCAGATTCCACTTGCATCATTGGAGAAGGTGGGGGAGGATTATGATTGCCTGGGCATTCTCAACTATAATTGCAACATTGACAGTGTCTGTGAAAAGGGACAAAGCAAGATTCTACTTCTGGAGAACACAAAGGTCTTTCATTGTTTGCAGAATACCGTACCGTCCTCTTCCGCTTATCCGGGGTCGGGTCGCGGGGGCAGCAGCTTGAGCAGGACAGAATATGTTTGCAGAATATTTTTACAATATAAAATGTGGAGAGTACAAACTTTTTAGCAGCCGTCAACAGCAGCAGCAGCATCAGAATTCAGCGACTCAAAGAAACTGATAATGAAGGCTGGATCTGTGCAGGCAGTCCTTCTAGATCCTTTGGAGATGATTATGCAAAGAAAAACACGGGCAGTTCAGCCAGAGGCTTCTTCAACTCTGCTGAAAAAGAACAATCCAGGAGTTCATTCCTGCCCACAGAACTTTGCTTATTGAACAATGACCGAATTTACCGATGACTGGGGAAAATATTTAGTAGTTATTTTCTGATATTTCTTTTTAAAAAAAATTCACATTGCCTAATAAAAAAGAAACCTGTATTCTCTACTAATTGATTTCTGTTTTGTTGCCAATGCCTCCCTCCATTCTTTCTCCCACTTCCTGAACAGAAGCTGATTTCGTAACAGAGACTTGCAGCAGGTTGTGTTTCCAAAGCAAAATATCTTAGCTGTTTCTGAGAGTATGTTTTGGCCAAAACACATGAACCAAATGAGATTACCAACACTGGGAGTTATTTTAGGTAACATGTTGGTAGGAAGACTACTACGGGCATAAATGCAGTATATTTAATAGGTTGTGTGGCAGATCAAATTTACTATTCCATTAATGGCTCCAAAGGTCAACAGCAGTCAAGGCAGCATCAGGACGCTGAATATGAACCCTCATAAAACACAGCAGGTGACAGGTAATGGCCTCAGTAAAGTGGCTCAACCTTATAAATGATCCCACTTAGGCCTTTCCTCAACTCCACCTCCAGAGGCGGCACGACTGGGCTTCATTCTCATCAGTTTGGTAGAGGACAGTTATCAAAGGGTAATTGCATGTTATCAAAAGCAGGATTTGTCATCTGGAGAAATATTCAAAATGAAAGGGAAATCTCAAGTGGAACTGGGAAAGTAACACAGCTGAGATATTTGTTGTTAACTTACTGACTGTTCTTTGTTTTTATTTCATTAAGTGTATCATGTTTGGAGCAACATTAGCTTTTTAATACTAATGAAATGTGTGTGTAAAGAATATGACGCTTTTATGTCAGTTTTCTCACATTTATGACTCTGTAGGAAGGTGTGCCAGAGCAGGATGCACCTTTCAGTCCTGTCCCTGCCTCAGGATGACACCTCTTGCAACACACAATGGTCAATTCAACTTTTGATTTCGCCTCTTGGCACTTTTTGGACATCTTTGCACCTCCAGAGAGAAGTGTGAGGAAGAAAGACGAGGCAAAAACAAAACGTACTTGCTTCTATGCAAAAGTCATATAGATGGACAAAAATTGTACTTTATTCTTCTGCATTATGAAGCAGAACTTCCTTTAACAAGCCTCTTAATGTTTTCTAAATGAGGTTATTATGGACATAAAGGGCCCAGCATCCATCAATGGACACAAAATGAAAAAACAGCATTTTAGAATAATTTCCGATATTATTTACAAGTAATAGTTGGCACTTCATCTGAAAACTAATGTACAAAAAGTATTTCATCATGTTTTTGTCTTCATTCTACAGCAAAACCCCATAAACAGTGGCAGACAAAAATGTATCGACATTATCAGAATCTATAAATGTTAATGGTGTCATCATTCAGAGGCCATCACATTATGTAATCACATTTACCTTAGGCTTACCTTAGGCTTAGTCTTTTCCCACTTTAAAGAAAAATGTATGGATCCGATTGATCTACATCCACAACAAAATTGAATCAAATGCTCTGACTGTTGAGTTTTGAGAATATAAGCTGTGTTGGTGCCACCCTGTTGACAGGCCAACAAACAGACTGTGTTTACCAGGTCGTGTTGCATTGTATCAAATGTAATTTGTTTTGGTGTTTCATTCCTCTCAGTAGTTGCTGATTACCAACTAAAATGTTTTTTATACAAAAAAATATCTTTTTTCCAAATCCCAGATACAGCCTCTAACACATGCTGATTAAATCCTCTCCCAGTACCAGTAGGGGTTTTACTCTCATGGTGCTGAGTGCTTCAACAAACAGCTGCCATGATGTCCTGAGATAATCAGGCTAGTTTATCATTTCTGGCTGAACTGTGGACAGCAGGAGTTGCCAGCTGTCTTGCTGACAGGTAAAATTGATCAAAATGTTATTTTTTTTTCTTTTTAACCTGCAAGTTGTTCTCAGTTTCAGCATCTCCGATGAAACATTAAATCTAGATTTTTATTTAAAAAAACGCACACTCGCACGATAAAAACCTGTTTAGCATCGCTTCAATAAATGGGCAATGTAAATGGCACATTAAATGAGTAAAATGACTCTTGGAGTCAATGAGGTTGGAGGTGGTGGGCTGAATGTGCTTGCAGGTATGTCTGTTCTGTTTAGTGCAGCTGCTACACCATATGGTGCTGCATAGGCTGGCAGGCCCTCAGTGGATATATGATAGAAGTTGTTGAAGTGGTCAAAACTGCTTCAACTTTTTAAGCTCTGCATTCTCTCCACTTTTTCAGCACTGACTCGGAGGACTTTAGAGATTCTGTCTTTTGATTTTCCAAAGTCCATACTCACTTGTTTAGTCTTGATCATGATGCTGAGGTTGGAGCTGCTTCACAAACGCCAGTCCAACAAATGGCAGACATCCTTTTCTGCAGGTTGTTTTGGTGTTGTCCACTACAGTGGTGGTGTCTTCAGCTGATTTAACATTGTTGATCGATGGAAGGGCAGGGCAGCAGTCAAGAGTGAAGAAGGTATTCAGACCCAAGCTAAGGACCACTAGCCTCAGGACCCCATTTAAAGATGATTTAATTGTAGAGCGCAATTCACAACAAAGTCATATCAAGGCACGTTACAGACATGATCAATTCAAGTCAATTCATTGTGATCTAATCAAAGCAAATCCATAATTTATGAAAACTATACTGATACAAGTATATTCCTAAAGCTAATTGCCTAGCGAAGGACTGCATTCAATCTAGTCTTCGATTTAATCCCCCATCCTGAGTATGCAAGGAGCAGTGCAGCTGTGCATGTTTATTATGTGCATCTTTAAAGCAACTCCAAATAACTCTCTGGCCATAAAACTCTGTGCTTCTGACTTGTTTGGATTGCACACTGACAGTCATTCATCATGGCCATCATTGCCCTGCAGCGTCCCAAGGCTTCACATTGTTTTTTGTTTTGTTAAAGTACGAAAGTCTGTCAAAGTTCATTAGTGTGACTTTAAAGAAAAAGAGATGAGTCATTGAAAATGGGCAAAACCGTTGATACTCTGGCATTGATGCTAACACAAAATTAGCCTCAATCATAGCCAGAGCCCATTAAAGCACATGTCTCCTGAAATGTTTGAATCATTTCACCTGAGACCAAACAATGACTAAATGTTTTCTCATTTTCAGTCTGAAGCCTGATGTTAGTGAGTGTAAGTGGACTTTTTGACCAGAATAAAAAGGGATTTGATTGGTGATTGATCAGTTATTGCACTACTATTGCCTCAAGTTTAGATATCTTGAATTCAGTTATGGTGTTTTTACACTCTGTTCCCATAGATAAAGTCTCATTTACTGTGATTTATCCCAGTTGATGGCATTTGATGATCTTTGAGTGTATTTTGATCGGATTGTTTCCCCAGCCTATCTACACCAGGTACGAGGCAGAGCAAGAATAGCTGTTGAAACAGATATCCAGAACTCATAAAATTGAATCGATGATTGCTGCCGTGATGGTTTAAACACTGGCTGTGTCCAGTTGAAAAGGATTACATTGTGCACTCTCAGCTGTAACAAGAAGCATGTCAAACCCAAACAGTGGAGTGGACTTTTCCGGTGTTAGCTAAATGGCCCGTATCACAGAACTCAGTGTTAGTACATAAGGCTGCTGCAGTGATTGTTTACAGGCCTTGTCAGTAAGTCATTCGTGTCCGGCCATAATGAGCAATGATGAGGCTACGTGAGGTGCAGCATGTAGGTTCAGTTATCAAAAACGCTGTTGCTAGATGGGCCCCCTATTCAAAGCTTTAATCTCAAATGGTGGCAGTCCGATGATGGATGAGTCACTGGGATGTGTGTTTTGTGAGCATACTATATCTGTGTCATTTCTAAGTGCTTGGTGCTTTGCATAAATTGGGAAGTTTGCGACAGACTGCCTGCATGCATTTTTTTTTGGTAATTGTTCGTCTTTTGAAGAAGATTAAGTACCCTGCAGATTGTTTTGTCTCCTTGTCAACAAGTTTAGTACGCTTGGTTAATGGGAGATGCTTTCAAAATGTGATAAATGATGGAACAACCTTCAAGGTTGCACTTTTTCTTTAAAAGCTTAAATATGAATTTTTATTGCCAACCCATGGAAGGCCAAACAACTGCTGATTCAGAGGATTGTACATTAAGGCAGTGCACAAAGTCACCATGAAATCTGTTGTTTCCGAAACCCACTATCAAAAAGCATCACGTTTTCAGCACATTGTTATTCTCAGTGCGTTACTTTCTGACACTTGGTCAAGAAAGCTTTGAGTCATTTTAAGGGCCAGGTAGCCCTTTATCATCAGGTTTTCATGCATGGATATCTGCTCTACAGCTCTTTATTGCCAATTAGCCTTCTGCAGTTGCAGGTGACAAACCACCTGTTCTAATAGGAATCAAAACTGTCAGTATATCCTGTTGTGCTCATTTATTAACAAGTGGGACACATAATGGTGCTGGACAGACAGATTTGCATTCATAGAATAACCCAACTTTTATATGTGGTATTTACACATTTTGCACAAATATGCACAAATCATATGTTGTGTACATTTTATGCTTTGCTACACTGTGGACTTTGTTGCATTTTCTCAATTAAAAAAAAAAAAGGTGCAGTGTGTAAGAAAATCAAAGGTCAATGACAGAAACATTTAATGTATTATTGAAAACTCCAGTGGTATCTAAGCACTTTACTGAAATAACTGTTGTGTTTTTATTCTCTTAGAATGAGCCATTCATATCTACTTGCTGTGAGTCCACATATATGGAAGTTGCCATATTTAGGATTCCATTTTTACTACCGTGTCTCTGAATGGACAAAAATCTCTCTGTGTGAAATAAGAACCCTCTGAGCTTTAAAACTGCAGTACCGGATTTGTTTGATTGATGCTAGAGCACCCGTATGAGATAAGTAAAGCCTTAAAAGACATATAAGACGGTACACATGTACACAATGGTGAAGTAGTTACCTGTAGTGCAGTCATCGCTTCACCTTAGGCCAGTGGAACCAATTACAGATAAAAACATGTTTGTCGGGAAAAAATTTTGCCACTGAAGGGCACCATCCATTCATAGCTTTGGTTGGCATTTTAAGTCATTTTTTATGCCCATCTCTGTCAGTGGTTCTTACACACTGTACCTTTTTTAAATGGCTTTTTGGTTTCAAATTATTTTTGGTCTACTCACAACTTATCCACAAAGCGGTATAGGATGTTCTTGTTTTTTATATTGGTTGATTTTATTAGTTTGTTTTGTCTGTTTTTATTGTAATTTTGTTTATAATTGTGATTGTCTCTCGTTTGATTTTTTTATTATTCAACAAATATTACAAACAATGGAATATTTTTTTATTCAAAAAATGAAATTGTGGTTGTGAAATATCAAGTTTGGCCTACCATGTGTTTTAAAAGTTTAAATTTAACTTCAGTGGGTTAAATATGCATTTAGAAAATCTTCATGGGAGTCTCTGGAAGAGAACCAAATCAACATTACAAATGCATGTTGTTTTAAAATGACTCATTTTAATGTGTTATATCGGCCTCTATTGATAACACCTATTAATACTCAGCCTGAAGTGAAACTATTGCCAATGGTCACTCTAACAAGACTTGAGTCACGACTAGGGGCGTAATGGTATATGCCAAAGTCAAGGGTCGTGATGTACCTCAGTTTTAAAGTCACGGTTCGGTTCATGTGCGGTACAGTAAGGGAACAAAGTGCAGAAACTACTTAACTTTGGTGTAAACACTATCATTTTTAATTACATTTAAAATGAAACCAAAACCAAACAAAAACAACACTTGCAGTGAATTATCCAGTAAAAGATTCTTAAATAAGAAAATATGTGGTATAAATGGAAATAAAGTCTCCTCTATTTTGATTGGGAAAAAATCTGAATCTCTACATATAAGGGAGGAAGGGATGTTTCAGGACAAAAATAAGAATCCTTCAAACTTGTACAAATATTAATTTAATCCACAGTTCAATATTTTCTTTTAAAAGTACAACTTTAATAGCATGTATGCTGTTAAAGATGAAGTAACATATGATTAGATGCAAGGCTATGACATGTTTGATTAATAAAACAATTGTTTGAATGAGCCTTTTTACAGACAGAGTGCGCTTCCATCTACATACGGAGGGGACGGGCCTATAGGGCCCCCACAAGTCCGACAGACTGCTTTCATCTTCTCCACTTGTCTTTGTCCATTTACAAACTGAACTGGGAAGACAAAGTGCTCCCAATACGAGATTTTAAAGACAGAAGAGGGTCTTCAAGCTCTGGTTTCTCCTTAAAACTGTCGCTAGCCATAATGTCTGCTAGCCAGAGGCAACGCATTTACTCCTCCGTGTGGAAACTACAGTACGCCTCGATTCCGTACCGAACGCTCCGTACCGAAAAATCAGAATATGGACACATGTACCGTTGCACCCTTAGTCACAACTCTTGATGACTGGTCTTAAACTAAAACGTCACTGGTTTCACAGACTAAGTGAAATGTCCCTCTATCTCAATGAGAAGTGAAGAAGCTTGTTTGGATTAAAGCAAAACATCTTCAACAAAATAAACCCAGTCCAGTTGACTTGAGTCAACCTCACTGGATCTATGCCACAGTAAAAATAGATGATGGCAACTTTCTGTCTTTATTTGGCCCTTTTAACAAAATGAAAAAAGAAAAAAACCATCCATCCATCCATTTTCTGTACCGCTTAATCCATTCCGGGTCGCGGGTGGGCTGGAGCCTATCCCAGCAAGTA
>JBBBVU010000015.1:3293290-3313836 GCA_037177055.1 Atherinosoma microstoma | reverse complement strand
GGTGGGCTGGAGCCTATCCCAGCAAGTATCAGGCGAGAGGCAGGGTACACCCTGGACAGGTCGCCAGTCTGTCCCAGTAGAAAAAAACAAGAAAAAAACAATTTTTGTATATTTACCATTTATCACCATGTGATTTGTAAAAATGATTGCAGTACATTATTGTATTATTATTGTATCCACCAGGGGGCAGAAGAAGGATCAGATTTTGTCCAACAGTGTTTCGAGCAAAGTTTTTACCCTTAAGAGATACAAAAGGTCTCAGAAACTGTATCAAATATTACACACATGGCATTATAGGGTTAAGGTTTCCAACTTTTTTGTAAGACCAAGCATCCTGACATGAGGACACAGTCTCATGAAAGAGACCCCAGTCTCAATGGGAGGACTTTTCATTTTTACTTTCATTCATCAAAGACAGCTTCCAGTTTCAAAGCAATGCTTACGTTTCTTTTCAATTTTCCCCAATAGCCTGGAGAAATTAAAAATGCATATATTTAAAGTTTCGGACTCAAGATTATATTACAAAGAATTTCATCAGTTGTGGTAGATTAGAAGTTACTGCACTGGCTTAGGAACACCTCTGAAAACCATTACAGCTTAAGGGAACAAGGTGTACATGCAAAGGAAACTATATATAAATAAGATTGGAATTGATGTTGCTTTTGCTTAGTCTGCGTTCATTTAAGACTGATGGATCAAAATTTTAAAAACTCCAGGGTATAGGGGAAGGACCTTCTGGGTTGTAATTGGTTCAGAATCCAGCACCTGTAGCAGCACGGTGGCGTATACATGCACATGACATGCTAACTTGTACATCTGTCAAGTTACAATCAAAAATTACAACCCAAACTCTCTTTCTTAATCAAAATCAGGAACACTTCAGGGGAAAGTCCTTGTGACAGCACTCTATTGGAGATAATAAGAAGTAGTGATGCTATATTGGAAAATATCTGTTTGGATAAGGACACATGTACATTTGTAGAGCGTTAACAATAGGCTATTTGTTATGAATTGGCTTGTATGAATACTGACTAATAACAGATTGGCTCAAACTGTCTGGGAATTGCCTTGAGATGACATTGTCGTGAATTGGCGCTATACAAATAAAGCTATATTGAATTGAATTAAACACAATTAATAACAGGATAAAACCTCAGGGGCATCACCATCGCTTAAAGGGAAATGAAATATTCACAATTCAGCTTCACACCGCTACCCGAATGTTTTATTCTTTATATGTTGTCTTTTTTAGTTTTGAAATAGTTTCATTGAATTACACGTGATTATATTCTGCTTCTGTCTGCACATGCATCTAAGGACTAAAGCTGACCTGATGACTACAATGTAAGGTAAAGGAACATAAAGCAGTTCCTGTAACTTGAAAACACACAGTCTGCTGTTAAATATCATCACATTTGTGGTTTACCACAGAACCCTCCAGAGACAAACTTTTTAAAGTCTAAAAGTCTGCAGACAGCATGTCAGTGTTTTACAGTGCCATGTGACCAATAGACAGCCATGTTGTAACCACAGGCCACAGCTGCTGTACTAGGACATGGTCTGTGTAATAACAAAACACTGAGGCTTCAAATGGCAGGGAAGAAAAAAGGCAGCCTCTGTTTATTATGGCATTGTCAAAGCACATATGGTTTATGAGCTTCCATCAAGTTTTTTAATATCAGCGATTACCTGTCAGACCTTGTATTTCTGCTTTTCCCTGTAATATATCAGAGGTAAATAACACTGAAGGAAGATCCTGCAGGAAAGTAAACAGTTTGTGGTGCAATGCAGCTGTACTGATGTTGTTTTCAGCGTGGTCTGAAATGTGATAATTATCGAGTCCAAACCCAGACTGCATGTATTTTCTTCATGTATATGTTTCCTATCATGAACTGCCTGCCAACTAGGGAGGCAGAAACAACCAGAGTCCTGCAAAGTAGCCGATTTTAGAAAAAGAAACTTGCAATCTGTAGTGAAAGTAAAAAGTAAAATATGTCAAATAGACATTTTCAAATAAAATCCAAAATTATGCAAAAAGAAACAAAATATAAGATTTTCTTCCCCTTTGCTAGTTCCACTGAGATCCTTTTAAATGCTGGGTTGATCAGCTTATCTCAAGTTATCCAAGTGTTGATAATGTGGCTTTTGCCCATTAATCATCTTGACCGAGGGAGTGATTGATACTAAAGTGACCCATTACAGAAAATCAATGTCAACTGAAATTCTTTCTTCATGCATTTAGTAACATTTTTATCAAGGAAATTGCAGTTAAAGTGTCCTTTTCTCTCAGCATGAATATATGTGCATGGGGTTGGTGTTCGTGCATGAGTGTCTGTACATTTGCAGGCAATTAAATTGTCACACTGACTCCTCCATTAGCCTGTCACAAGGTGTTATTTGGGGCAATAGGCGTCAGTCATGATGTTGGCTCTTTGTTTGTAATGGAAAAAACCATTTCATGCTTTTTTTTGCCCTCTAAACTGTGGTTCAGCATCACATTTAGAGGCAGAAATAATTTAGACAACAGTGCAGATTTAATGTGTGATTACAGATTAAAAATGAGATGTAATTATAACTTGCTTTCCTAGAATCAGAAATTAATTTCAGAATGCAGGGGGGGTAACTTGTTTTTAAGTCAGAAGGTGAATTTTGTGCCCATATAGATTATTTTGGTTCTTTTATCATCAATTGACCACATTGTGCAGTTTTCTTCTTCATGGTCATTAGGATCGGCCTGGTAGTGTTGGAGTTATGGGCTGAAACCTCCAGCTTTTTTCTTTTAAAGACAATACACAAACAGAAATAATTATTTTGCAACAGACTTTTGTGTCTAAAGATTAACAAGTACATCTTAAGTTAGTATTTTGTATAAGGAATGTCTCCTGTAAGAGCTGAACTGTTCAAATGTTAAAGGTGCGCCCTCACAGGAATTGCCCGATGAAATGGTCTGCACCTGCACCTTTTTAGCCTTGTTTACCACTCAAAGAGCTGTTACACAACCACCACATTCACCCATTAACACACAATCACACAGTGCATGTGAGTCATACACGTGTTTGACGTAAGCTGATGTCTAAGGAAAACCCTGAACCATAGAACTTGCACAATTCAGTCCAACTCCACTCAACTTTATTTATATAACAGTTTGGTTTGTACTCGCGTGTTTGACAAAGTGCTTTTACACGAAAGAAAAACATGTTTTCTAAAAAGTGGATTAAATGTTAAGAATAAAAGAGATTTTAAAAAAGCTCTTTGAATATTTATTGCTATTTTCAATCATTCCCTGAAAACCTGAGAGGGTTTCTGTAACCTGCAGCTGAAAAATAAAAGCTGTCTCCCATTCTTGTCCTAAAGATTCCACGTTTTCAGAAGTCTTTTGGTGTTAGTTGCTAGTTTGTGACGTGGCACGTCAAACAAAACTCGGCTATAAGGTGACGCAGCGTCCCCAAATGTACATAATACATCTCACTGTGACATCAAAACAAGTCAGAAATACATTTATTAGAAAGTGTTGCTTAAATAAAGAGAAAATGCAGATTTTTGACATGGGGTGACTATGTTTACTTTTTGACTATAGCTGAGGCACTGGTTTGTAGTCTAATCCAGCTCCAATTATAATTGTGAGCATTTAGTGTATAATTATCTATTTAATTCTATGGTTAACAATTCCGTGGATATAGAAAAGAAAAACTATTTTTGCGAACATGCATGTGTGCCCTTCTACGGGTATTTTCAAAGGAAAACTTCATGAAAGACGACTGCATTCCAGTGATGACAACTAAATTTCCATTAGTCACACACACACAATTATTGTAAAACAAATTAATCTTACATAATGTTCATAAGACGTTTGTTTGTGTCAGTGTGGTAAAGTACTCGGAGTACATATAGTGAACTGAGCTGCATCTCCTTGAGGGAGGACTGGCCCACCAGCGCAACGAACACTTGATCCCAGAGGAGCTGTGATGGGAAATATCAGCATCTGTGAACAGCTCAGCTGGATCACAGTTGATCCTTTTTTTTCTTTTTTTTTCAATCTTAGCATTTCCACAAAAGTTAATAAATCATCTTAGATGTTTTTTTTGTCTCAAAACCTGGACATCAGTCTGTTTTTGACGTGTATTCATCCAAAATAAAAAAATGTCTTTACAGCGGTCAGCCCTGGAAATGACTTTTGCTACTTGATCACTTTTATCTGACTTAATGTTGCTGTTTATCACCCTGAACATAAGATAGATTCTGACAAGTTAACCAGCAGGGGTAAAAAAGAACACTGGAGTAAATACCGACCACGTCTGTATTCATGCAGTGAATCTGTTATTGTAGCAAATCATTACATGTTCTACAAACTGAAAGTTTGCCTTTTATCTTTCACGCAGCATCATTTACAATAAGCATAACATTTTCCACATCCATCCTTTTAAATTGACTGCAGACATTTAGCAAGAAATAAATAAATAAGTTATGTCTCTTACAATTTTACAGATATCCTGTCGCACAGAAACTCCTGGAATAATCGTGTATGTTTGGTAGGATTTGAGGTGCAGAGATCATTTTGCAGGATGATGTCAAAATGTTTGGAGCTAAAATAGGATTTCACTAAGAATCACACTAATAGGTTTTGATCAGCAAGCCATGTGCTAGTAGTAACATCGCTCTTCACAACACGTGCTTAAAACATCTGGAAAAATCTTTGTGATTTGCCAAAGGCAAAGAGAATGAGGAAATACAACACTGAGGAATATAGAGATTGTTTTTGTTTGCCATGTTGTGACTTAAACATGAAGCAAACTGATGATACCTTGTTCATAATCCTTTATTTGTTCATTACCTGCCCACACACAGCTGATTTGTATTCTAAACCCCTAACAACAAAGGTGGTAACTTGGAGCAAAATCAGCCTGATTAAGAGATAAACTTCATCTTAGAAATATTTCTTTAAATGAGAAAATCCTGTTAAATCATCAAGTTCTTTGGCACGGCCTGATTTATATATAGTCAGTCATTGGGGTCAAATCAGATTAGGAGCTTTGGAACGAACACATTTATTGACCTATATAAACTTTTAGAGGCCCATACATGCTGTAAGTTGTTGTAGTGTTTGAAAGTTGAACCAGAAGAATCAAACCCTGAAGCTGTGCGTCATCACAGATGGTTTATTCTGATTCAGATTTATTCACTACGCATGGATTACCCCAACTTTCTGTGAACTTGACTGTCTTTTTATGCCCTCCATGATTTCAATTTAGATTTTTTTTTAACCCTTACATACTGTTCATATCTTTCCACACAGAGTAGTAAATGTGTCGCCTCTGGCTAGCAGACATTATGGCATATCAAATTTGACCCGGACCACGAATTACCTTATAGTAAGTGTCAATATCTAACTTTAAACTGCAGATCTATTTAGAATGTCTAAATAACCCTTTTCACATTAATAAATGCAAGATTTGTCCTCAATCAAATTTTTAGAGAGCATGGAGAATTTAGTTTTAAGGTCTTATAACACTCGTTTTTGGAGAAAAAAGCTTTTATTACTGCACAGTATCTCCTGTTTTACATTAAACATAAAAATTTTGATATATTTTCCTTAGTTTAAAAATGGTAGGAACTTCTTGGAACTATTAGATTTCACAATATTGCCAATGCAACCATTGAAGACTGTTTTAATATTATCAGAAATATCATATAAAAATCACAAGAATCTGTTTTCAAAGTTTTTTTTTTTGGCTCTAATAGTCATTATTATACAGCTAAGGACAGAGAAGTTGGTCAGAGAGGGTTTTAGACATGCTCAAAAGGCTCCCTTGTCGAAGAGCTGTAGCCTGATTCGGTTTATTGTAAAGCACTAGTTGAAGTACTGATCAACCAGTTGAGCTAAACACCACCTCTAAGTTATTAATTCAACATTTATCACTTAGAATACAAAACAAATAATAAAATGCTTATCATAAACTAGTCTTTGCAGTTTTGCAGGTTTTGAGTAACAGAAGTTACATCTGCTTCTCTTCGGTCACCATGTGTTGACTTTTTGTCTGAAGACCAACAGATAGTTTAGTTTTTTCTATATATAAACATCTGCTTTGCTGCCTGCTCCTCATTATCCGTCATCTTCGTCATTAAAATGTTTTCCTCCTATTCTCACACTATTTGTAATTTCCTAAGAAAAGGCCTGATAACCTCTGCACACAGCAGTGTTTCCATCTGCATCCAAGAAATGTGCAGTCAATTCAAACAGAGAGATTCATACCTTGACCTTGTTTTGATGCCAAGTCGCACAGGAAGTGATGTTTTTTTTTTTTTTTTCCAACCAATCAATGGTTTGCAGTGTGTCAAGCTGCAGCCTTTTCAGTCGGATTGGTTAGATTGGTACCCCAATAGAAAGATCCCAAAAAAGTAGGACGGGTCCGGTCAGATATTAGGGTACCCTAAAAGGTTTTTTGTGGGTAGAAATGCAGAAATATGCGTCCTGCACCGCACCTGTTGGCGGAATTGGGGTTCAAGCTGCTGCTGGCTGATCCTGCCCTAGCTTACTGTCAGATATTAATTCTTATTAATTAAGAGTGTGGACGAAAACATTTAAAAAAGTTAAAAGTACTTTAACATGTTGTAAACTCTTCATTAGAGAACAGCTGAGCTGTTAGATAAGTTTAACTTTAAGTCTGTTCAATTCTGGCCGGGGTTCATTTTTCTACCTCTTTTTCTACTGTTTTGAATTGATCAGCAATTAAATGCATTTTTCAAGACATTATTATACAATAGATGTCTGTCAGATTAAATTCTTATTATAGTATGAAATATTATCCAAACTCTGATTAATACAGAGTCACCTATAAATTCTGTTCTTAGGGCTCTAAATATAATGAAGTTTCAGATTTTGAGGTCTTCTGGTTTTTGGTGCTGAAACAGTAAGAATAAATACAAAATAGATAAATAGAAATGGGAGCTTTTGTTTAACCTTTTTGATTATCTTTAAGAAATAATTGAAGAAAAAAAGACAACAGGATTAATGGGTTTGAGCTGCTTTTTTAAGGTACATGACATGGTTTTGAAAAAGCATCCGTAGAATTTGTCCATATCAGCTGCTCCTGTCACTTCTTGTGACCTCCGGCTGATTGACTCAAGTCAAGATTCTGCGAGGACAATGTCATCTATCTATTTAACAAAGCCATCAGACTATTTCACAGCACACTAGGCGGGGGTAGAGGGGCACCACAGTGAGTAGTCCGGTTAAGACTTTTACAAGCGGACTAGGGCAAGAGTCGGCACTTTTAATTTCAATTATATATTTTATTATTTGTTTTTATATCGCTGTCTGTCTCTTTCTCTCCCTCCCTCCCTACCTGTTCTTCCTGTCACAATACACAGCTCTTCATGATTCAAACTGTTTATTTTGGGTTCCTGTTGTGTACCAGAATGAAACGCAGACCAACCAGATTCCCCTGATGCTATTTGAAAAGAAATAAAATTTCTCAAGTGGCTAAAACTCTCGGGCATTTGTTGATCATATTTGGGGAACAGAGTCTCAAAGAGACTTGGTGCCAGTCGTGTGAGCGTTTGAATACAAAGACAGGCATTTGGACAGCATCAGACGGCCTATATATGGAGTCAAGCCGGAGGGACTCGAGTCCTCAGATTGGCATGGATTCATTTCTCAATCAGCAACCCTGTAAACACTGGCAGGGCTTGTTACAGTAAAGCACGTCTGTAAACAGAAACTGATTAGTGTGAAAAAAATGCAATTCTTTTTCAAAAGCATATTTATACACTAACGGCCCCTTCTAAGTATTTCCTTTCTCCTCTCACAGGGTATAGCTTTCTTACTTTTAAATTGAATAAAGAACGATGACAACCAAATGCATGATGTCATGAACTTGCCTGGAAACTGTCCGGATCTCAGCGCACTGAGGGGGGTTGTTAAATACCCGCCGTTTAAGCAGCAAGACCTGAAACTCAGATGAGATCAACTGTTTCTCCGTGTTGACTCGGGGCCAACAGCCACAGTTGGTCCTCATCTTCCCCAGAGCTCATTATTTTCCTCCTATGCCTCCAACCTCCCTCTATTATAAATAATTGTTTGTGAATCAAGCGACCGGTGACGCTGCCTCTCCTCTTCATGCTTGATGTGTCGACCTTAGTGTGTTCAGTGGGAGGCTTCGTCAAGTCTGGTGTAGGACGGAAAGGTACCGGAGATCATTCCTGCCAGCAGCCATCCCCCTCCGGAACAAGGCCCTATCTTCATCTTCAAATTAATTTTATTTGTATCATTATTATATAAAAAATAAAACCCTGCTACAACAATAATTTCCCTCTAAGAGGGATAAATAATGTATATTTAATTTCATTCCATTTCTTAGATGTGGTGACTGATGTCGAGTTAAACCGTGTCAGATCTGTAAAGTTGGAGGTTATTACCTGTAAACCTGAAGTGACCCTTCAGTTTTCACTGCAGCTTGGTCTCAAACTACTTTTTTTAAGACCTCTTTGTGTGTTTTTCTGGTCTGACATTGCATGATATGGCAGCACCACCTTGTGTTTGATAAAAGATGGTGAATACTCAGTGGACAACCCTGTAATAAGGCAACTGGGATAATCCGTAATGGCTAATTTTGACTTTAATTTGTTGACTCATACAAAAGTTGTAAGGATAATTTATAGAACAGACTTTAATCCTCCGTTTGGTAAACACTCATCAAATTCAATTGACATTTTTCTTGTTTCTTTCTAAATTTATAAAGTTGAAGAGACTTTACAGCATCTCTCTGTCCTTCCTGAGGTCCCTGTGATTCTCATTATTTTGACTTTTCAGGCTGGCTCATAAAAAAATGTAGAACTCCGTACTAAAAATGTTTCTCGTGTGCACAAGAAGATATTTGAATTTCTTTTTCGTTTTCTTCTCTGAAAAGATTCTGATTTCTTGAGATAATTTTAAACACAAAAAAAATCCTAAAGAGCTGTTTTTATTTACAAATGAAATTTACTGAATTTCTGAGATAATTCCACCCCCAAAAAACCTTTTTCCCAATACCACAATTATCATTTTAACTGCAGGAAGTAAAGACAGAATAAATTTAGACCCAAAGGGCAGAGTTCTATAACTTCCTGTGTGTATAGGACATGACAGGTAGTGCTATAAATGGCTGTGTTGATATTTCAGGTTAGATGATGGAATACAACTTATGGTCTAACACTTAGTGACTGAAAATGCTGAACAGGCGATCCTACAACAGCCTCCATATTCCAGACTCAAATCCAGGGATCATGGAGCTTCTTCGGTTACTCATTAATTGTGGAACAAATGAAACCACATGTAGAGTTAAGTGATATAAGTTGCTTCTTTAAGGATGACATCAGACTGATTTGAGGCACTGTGGGGACGATCCCACCTGTCGCAGTCGCACTGAACAAACCATGTCAATGATTGCAGCTCATGAAGAGAAATGTGCATTTCTAAAAAAAATGTAGGCATCAGCAACAAGAATCGGGCTCCAGAAAATTTAGGAATTTGAACTATTAACATTTGTTGACCTCAGAGACTCCTGAAATCTTGTCCATCAGGGAATTTGAACCTTTGACCTTTTGTATCCTTAGAGAAAGTGATTTAATGATTGCATCCCCTGGGTAGACGTGGTTTGCCACTCAGCTTTCCACAAACATGGAGAATAAAACTCAGGTTTTTAACAACAGGCTCAAAACTCCCCTTTTAATTTGGCTTTTACTTACTATTCATTGTTTTATTGTGGATATTCAATTTATTTTGGTACCTTTTAGGAACTTTTTTTTATTCTAATACTTTTTTTTATTCTAATAGTCTTTACTGTTTTTACTATTTTTATGTATTTCATCATTTTTGTGTATTTTCCAGTGTTCCTCAGAGGGAGCCCTCGGCGCCGGGGGTCACGATTGCCATACCTGTGAGGGTGCCTTCGATGGTAATAGTGATAGTTCCTATGATAGTGTTTCCTTACCTGGCTTCTTTGTGCTCAGTCACATATTGATGTGAGTGTATGTGTGTGTGTGTATAGATGTGTGGTGATGCTTTTTGTAAGTCTGTAAAGCAATTTGTGCTACGTTTTATTGTATGAAAAGTGCTTCATAGATAAAGTTTGATTGATTAATTGATTGAAAACATGCAAAACTGAGGTATCAATGTAGGGTAGAGAAGCATCTGCACATATTATGAAGTGTTGCAGGGATTTACTGTCTGCTCAGATGCATCAAAAGTGTTCCGATGGTGCTTCATGGCACCATACAGATGGTCAAAGGCCCAAATCCATAAGATCAAAGTTTCTGGCTTGCCTAAAAGAAAACAAACACCTCAAGGAAGAATATGAACGTCTCTTTGGAATATAAAATGATAGAATATGTGAACATTATCTCTACAAAGGCTGAGTCTGATAAAGTGAAGCAGAATATAAAACATATCAAATCTGCCTTTTTATTCCTTCAAATGACACACATACATACGATGAGTCCTATCTATTTCAGGCTCTTATACATGAGTAGAGATAAGCGGTCATTACCAAATTCTTCCTGTTACATAAGTGTACCTTAGATGCAACACAAAAAAAAGTATTGATTTTTATGCAGGTGGTCTCATGGATTGTTTATCTTGTTGAGACAAAGGTCAAACCTTTCATTATGGAGCTTCTGCTGAAAGCAAAAAGAGTAACGGCTCATTCACTTCAGTGTGAAGACACAAACTCTGTTCATGTCTTCTGCTTATTCCAACATCTGATCATCTGCATGGCATCTAGTCAAAAGTTAAGCGGTGTTACTAAGCAACTCATCTCCAAACAGAGTTGCTTTAACATTAAGTGACTCGTACAAATTACACGAGAATGCTAACAGGGGAGTTTGGCTCTTTTTTAGGGGACACTACCCACACATCAAGATATGTTTTACTCATTCCACAGAAACACAATCCTTAAAGGTTATGCTTTGTTGGAAAGGTGACTAATAAGGCTTTCCAACACTGTATGACACAATACCAGTTGGTCTTATCAAATGTGAGAAATAATTGATTAAAAACCTATTTCCTTACATTTTGTGAAATGTTTTTATCTATCCACCCACCTCTGAGTTTTTCTGTTTGCTGCACAGCTCAGACAACACATCCAATCTGACACACACACACGTACACACATTTAATTCAGTCAAAACTGGATGAGTGACGCTCCACAGGGGTAGATTAAATTAGAAAATGAAGCTGAACCGTGTAACAGGATATGATGAGTGTGTGTAAACTGGGTTATCAGGCTTTTTATGCAAGCTTCCAAATATTTTGATTGAATTTGAAGCTTTTATTGCCATCGCACAATGTACAACCAAATCACGTGCCGCTCCTCATACACAACAGACTTTTTTAAATGGCACAACTCGGCAATGCTAAAGCAAGAATAAAAACCATTATCTAAAAAAAGTCAGTGTGTAGCACATCCCTGGTATAGATGCCCAGTTCCGTAAGGAGTATTCAGATTTCTTAAAAAAAAAATCAAATAAAAAGTGTTTTCCATCATTTTTAGCTTTTTAGATGCTGGGAGCTGCTTTACTCCTCTCTTGTAAATGCTGTTTTTAAACTTTAGAACAAAGCATTGTCCTTGATGAACTAAACTTTGCCGAGAGTAGATCAAGTGTCATCCAACCCACTGATTATCCTTATTGATCCCAAAGAAGAGAGTATGACTGCTGGGCTGATAAACTCCATTGTGCAAGTCTATGCAGACCTGCTGATTGGTCGGCAGATAGATAAGGTGCAGCATTCCTAGAGATGTGTTTAGGGAGGGGGTGGGGGTCAAGGGTTATATTTACCTTAGATGACAGGAGGGGTAGTGATTTTGAAGAGCGCTTACAGTAAACAGTGGTACGATATAAAGAGTCACCGTTTCCCCCTCAGGGCATCTCTCCTACCTCAGTGTGTGTGAGAAACGGTGTTTGTGAGAGTCAACTCAGGCCTTAAGAATGAAGACCTGTGTCCTGCTGTTGCTGGTGTTGGGGTGCATGCACGTCCACGGTGCACCGGTGGACCAGGATGAGCGGAATCCAGAATCGTGTGACGACGTAGGCGTTGTGAAGGCCGCTCATTCGGCTCTCACCAAGATCAACCAGGATCGAACGGAGGGCTACGTCTTTAGCCTGCAACGCCTGTCTAACGCCCATGTGGCAAAACATGTAAGTCAAGCTAATGAAGCACTCCATGATGATTGTTTTTATAGAGTAGATTCCATGAGTTTAATACATATTTACCTGACAATTATACATTTAAAAAAGACTGCATTGCATGTTGTTGCATGTGACACAATGAAATTTGGTGTCACTCACTAAAGATCTGTATGTATTCACATGCACAGATAGATAAAAAGAAATACGCGTTACAGCAACAATGTAAAACAGATTAAAAGTGACTTGCTATTCCATTTAGGATTTTTTTAATGGCTGCAGAAGGATTCATGAATGGCTGTTTCTGAATCTGCAAGTCTTTAGAGCTTTATAGCATCTTCCAGATGTTAGTAATGCAAACTGGTTATGTAAAGGGTGGGAGCTCCACTGGCTCCCCTGTAGCTGTAAATGTCCTCAAGGGGCGGCAGTGAGAGACCAATGATCTTTCTTACGACCCTCAGCAGCGCCACTCTGTCTGTTCTTTACCAAACTGGACTCTAATGTAGATTAAAGTATGAAACTAAAATATAAAACATTTGCAAAGTCACCTGATGCATTTGGATTTTCTAACCCAAGATTTTTTATTATGATTTTAGGGCTGTAAAAGTCTATTGAAGCCATTTTTTTATTCAACTGACTAAAACCTGTAAATGCATTGAATTAGCTGTCAGTCAACAAACAGCGATGTAAGTGAAAGCGTGCTAAAAACACAGATATAGAATGAAACAACTTGTCTATCTTTGATAAATATAATGTCTCCCACTTTTAAATGTAGCTGCATATTGTGTTTTAATAAACAAACAATATAAAGATTTAACAGGTAAAGATTATAGATCAGGTTTCATCCTACAGAGCAAGTCATCTATAAATCTGATCAGCGAAAACTCAGGTCAAAAAAAAAATATGAATTTTAGACTTGTGACACCAAGAACCGTTTCTAATGTGTCAGATTTGTTTCAACTTGATAAGATCTGGAGATATAACATGGATTGGAGGAAGGGTACAGTTGCCATGGAAATATTCAAATGTTCAGGCTTTAGGTGTTGTAAATCTTTCTGCATTAAGTGATAATATGTGACCATTCTGTATGTGTGTGTTTGTGTCCCAGGGAGAGACTGGTTTGGTTTACTACCTGACTATTGATGTCGTGGAGACCAACTGCAGTGTTGTCAGTAGGAAGGACTGGAAGATGTGTGAGGCTCGTCCAACTGCAGAGATGCCGGTTAGAACACAAGTTTACACTTTTTCACGTATGCACTGAAGTAATCTTCTCATCACTAAATCAGTCTTGCAAAATATTGTACATTGATGTTATAACTCAAAGACTAATTCTAACACCAAGAACTCAGATTATATCATTAGACCAGTAAACACAAACATGGTTGAAATTGTTTTTCACATTCAATGTGATTTTTGTTTTAAATCCTAAAACAGATATTTCTGTTTGTAGACAGAACAATTAAAGGATGCCTCTGTTGATGTATTTGTCTTTGCAGGTATATGGACAATGCAAAGCTACCATCTACATTAGTAGAGTGCACAGAGTGGTGCGTCTCTACAGATACAATTGTGTTATCAGACCAGGTAAAAATCAAGTTTTTAATACTAGAAGGGTTTCTGTTGTCATTTTTTATTTGCATTAGGTTTGCTTTGCTTGAAACCAGTTAGTAGAAACATTATGCTATTTTAAGCTTTAACACATATTTGTTTCTTTTCCAACGATTGCTTTAGATTTGCATCAGAAGCTACAATAAATGTCAAACACAGCTGTTATATATGTTAATATGTTCAACCAGTGTTTTATTGTTTTTGTGTGCTTGCTTGTTTTTTTCAATGCACTAGAAAACACATGAGTAAAAACAAACAGCAAATACAATGGATGGAAAAATGTTGACCTTTTATGTGTAGTTCACAAATAATCTAAAACAAAGGTAACATATAGGTTTCATGCAATTCTAACAGCTTGAGATGTGAGGCTTATTTTTCTAGGTTTACATTTTAAAGTAAGATTTTAAAAAATACTTTATTTCTAAAGTATGTTGTTATCTTATGTTAGCTTATTTAGAGTCTCTACTGTATTTTTGTTACTTCTGTTTCATGTAAGTGTCTCTCTGCTGATTGCTATGAGCACTTTTTCCCAGACACTTTGCCACTACTTGTGTAGGCACACCAAGAGTCATCCTAACAGTCAAAAGACAAACACATAAAAAAGTAAAGGAAAAAGATCAGCAAAACAACACTAGATGTTGAACAAGTGTATTCAGATAACAGAGGAGTCACTCAGTTTTATAATGAAAAATAGAAATTACAAACTCCAGTCTGTCAAGGTATCAAGTTACCGCTGCATTAAAAGTTTTATGGCAAAACAGAACCATGACTATAAAATTGGACCCCTTGATTTGCAATAGACACTTCTTTAAAGCATGCACTGAAAAACGAGCTCGTGTTTCCGCAGTGTTGATTGGTCAGAGAAGCAGCAGACCAGGCTTTGTTGCCTTTCTTGCCCATGAGAAACCGAGAGAAACAGATAGATCTTTATTTTTGGAATTAAAGTAATGGTTTAGAAAAACGGTAAACTGTCTTTGGCAAAGTTGGTCAAATTAAAGACTTTTGGCAATACAGAACAATATTTTGGAATGTGCACATTTAAAACCAGTTTTTTTTTTTTTCCTCAGTTCCTGCAGCGAGGGTGTCGGCGATATGTCCAGACTGTCCAAGTTTAATCAGTGCAGACAACGCAGAGGTTAAGAAGGCATTGACTCTCTCACTGGAGAAATTCAACAAGGAGAGTGGGCTGAACAATCGCTTTGCTCTTCTTAAAGTCTCCCGTGCCACTGCTGGGGTAAGTTTTTCCCATCCAGATATTTCATGGATGGATGGATGGATGAGGTGACTGAATTCCACTTAAGTTACAAATCACCTTACAATGATTAATACTCACAAAGAAGGCCCTACTCAAAAAATGCATTTCTCTGTGATAAAGGTCAATTTGCATCATTCAACCAACTGTAATGTTTTGGCCAACAACCATATACCCTCCTCAGCTTCTTTCCACACAGCATTTTTATTACCTCTCCAGCTCTTTCCCTGGCTGCCTGGTCAAGTTTTGACCAAAGATTTCATATACTTGTAGCCATTCTTGTGTGTAACATTTTCTACCTTTTATGTGTTTGGTGTCAAGATGGCCGCAAGGATGTATTACAATGTGGAGTACACCATCCAAGAGACCTCCTGCGCCAACACCGCAGCAGCTGATAACTGCCCCGTCATGTCCTGCGAGTTCGCTGTGAGTCATGAGAAACTGTCATTTTTCTGTGATTGACTTTTAAACACCAGGATTTCCTATCTCTTCTGAAAAGAGTAATGCAGTTGTAATCCCTCATGTGGTACTTTTATTAATCCACATTGGGGCCATGTTTTAAAAAGAGGCATAGCCATGTATATGTCCGATGTTTATGCATACAATGAAACTTCGGAGAAACGTGAAATGATGAGCGTGCTTGCTGGAACCTCTCGGCAGTTGCTTATTGTCGTGTTCGGTCACCAATCAAGTTTTTAAGTACAATATAAGCTGACAACACATTAAGTTTTATTTTGCAGATACAAACACTGTTGCAGCATGTTCACTGATAGCTGGACAGCGTTCCATGCAACTGGTTTAATGGGAAACAAACTGGGCCGATTCTAGACTCAGTACTGTAGCTGAGCCCTTAATGAAAACGTGACCTTTACTGCACAACAAATGTGTTCACCATTTCTGATAAATTACACATTTCACTGGATATCATAGATACTGTTACTTACCATTGTTAAGTACAAAGCTGTTCATCCCTTTCTACTGTAAAATTTAAGTTAACTTCAGAAGTTTCCAACTAGTCAGTCTGTTGTTACTGATACAACTTTTTTTTGTGTGTGTGTCTGTCTTCCTTCTTGCCTAAATCTCTATTTTATCAGAACAAGAAATATTGTGTGAACTGCACTGTATGTGCGTAAGTTCATCTCATAGAGTGTGTATAGGGTTACAGTCGATGGTGTAATTCTTTAACTGGAAAGTGTGGATCCATGACCATTGTGAGCTGCTTGTCACAGCTCTTGCGGACAGCTATGTTTAAGGGATTTGCTCCCACTTGGGAGCAGTATCAGAAGTAATCTGAGCTGAGCACTGCTCTTAGTGTTGGTGCTTTAGCTTTATTCTGTTGTGGGAGAATCCAAAGTGGGAAAAGATCCGCTCCATGATGTCGTAAAACAAAATGTTGTATATGAATATTGACTAGTACAACAGTTTATTGGCACTTCATTTGTAATTTTTAGTATAGTCTGACACTTTGTACTCTTTGTTTTTAATCAATGGGCTATTGTCTGCCTGTATTGGCTCTTGCTAGCGTGGGCTAACTTTCAGCCACTCGGCATCCAATCCATCATCTCCAGGAGATATGCATTGTCAGGTTTTTGGATGACTGCAACTCAAGGGTATAGAATCACCACTAGACAAAAGTGCCAATAAACTATTCATTTCTGTAGCTATCACCATTTCTTTGCTCAGAATAGCTTTGCTAGATTTCAAGGTCCAGTAGGTGGGGTTACTCTGACTTTCTTCAAAAGAAATTAGACTTTAGGGAGTGTTTCTGTGTGTTTTTGTTACTGGGAAATTAAACTTGTGAATAGATTGCACCTTAATGTTGCTTTCCAGTCCGTTTGGAACTGTTGCATTTATCCTCCTCCAGAGCTCTCAATGAATATGCTTAGAGTTTTCATCCTCCAATATGTTTGTTACAGCCGAGAACTGCTTTGATATTCAGTTTGTTTCACAATCCAATCTCTTGTAAAATCTTTAATTAACAATTTTTCTTGTTCTCTCCTCAGCACAAAGGATTCTGTAAAGGCTCCCTTTTTTACCTCCCCACCAATGAAGAAGACATCTCTGTAGAGTGTGAGATCTATGAGCCTGAGGTAAGAGTCATAATGACACAAGTTTTTCCTTTTTATCTTTTTATGTGTTTTTATATCAAAACTACAAAGTATTAAAACTTGAAAAGATTTTTTATTTTAAATGTAATCCTGTTAACTTTGCAGTATTTTAATGCACCATACATCGTGTATCATCATTCGTTATGTGTGTTCTTTAGGCTGCCGACAGGGAGAAGAAACACCACCTGTTGGGCGGAGAGACTGACCACAGCCACAATGACACAGACGGACACAGCCATGACCACGACGGTGCACACGCTGCCGACAAATCGCACACTCACGACCATGTGCACGACCACACTAAGAGCCACTCTCATCACAACAACACCCACGTGCACGCTGAAGGCAGCGACCACCACCACACACACGACCACGGGCCAGGCAGCGCCCACAAGCACGCCCACGATCACTCCCACGACCACGGGCATGGCCACGACCACGTGCACGCTCATCACGCCAAGGCGCACGACCACAGCGGCGACTTCCCTAACCAGCACCACGACTACAAGCACGCGGATGGCGTGCATACCCACCAGCATGACCACGAGCTCGCTCTGGACCACGACCACAAGCACGCTCACCTGCATGAGCACGAGCACCACCATCATCACCACGACCATGAGCACGAGGCCGGAACCCACGACCACCCAGAGGGCACGGTGAGGATGCTGCCCCCCATGGACCAGCCTATGACCCTGCCTTCCTTCCCCGATGTTCCCGCAGGTGGACCTGATGGAGTCACCCTCCCGCTCAAGCCTGACCCTCAGATTCCAGGGGTGACCGAGCCCACCATCCTGCCCTTCCCAACCTCAGTCTCAGCCAAGTGTCCCGCCCCAAAGGTAGGAGACGACCTGGTGGAGAAACTTTTCTCTGAAGACCCCATGTTCAAGCCCAGCGCGTAAAGAAGCCTGTGGAACTGAAATAAAAACTGATCCTGAACCACTGACACAGATTTAGGTGAAGAGAAGGCAAGAAAACTATTTCATACGTTTGCATTCACCTTAGCGATTGTATTTCCTGTCTTTCAACCATTTAATAAAGAGAGTGCATAAGAAATTAGATTTATAACCATTGTATCTGCTTGTGGTAACATGTTTGTGAACAATAAAGTAATATAACCACTAAGCTTGTCATTTTCTGCAAAACATCGGACAGCATCGGAAGGCGGTGGGGGTGGTGGGAGGGCAGAGGGTTTAGGCGCCTATCCCAGTTGCTACTAGGCAAGAGGCATGGTTCACCCTGGACAGGTTACCAGCCCTTGGTGGTATTAGTGTTCTAAGCTGAGTTATTGCACCATTTATTTATTTTTTACCTGAATGCTACACTTAAATACCCCTACAGTGAATAAATGAGCAGCTTTGTTGTGCGGTAAGGTTCATCTTACTGGTTTGGTTCCATTTAAAAGAAAATTCATTGCAAATCAATGCAAGGTTGCTCTGAATGATCCCTTTGAACATATGATGAAACATTTATATGTTTGGATGATGATTCAAACACAGAGAACAAGTGGTAACTGAGTGGTATGAAATACGTAACGCTGTTTATGTGAACTGCAGATATCCAACCAGTTTAACACCTATGCAACACGTTAAGTCAGCAAATCCTCACCACAACACAATCGGTACCAAATAAGGCTGAATGATGCAGGTGAAACTGTGCTCATGACACATTGGGGTTTCACAATTTATCCTTTTATTTTCTTACATCTGTATGTTTTTTTTTATGCTATCTGTTACAGGTTGCACAAAATGAGAACACAAGTAATTGTGTGTTTTTGTGAAGGTGGAATATCTTGTTTTGATCCAATGTACTCGTCCCAAACCCCCCAACTAACTCCATGTTTCCTGATCTCACTGCTGTTCAACAAAAACTTTGGATTGTTGCCCGATAAGTCCATCTTTTTCCAGTCCAAATAAAACAAAGCTTGTATTTAGAAATAGTTAATAGAAACATTCAGCTTTTTTTAGTATCGTGTGAAGTTGTTGACAACATTGAATTTGAATCATCACAAGAACACAAAGAACTAAATAGAAACTGTGTATTCCTCCACAGGCTGCAGAACAGATTAAATATTTGTAGAGCACCTCCACTCCAAACTCACACAAAAACTAACATTGTAAAATCTAACAGAAAATATTTAGGACATAGCCTGCTATTCATCCATCCATCCATTTTCTTTACTTGCTTATTCCTATACAGGGTTTAGTGGGGGGAGGCTGGAGTATATCCCAGCTGTTGCTAGGGGAGAGGCAGGGTACACCCTGGACAAGGTCGCATGACTGCTATTCATTACTTAATACTTATGTAAGAGGTCGTAAATAAGCTGATATCACTGTTATTACCATTTAGACTTACATTGCTGCTACACCACCAGCAAGTCAATGAATTCCATTAAATCCATACGATTGTCTGAATTCAACATGTGCAAACACACTTGGCTGCAGTTCCTTAATGACCCACAGCTCTCTATACGTAATGAGTCAAATCAGATCATTACAAAGTTTGGATTATATTCAAAATGAAGGATTCACTCCAGTATGGTAGAGATTTTCCAACTAACAGCTGAAACACAACCCTAAAGGCAGATATAATGGCTAAAGTTTTGACACAGCAGAGGCTCTTGGAATGATCCGCACTCACCCCGTCTGCGTGCGCTATCTTTATTTACTTTTATTGGTGAAATCAGCTTCACAGACTCAGCAAACAGCTCTTATCTTTCAGCTTGGCTGCGATCCTGTTAAGTTGCAAAAGTGAAAAAACAATGTTTTTCCAATAATGACTGACTCAGTCATTTCCAGTTAAGTTCTGAATATAAACCAGTGTGATTATTCAATACGTAGAATTATGCAGGTTTGTCTGATATGTTGTAATGTATTTGAGTGGGTGTTGCTAGTTTAGTTTTAGGGGAAAATCTTGTTCTTGTTGATCAATGAGGCCACTTTGATCAACTGTTCTTTACATTTTGAAGAAAAACTCCAGTGGATAAAATAATAGCTAAGACTAGTGGAACCTAAACCATGACCAAACCACACAACTGATAGAATTTCCACATACAAAACATCAGCTTAGATTCTCCACCATCCAGATGATTGAAAATTATGTATCTAAGAATTCACTGGCCGAAGCTCAAACCATCAGCTTAACATTGGAGGTTTGGACCCAAAATGACCAAAGACTGAACACATATTAAAACTTACTTTGGAGCGGACAAACACATTTGGTTGAGTTTTGCAACTTCATGAAAAGTAGGTTTATTTGGATTTTTTAAGCCATTTTAAAGCAATTTCTTCAGAAGAATCTTGTGAATTGCATTGGTAAACACCTGGAGACTAGGTCTCTTAGAACCACCGACCAGGTTCGTAACCTTGGAGTGTTGATAGACTCAGATCTGACTTTCAACAACCACATCAAAGCTGTCA
>JBBBVU010000015.1:3255936-3266057 GCA_037177055.1 Atherinosoma microstoma | reverse complement strand
CACACACACACACACACACACACTCCACGAGTCTGTTTGAGATAAAGTGATGAAAAATAGACTTTTAGAAATGAAGGAAATTGAAAATCATGTTTCTATAAAGCTTTTGGTTTATAAAGTAAATTATTCTCCATCTTTTATAAGAATTAGCTGTGAACCATTTGATTTGGACTGAATGAACTTCAGAGAAAATAATTTTGCCTTATCTTGCCCCCCCCCCTCCCCCCCCCCGTGCTGAGATGAAGATCTTGTATTACATCAAGGTCTACATAAATTACATTTATTTTTATTATTATTTTTTATCTGGAAAAGACCAGAAGCAGCTTAAGTTGTTAAAAGAAGAGGAGACCTTTTATAGTGAATTAAAAGGATTAATTTCTCATTAATCTGCCTTTGCGGGGCTAACTGAATGTAGGAGGATTGGACAGCATGGGATGAGGAGATTAGATGTGTCTGAGGAGTCATTTTAGGAGGCTGAAAGAGCGCAGCGGTGGAGCTCGGCTCAGGAAAAGGAAGAAATAGAGATGCTTTGTGTTTTTTCTCTAGCTGCTGAACCAGAACCTTCGGATGTTCCCAGGATGTAGAAGTTAGTTTTTTTTCTGCTTTCTATCCAGGTTTTATGAGCTATTGTAACTTGAACAGACCCATCAGGACTTTGTCATATTGTCTGAAATTTATTATGCTTGTGTAAAAAATAAAAATAATACCCTGCTGCAACAATAATTTCCCTCTAAGAGGATAAATAAAGTATATTTCATTCATTTCATTTCATCTTTCATTCATTCATTCATTATCAGAAAAGTCCTCCCAAAGATTTGGAAAGAAGCTGAGAAAGTTTAAACATGCTGTTTGAGCTGGAAACCACATCTGGACTTTACTGTCATATAATCCTGTATAATCTTTTCATGTATTGTACCTTTTTTATGAAAAAAAAACAAAAAACAAAAACAAAAGGTACTTCCTGTGTTTACATTTCCATTCCTGTGTACTGGTTCTGACTTTTGAAGCTGGTAAAAGGACCATTTATCGTCTCCCTCTAGTCCCCTTTAACCCCTTTTTATAGATGTAGTTATTACATTTTATTTAATGATTGCATTTGTGACTGAAACCAGGTAAGTTTTCATCTTTTTTCCCAGCTGTGATCGGTGGCCAGAATATCGGTTTCAGAATTAGAATTAAATTAGATCTTTCTTTTCTTTTGTTTTAAGTTTGAATTTGTTTTCACTATGATTAAACAAGACCCAAAGTCACTATTTGTAGCTGTAAGCAACAAAAAAAAAAGATTGAGAAAGAAAAATAACAAATTCAGATTTAATCAAACTAACAGGTTCGAGCCTCCCATTGGATAATTATTGCATGGATGATGATGTTTCTGCTGGCAGCAAGTTATTTAACCCTAAATGATGCAGCACATAAGGCATAAAGACTGGACTCTGGAGCAATGGAAGAAGGTCATGTGGTCTGATGAGTCCAGACTGACTCTGTTCCAGAGTGATGGGAGCATCAGGGTAAGAAGAGAGGAAGATGAAGCGATGCAGCCATCATGCCTAGTGCCTACCGCACAAGTCAGTGGGGGCGGTCTATGATCTGGGGTTGCTGCATTTGTCATGGTCTAGGTTCAGCAACATTATATGTCCAAAGAATGAAGTCAGCTGACTACCTATATACTGAATGACCAGCTTCCAAGATGACAACACCAGGATTCATGGGGCTCAGACTGTGAAAGAATAGTTCAGGGAACACATGGATTGGCCACCACGGAGTCCAGACCTGAACCCCGTGGAGAATCTTTGGGATGTGCTGGAGGAGGCTCTGCTCTGCACAGTGGTTGGACTCTCCCGTCATCAGTACAAGATCCTGGAGACGAGAACTTTGCAGAAGCTTATGGAAACGATGCCACAGCAAATGCTGCTGGAATCAAAGCTAACGGCGGTCCAACGAAATATTAAAGTTACTGACGTCTCTTCATGGACGGGGCTGTGCATATCAGCAGTGAACATCATGATATTTATACGTTATAATTAACATTATTTAATGTTGTAATGTAACTTAAAGCCAGTCAGCTCTGTTAAATTTCACTCGGTTAGTTTTTGCATCCAGTGATTGAAGGCCGTTATGATAATTTTTTATAAATGATTATGGTAATGTCAAACACCTGACATATTTAATTATATAATGATTATGACCAGCCTTGTCCATCCCACTGAGATCAGCCTCTGGAGGTAAAAGTTCTCCACCGTTACAGCGTGAGCACCCTCTGTCTTCATTTTCTTTGCCGCACTGAGTTGTTCCCGAATCATCAATCCCAAATGCAACACCCTCAGCTGGGTTTCCGCTTGATGTAAATATTTCTGAATTATGCATTTGGCAGAGTTGACCTCAGAGCTGGAGGGGAAGTTACACTAAACTATTGGCAGGTAATGAGTAAGACTTTCAGACATAAACATAAAAAAAAAGAGAAGGTATTATTGTTTTCTTAGGCCAGAGTAGATTAATTAGTGGCAGTCAGACTTAACCTGCCTCTGGTTAATCCACTCAGGTTAATAAATGTATTCATGTCATGCACTGAGAAAGTCCTCCAAATGGGCTTTTTTCATCTCTTACCTACAGCATCCTGCAGTTAGAATAATGCATGGCATCAGTGCACAGCCCCGGCGTACTCGGTGGCCTCTCTGTCATCATCCACCACAGCAGGGACGTACGAAAACTCTGAGTGATGGCCACGTTTCGCAGTAGAACATAGAAAATTCCAGAGTTGTTCATTTTAGCTAAATCTCACCAAGAAGAGAAGAAAAAAAAAAGTTTTAATCCAGTAAAAATACTTAAAGCGGAAAAAAAGGGGTCACTGAAGAAGCAGCAGTTCCAGTGAAATATATCCACAGCCACAACTTCTGTGGCTGGAAACCAAACGGGAACCGAGCCAGGCTCAGTTTATTAAGAGCTTGGCAAACAAGGCTGCTGTTCTCCTTACATGCCAAGATACAATCCTCCCTCACCACAGCAACAGTGGAGCAGCAGCTCGCTCTGTTTACCACAGCTGAGGCTGAATCACCCTCTCAGGAGTAATGCTGTCATGTCGGGTCAAAAGGAAGAAGCTCAAGAGGCTCTCGTGTTGCCTGTGTTTACACCGGTCCCCCGTCACACACCCATACAGCTCCGGGTTTAACTTGATGAATAGTCAAACATGAGATGTTATGTTGGAGTTTTACATCAGATGAGTCGGAGGTGGTTTTCAAATACTCACTTCATATCGGCCTTTTTCTGCTTGACCGCTAAACTGTTTTGTGTTTTCCACTCAGAGATTGAGAAACTATTTTCTGTGTGGCGTTCATTACCGGATGCCCAAATTGCTCTGAATAAGTGGTCTAATTAGGAATTGGAGCTGAAACCAGTAATGGTGTCATGTGAGTGGATATTTTCCATCCACCGGATGTCAACAGGAGATGTTAGATTGGAAAATACAAAGTTGTTAGCTGTCATGAAGGTCTGAACACTTGACGAATCCCTGATAACACCCAGCACACGTTAGTTTGGGACTGATACAATTTATAAATCCCAAAGTTTTTTTTTTCAAATTATTCTTTATTTTATATTAATGTCTGCATTTGCTGTTGTTTGCTTAATTCCTTTATGTTTCTTTCAGCAATTGTGCTTATTGAGATATTTAACTCTGTGTTTCTAGACCTCAGGATGGAATCAGACAGATAAGGCTTATGTATTTATTTAGTTTAGATGTGGATGGATTCTGTTGAAAATCCTTTTTATTCCTTTTGAAGTGCTTGTCTCGTACCTATCCACAACATGAAAACCATTATGAAGTGTGATTTGACATCACGGTAATGTCTGTGGCCATGTGTTTACTGCCATGGTTTGAATTTTGAAGCATAACTTTAACAGTCTCTAGGTGTGGCACTTCATGTGGTTATAGGAGGATTGATGGCTTCAGCAGCTCTGGCTAACTGGTGGTGATAGACTGGATTCTTGTCTGACTACAATGACTTGTGTGGCTAGCTCCATGTGGGAGCTGTCAGGGCTGCTGACACTCGGCGTGGAGTCTGTCTCTGCCTGAACTCCTCTTTAACTCCTTCCTCTTTACAAAAATGTCAGAAACAGCTCCCTTTTTCATTCTTATATCTTCCTTTACAAAACAAGACTGGTTACAGACAAATTTTCTCCACATTTTCATGCTGTAGTTACTTTAAAATCAACTAACAGCCTTGCTAGCCTCCTGTTTAAATTAAACTGGGTCATGTAGCGCTATAGCTTAACCAGAGCTAATGGATACTGAGGTACTCTTTAAACATCTTCATGGTTTATTTTCAGCTCCAATGTGAAAATCCTGATTAAACGAGTTGATGTTTAGTCCCTTAATACATTCATAGAAAACTGAATATGACATGGTTTCTATACAGTCTTAAAACTACTGTAGTGCTAACATAGAACTAGATTAGCACTGCTACGTAGCTTCATGCTAGTATCTTTGTCCTCACCCTTAAACTATGGTCAGCACTTTTTCAGTTGTCTCTGTTCTAATGATTCTCAGCTTCAACAAGAACAAAAACCTCATTTTAAAGTCAATATAAAAGTAAAGATGTGCCCTAAAGGACCTTTTCCCACCTCACTGCTGTTTGAATTTCTTTGAGGAGTAGCCTACTTTCAGCCATGTCTTTGTGTTCTTTAACCCATTTTTCTTTTCTTCTGGGAGCTCAGGAGTTTGTCCCTTTTTTAACCGAAGGTCACAGTTGAAAGGTCAAAAAGTGAGTCGATAATGGTTTGTTATCTGTCCCTTCCTCCGCTCCTCCTACTCTTAACTTCACATTTTCTGCCCTGGACATGAGATGAATTGCTGGATCAAATCAGCATGATGAGCCTTTGTGTAAATCACATTAACGTGCAAATCAGCTCAATCTGTTTATCTCCCATTTCCAGTCGACCTTTCCAGAAGGCTTTGAATTCTATGTAGCTACATGTATGAAGTGGCTAATCTTTAACTGCTTTTATTGTTGAAGGGATCGTAAATGTGTATTGAGTTGCTGACACACACACAGGAAGGATTTTTCAAGGTTTGACACACGTTCACACTCAGACTTTTTAATCTATGACTGTTAGATATACTGCATAGAAATCTGCTTTAGCATGCAAGGCTGAATTATATGTTTAGTTACTCGACTGTTGCTGAATAATGATTTATTCCCTTCTTTGCTGCAGGAGACATCCTTTTTATAAAAGGCATTGTGTTGTAAATTTAAAAAAAGAAACGAAATAACGTTAGATAAACGGACAAGATGCCAGGGTTTCGATTTTAAGGATTTTGAAATATATTTTGTATAATTAAATGCAGTCTTTATCAGACATCTCACCCAGTGAAAATTTAAACAGGTATAACAACCAAAATGAGGTGCTGTCCTCTCTCTTGGAGCTACAAAAGAAGTACAGTTGCTATTAAAAGTACTTTTCCCTCTAGCCATTTTTCCTATTTTGGTGTTATAGCATTTTCTTTTCATTTTAAATAGAAATAATCCACAAAAATATTTAAATTTTGAGAAGTGAAATAGGTTTAAAGACAAACATATTTCTGTATTATTCTAAAAAACGAAAAATGGTGTGTCCATATGTATTTACCCCTTGGCAATGAAGCTTGTGGATCTGCCTGTGATCTACAGAAGTCACATAATTGGTTAAATAAAGTCCACATGATGTGTGCAATCCTAAAATCTAAATGAGTCTACAACACCACTAATCAGGCACCACCAAGCAAGCAAAACCATGAAGATCAAAGAGCTCACAGGTCAGGGACAAAGTTGTGGAACAGAACAAATCAGGTTTGGGCTCTGAAAAAACATCTGAAATGGTAAAAAAAAAAAAAAATCCTGTGGTGCACCATTAAATCAATCATAACAAAATAGAATGTGGCATGGCAACAAATCTTCCAAAAGAGGCATCAATCAGGGAGGCAACAAAGAGACCAAAGGTAACCCCAAATCAACAGAGATCACTGCACCTGTCCATTGGACACCATCAGCTGTACACTTCAAAGAGCTGGACTTTATGGGAAAAAAGCAAAAAATGTTATAGAAAAGCTCATATTTTTTTAATTCTGGAGATGTTTTTAAAAATATTTTTTTTAATCATATGTCTTTAAGCGTGCAGTTAGTGAAACCAAACAGACTTGTAAGATAATGTTTTCATTAGTTACAAAGGAAGAAAGGTTCGCTGTTTAATTGTGTTGCCACTACTGCAGACCAAAAATGTGTCATGCACTGAAAATAAGAGATTTAACCCCAGAAAGCCCCTTGATGCCATACTATGTGAGCTTGTATAGCCTATTATTTATTATTTTCACTGCACAAATCACAGTTTTCATTGGTGCATTATAGTAATAATAATGCTAATAATATGTAGAGTAAGTATCGATAATAATAATAATAATAATAATAATAATAATAATAATAATAATAATAAATGATAATAAAGCAGATTTCTGAGGCACACCTAATAATATGAAGTGTTTTGGAGTAATCTTCTCCTGTTGATGTTCATTGTTTATTCCTGCCCAGTGTGTGCAAATGCAATCAGCAGACTCTGGAAGGCCAAAAGGGTCCAACAACAACTGAAAAACCGATATTTATTATATCATTTATGTTGGAAATGTCTTTCAGTTCAGATTATTTTTATTCACATATTTTTGTTTATTACCAAGTTTCAATAAATGAATATGAATATGATGTTATTATTACGCAAGACCAGTGCATTTGATCGTATATGATTCCCTTCAAGCTCCACTCTTCTGGAACTCCCAAAAAAAAATCAATAAGACATCAGTAATATGCTGAACAAGCCATCAGAATGGCAGTTCACAAACCAGTGGGCGCTTCCTCCCCTGACCATATAACTTTGACAAAGGACAGACTTTTCCATCAGTAGCATCACAGACTCGGTCTGCAACGGTTTATTACCTCACACACAGACAACCGTTCACCAAATAGCTTCATTACTGACCCTGCAGTGTCTTTCAGACTTTCCTGTGGTCCCCCTCATCCCATTTTATTTCCTCTTAAAAAGATGCATGTGTCTGCGTCTAGACAGGTTGCATACACCTCCCTGCCTGGTTTCCCTGGTGAAGCTCAGGCCTGTCCATTAAATATCATTCCATTTCTCTCCTGACTCTTCCATCTTCATGTCCCAACCACATATTTTATCATCATCTCATTCTAGTTCCCTTCATCTTGCCCTCTCCTTCTTTTCCATGAAATCCAGCTTTTTTCTCACCCTTTCCCATACCTCTTCATCTCCTCTACCTTTTCATGTCGTTCATTGCAGGAGCCCCCCCCTCCCCATCCCCCTTTTCCTTGAACAATCTTTTTAAGCCTGTCACTTGGCGCTGCTCTTCATCAGAGGCCGACTGAAATGTTGCCTGATTAACGGGGTCTTTTCTCAGAAGTGCAGGGACCTTTGTCAGTCCCTGCTGTAACTAATGCAGACACAGACATAATTTGATCTCTCGCTTCTCATAATTAACATCTGCCACGCCATTAAAATATATGTCATCAGGCTGAACTTTTATGAACATTTTAATCTAGAGAACAGTAAATAATCCACTGAGAAATACAGAACGTTGTCCTTAGATTTCCTCATGGTAGATGGAGGGATTGCACCTCTGACGCTGTTTCTGTACATGGGGAATTAATTCTGTTTGTGCTCGATGAAGACATCTTCCAGTTTTAAGAGTATGCATACAGAACGCTCCTCAGCTTTTAAGCTGGCAATGACAAAATAGGCAAACAGCCTCAAGCTGGAGTTGTCAGCAGTATTAACTGCGCTCTAATTACATCTTTACCTCCTTTGATCCCTTCATCTCACCATTCTGTTGCCCAGATAGTTCAATGCTGCTGCTCACAATTCATTGCTTAATTTGCTCATATTTATCCTCTGACGAGATAATGTA
The DNA here is from genome assembly GCA_037177055.1 of Atherinosoma microstoma. Taxonomy (NCBI): domain Eukaryota; kingdom Metazoa; phylum Chordata; class Actinopteri; order Atheriniformes; family Atherinidae; genus Atherinosoma; species Atherinosoma microstoma. The sequence goes on along the minus strand of JBBBVU010000015.1, from coordinate 3,258,112 downwards.
CCACCAGTGTTTTTTCTCGGTAACCTAGATTCTATTTGTAATCCTCCTCACAGCCACAAACATCAGCCCACATGCCACCTGATTCACCTCCTTCTATAAATGTAAGGGATAAATTGGAGAGTGGGCCTGGGTTGTGCCCTGAGGCGGACGGCAGGACACCAGTGATCCAGGAGAGGTGAAGGTGGATGTTGGAGCGCTGAGTTGGTTGGCTGCCTTTGCATTGCTGCATATGCATGAAAGGATGCTGCACCACACAGAGATGTAAACTCTAAGACGCTGAGGAATGCTCAGCTGAAGAGCGATGTCGATGTGTCATCTGTCAGTCAGAGCGAGCACGCTTATGTTTGGGATTTAGATGTGGCGGAAGTTTTCATTTATGTTCCTTTTTTCTTTTAGAAAAAAGCATTGCACAAAAAAAGAGGAATTTTTTAACAACATGGTAATGGTATTGTTGCATTTCTTCTTTTTTATAGAGTGCAAAGTGAAAAAAAGTTGGATAGAGGACAACTTTTGCAGATATGCAGCTCAGAAATGATTCATTTTCTCAGCCTGAATGAGACTCGAATATCAGGCCTATTTTGAATTTCAGTCCAGGTCTCCATCTCTTAAGACTTCTAAATGAGTAATGTGTATTTCTCCCTTGAGGAAAGTGAATTATGATATGAGATGGAATACAGAGGCACAGCGCCCTGTCAGGTCATGTCATTCCAGGGATTCTCAGGGATTCATGGGCGAACCCTGCAGATATCCAAGCAGCTCCTAACTGAACAACACACAACTGACTGCTAGTTGTAGAAAAAGGAAAGAATCAACTCGTGGTGTGAAGGGAAGAGGAAGTGACCTCGCCTGACTGGGGAATTTATTTAGATTGTTATCTTTTTAATTTGGCTCTTTGAACTTTGGCTGCCACATCTGTACTATCTGCTGTTGTGAAACAACTTTATTCCTTTCTTCTGAGCTTTGGGTGTAATTCCCACCTTTATCATCGCAGTTCGAACGCGTCGTTCTTTAATCATCACCTGGCAAAGCAGCATTGAAATAGAGAAACTTGTTTCTCTTTGCTTTTATTGATTTCTGTCTTATCTGCACAGCCTCTAATTTACCGTTGCAGCTGGAATGTGATCCCAGGTGGAGAATCCAGACGTTAAATGACCAGCTTTCTCCATGGCTACGTCATTATCGTCTTTATCGTGAATCTTGTATAGATTTCTTTTTGCAGAGCTTTTTCTCATTTTCATATTTGAGCATTCCTTCTCCTCCAGTCATTTTTTTCTTCTCTTCGTCTTCAGCACCTTCACTCCCTCCCCCCTCCACTCCTTCCCTTTGTATTCTCTTGGTTCTCTCCATCTCACTCCTTTCTCTCCCCTCTTTATCCTGTTTTAGGTCTTCTTTTCTCTTCATTCCACATTTTCACCTTGTCTCTCCCTTCTCTCTTCATTATGCCCCCCTCCCCCCCTCTCTGTGCACCCTTCCTGCATACTGCCTGCATACTTAGCATGGTTCTCATGGCTCAGCTCTTATGTACTCTTCTTCACCGTACGTACGGAGCATCTGCTTTTTATGTTACAATGTGCTGCCTAATCGGCTAATTTCCATCATGAAACAATGATTGATCCAAGCTGTTCAAATCAATCGTGAAAATGCAATTTTAGACTTTGACTTGGCATTTTTCCCAATGTTTGTTTTCAGCAGTCCAAATCTTTCAGTATCAGTTCGCTTTTTATTTAGATCTGGGATTCTGGTTCTTTTTTATATGAAAAAGGTGAGCGTTTGGATTTATGTTCATCTAACTTAAAGACATAAGAAGAATATTATATCTTCTTTTTAATTTTCAGAACATTTGTTGATAAACTGTTTTTATTGCCATTTGTAATTTGTCATTATCAGTTCATTCACAGTGTCATGGTTCTTTAAACAAGACACATGTAGTTGAGTAGTAAAAAAACAAAACATCCCAAGGATCTTTTCTTTAGAACTTTTCCTTACTGGAAAGTATCATGAAGTAAAGGGAAGATTAAAGGATTAAAGCGCGAGTTGTAGCTTTTTTTCCAGAAGTCTGCCCCCTCCGGTGAAAAGTGGAATGTTGTGCACGTGCATGAGCCGCTTGGACTGCGTTGGTCTTTGTTTACCTGCACTGCACTCAGTCCGAGCCCGGAGTTAGATGCACAAACTATAA
>JBBBVU010000015.1:3227520-3255836 GCA_037177055.1 Atherinosoma microstoma | reverse complement strand
CCTACACATCAGGCAATTGTAAGAGGATGTTGGGGAAAGAAAATAATAGTATTTAGCATTTAAACTTGCACCTTTAACATGCACGCAAGAAATTGACCACTAAGCTGTCGTAGATTTGCAGCATTCTTCTCTGGACAATCAGCTCCAGGAGCTCCAGATCAGTCCCCCAGAAAAGAACCACAACTTCTTGATTTTAATTCTCCAAAATATAATATGGACGAAAACCCACTGCTGATAGTTTGATGTCCCGTGTGCAGGTCTTTTCCTTTACCGCGACGTCCAATGTTGACATGTTGAAAAGCACTCCAGGACCTCCTCCTTTTAGCTTTCAGCTAACTTTGTCGTCTTGATCTGGTTTTAAAGCACTAACTCATTGGAGTCTATTATATGTTCCTACAATCATGTCTGGGGGGAAACTCATAATACTGCATACTCTGTATTCCTTTCGGGTCTTTGTTAGCACTACAAGCTCGTCCATTTTGTTAGCTAGGGGCCTCATATGTCCCATCATAGCGGTTGGAAGATATTATTTGAATTTTACTCTCTTCTCTCGGCCTTGCTCCTGCCCTGCATCCTCTTCATTTCCTCTTAAACTTGTGTGGAATTTGTTGTTATTTTGCACATTAATTTGGTTTTGGAGAGGTTAGGAAAGAAAAAAAACCCTAGCAATTTCTCTCTAGGATAAATAAAAGTATTTTTCATTTTCATTTTCATTGATCAAGTTGAAACAACTTTGACGTTGCCATGGATACTGTTCATAGCATATTTTGAAAGAGTCCGTTAGACATGGAGAAACTATTTGGGCCGCACAGGCTCCAAACCAGCATGAAGAAATATCTGTTAAAAACCATCTTGACTGTGGATTGACTAAAAAGAAGTCGCCTGGATCTAAAACTTGAAACGGTTTGAGACCCTGCGATAGACCGGCGACCTGCCCTGGGTGTACCCTGCCTCTCGCCTGCTAATTGCTGGGAAAGGCTCCAGCCCCCCGCGACCCTGAATTGGATAAAGCTGTACAGAAAATGAATGAATGACAGTTCGATACAACTAACACCTGTCAACGCTTCCTAGGATTAATGTTCACTTGTCTGTGTCTGTGAAGTTAGTTATTCACATTTTGTTTTGTAACTGCTCGCCTACTTTCTTGTCCCTATATTTTTTTTTAACATGAATCTCTTTTATTGCAACTGTGAGGAAATAAGGCTTTAAATGTTGCATAGAGGATGCTCCAGTGTTTCCCATGCTGAAGGAGATAACTAAAGAAAACAATAAAGATCCTGTCCTTGGCATTTCGAGAATTTGACCAGCTTTTGTTATGGCTGCCACTTAGATGCTTCCAGGTCATTACACTCAGTCAGAAACCTTCCTCAGCAAAAAAGACAATTCAGCCAAACCAAACCGTTCTGAATTGCTCTTCTATCCAGCTGAAACAGTGATTCTTTAATCACTGTTGCTCATTGCAAAGACTGCACTGGTAAACTTAGCTGAGCTCAATGTTAGAATACACAAACTGTGACTGATCAGTTCCTAATGAGGGCACTTTTTACATATATATGTGTGTTTGGTTTTTTTTCATTTAAGTTTCAATTAATGACAAAAATTTGTAGCTTTTCCCATGTGATCTAAAATACAGGCCATACACGTTCCTTAAAGACAGCAGATGACTTTTGCTCAGGAATTAGCAAAAGTTAGCACATATTCCTAATTATTTCCACTCTCATGTGCAACTGTGCAATCTGTTAAACTGCAAGACAAACACAGTGCTTGTGCAAACAGCTTACTTCCAAGTGCTCGGAACCCCTTGCTGCTGATTGCACCGAGTAGAGGCGGTGAGAAGTGTGCCAGCTGTGCAGAAGCAATGCCATGTTTTCGCCATACAATACTGGTGTCTGTCCAGTAAGTCGCCAGGCTTGTCTGTGGGTTACTTCTCAAAAAAAGAAGTAGCGAAAAACTTTGTCATTGAGATGAACAAAAGCACAATTTCTAAATAGTTCAAGTAAGCCTATATTGCTCGAAATCGAACGAAGAAGAAAATCAAGGTACACAGAGATGGATATAAATGTTCCACATTCTTAGTTTAAATCCTGCAACTATCCTAAATGGGTCCCGATTTTTTTAAAGGGAAATGAATTTGATTTGAACAGAAGAATATGTGGCTAATAAGATGATCAAATCACAAAGAGGTAGCTTTCTTTTCACTGAAGCACTGAGGATTACAAGTGGATGAGAAGAACATCCTGTGCTGTGAGAAAAGAACAAATACTTTGTTTCTACCTGTGGTGCTTTTATTAGGCTTTAAAACATGCCCAGTGTTGTATTATGGTCTCTTTTGTTGATCTCTGTCATGGTTTTAAATCAGTGTTTCTCAGTGGGGGTACACGTATCCCTCGGGGTTCTTGGAGACACAAAAAAATGTCAAATTAAAATTGATGATCACATAATATCAAGAAATATAAATGTAAGTTTTAGAATTCAGTTTGATTTATTGTTAAAAAACAAACAAACAAACAAAACAGGTCCATTATCCATACCCATTAGCACATCCCAAATAGCATCTCCTTGTTTGAAGCATAGCAGAGATGTCGATCCAATGAAATAAGCTTTGCATTGGTTTAAGGCCGAGCTACTCAATATTCAGATGGGCCAAATTTTCATGTTCAGATGTCACACTTGTTTAATTTTTGTTGTCATTTATCTCTGCATTGATTATAGCATACAAACATGTACTATGGTAGTACAGCTCCGGTATAAAGATGCAACCAGCCTGCTTCTGCAGCCCTCTCCTGGGATCCCTCGGGATGTTTGCACAGAAGGCCTGATTCTCAACGTAGTGCCTCCTCAAATTGTAATCCTTAAACACCGCCACACACTCATTACACGTTAAACGCATCGGTTTGCATTTGTTTATTTGCATTTGTATACAAGTTTATTTTTATGGCACATTTCATGTACGGGACAGTTCAAGGTGCTTTACATAAAACATTTGAAGCAATTACAGCAGGGTGCAGGAGAAGCATTAAGAAATATTAATAGCAAACTTTTAAACATCCAGGTTGGGTTAAATCTGCATTTTTCTTTTTTGTTCTCAATTTTACATTTTGGGGTGGAGAAAGACCTGTTTGTATCACTTTTATAGTACTATCGCTACTCCAAGACGCTGAACTTTGGGTTTAATATCACTAGGCTATCGAGTGTTGCCTTCATGGTCCATACTGCAGCAGGAATTTCCTCAATCAATTTTAAAATTTCTGAAGACTTTTGGCTGGGCCACATGGAAGTTGGTAATGGGCTGGCAATTGAAGATCTAGTTTAACGTGGTTGAAAATGATTCCACAGAGGGAACAATACTGAAGAAAGTTCAAGAAACACAGTTTTAGATAATAAGTGGATTTTTTAACTTAAAGAGAAGCTGCTGCTTTGTTGTTTTGGAAGTTTGGTTGACCACATTACTTCTCCAGACACAAAGATGTGGGAGCACACAGTCTGTGATAATGTTGTGTAGTCATGTGCTGCTCCAGACTGACCTTGGAGCTGCCCTCATCTATCAGCCTTGGTGTTATCTCCCCACTGCAACCGTCCCTCCTCCCATCTCCTCTCTGAGGCCGCATCTCAATCCCGCACTCTGCCCTCCTCCTCTTATCCGCTTCCTCCTCTCGTATCTGTGATACTGTCAAACACTTTCTTAACTTTGGTTGGATTTTAGTCCTCCTCTGTCCTCTGTTAAATCTCTGCTCTCCAACCCTTCTCGCTGAATACTCTTTCTTTTTGTTGAGCATAACGACGTCCACCTACATAAATGTTTATCCAGACGTTTTTTTAATTTAATATAAAGTTTTAGAAATAAGACTTTTGACAGCAAAGTTAATCACATTGTTTGAAGCTGGTAATTTACACATTCATGACGGACTAATGATATTTAACACAATAGAGTAGTCTCGTCTTCTTGTGAAAATGTCTTCCTATGACTGCCATAATTCATAGACGCCTCCCCCCCCCCCCCCCGAAAAGGATGCAAAATATTGCTTTGGAGCACATCTGCATGGTATCACTTCAAATCATTACCCTGCTTTTTAAATCCGGAGATGAGCGAGACTCAAGGAAACGGGATGATGAGGTCACAGAGATTGCTGTTTCTCCAGAGTTTGTGTTTATATGTGGCTGAAAAGATGAAATGATGCTGCCCTCCAATACGGTTTAATGAAACTTCTCCCCCTGCACAGCCTCCTTCATTAAAGCTGCAGGTTACTGCTTTTCTCACAGCCTCCGCGTGGATAACATTCCCTGTTACACTGTCATTGTTTTTCTGTCTTATTTATAATCTATCCTCTCAAACTGTAGCGCTCGCATCTGCCTCCTGCATTTCTCCGTCCCAGGAGCACATTTTCGAATCAGCCGCAAGAAAAACAAAAAGCTTTGCACCAATCAGCCGTTATTACGCTGAACATACTGAGATGATTACATCGCTGGAAAACATCTCCGGTTTAATTGTGGAAAATATGTTTATTTGTGTGTGTAACTGCAGCAAATTGAGCTTGTGATGGTGTCAATGGTTATTTACATGGTACTGGAATTAAAAAAAACAAATCCCTGATATGAAACTTTTTTTAAATATTCTGCTTTTCTATTCTTAAACTTTTGTTTAACTGGAAGATGAGACTATTGAGATCTAAAATCTTTATTTTGTAAAGCATCAGCAGTGATTTAGAGCAGTAATCCACATGGGATGATATGTAAAACATGTTAACATTCACATCAGGGATGCAAAGTTGAAAGAAATGTAATCTTGATTCTTGTCTTGATTTTTGCTTTACGCAATGAGATATACACGCACATGCGATAATTGACATTTTCCATTGTAGTGGGACATCTAAAGGCCCATTAGTATATTTAGGCACGTCCTTTTCAAATGTCTCTGCTCTCATACTCTCGTGCATCGCTTACGTCGGCATGGTCTTTAGCAGAGTTGTGCAAGTTCATCAGTTTATAAATGAATAGTTACCGTTCATAGTTCGCCATTTCAATTTTGAACTAGTTCAAAGTTCAGTTCATTTCAGTTGTTTTAAGTTAGAACTGAGAATGAAAGACTGAACTTGATAAACCTGGAACTAACCAACTAACCTGTTGCTGGGAAGTTGCATACCCTCACGGCCGCAGGCTGTGGGGCTTTTGGGGCGTTTGGGGCTGTTGGCAGGGGGGTCTTGCCCTTTCCTAATGGCTTTTTGTTTTAATGGTGAGGACTTACAGATATCCTCTCAACTGGATGGATGCTTCAAGTCCACACTTCTCTTCAAATTAGAAGTTGATGAGGCTGATGTTCTAACTTGCTTTTTAAGTCCAGGTAGACATAACTTGCGTAGAAATGTTAGACTTTTACTGTGAGAATCTTCTGCAGACAGCACGTAATATTCCCTTAAGTTATCATAAGCACATGAAGCATGTGACGTGCACGCTACCTCTGCAGCTTCTCTCCTTTCACCTCCACTTGCACTTCAGAGTGGGACTACACCGACGTGACGCTACATTGTGGGTAACGTAGGGTGAAGTCGACATAAAAGAAGGCAGCGCAGTAGACGGTTATGGTCTGTGCAGCCATTAAAAATGCTGTAGCTTCTTCTTTGTCCTTTTTGCAGGTCATTTTGTTAGCTATAAAGCTTAACACTGCTCCTGTGGTTTCCGGTCTTACTACTCCGTTTTCTCCGTCAGGGTATGCATCTGCTAGGGCCCCAAAAATGTACCAAGTTATGCACGGATATAACACGAAAGACATACAAAAAGCTCAATATCCATCTTAGCACAGAGCATAAATGGCCCTTAATAAAACTAAATATAGCTGCAGTGTTGCTGTGAACTGCAAAAAAGTATAAAACATAGTTTATGTGATGATTTCTATTTCTGCTACATCTTCTCTTAAGTCCACAAGTACCTGCTGGGAATGTTGGAAGCGTTGGTGAACACTTGGCTCTCCTGATGTTTCTGTGTGTAACACATCGTTTGATCTGTGAAACCCAGACAGCGCCTTGTTGGTGTTGACGCTCGCGATTTCTGACATTTTGTACTTTCATAAAGAGTAAAAGTCAGATTAATGAAGACAACATCTTTTATGGCCCTATCTCCATGTGGAAGGGGCTCCATGGCTTGAAATGAACTTTTGGTATCAGCATAAAACATCAGCTCACTCCCGTTATCTCTGCGGTCCCGCTCTTTCTTGCTATTTTTCACCCTGCTAACATGCTTGTCATTTTTCCTGCTGTACACTCTGTCAGGGGCAGAACAGGATAAGATGATGTATATCTTAGTGATTGTCTCATTTACAGTTCAGAGGAGAGGATCCTACTTAATTGATTGTAAGGGGAAGGAGGGGTGGAAGCATAGAGCTTAGAGACCATCCATCACTCTCACCATCATCCATCATCGTGGCACTAGAGGTAAAAAAAAAGGTGAAAAACACAAGCGCTGACTCAAAGTTGAGAAGTGAGAAACACTAACTCCTTGTCTCATCCATCTCAATATATTACGCTCATTTAGTAGGTGCTTTTATCCACAGGGACTAACAAGCAAGCAGCGCATCAAGGGGCAGAGTGAGGATCAGTTTGTTGCCAGATACTTCAGCATGCAGGCAGAGGAAGTAGGGGATCGATCCAGCAACCTCCGAACTAGAGATTAAATCAGTGACTGCTCAATTCTGTCTTCTCTAAATGACCCATTGTCTCAAGTTGCTTTAGTGTTTGATTATTAGCAAAGTAATTGAGGTGAAAGTATTTCCAGAATACAGATAATGGTCGTCCTTACTCTGTAGATTATGTAAGAAAAAAAACAAAACCAGCTGTGACAATAAAATGAATGAAGTGCTCCACACTCCAAAAAATGAATGGATGAACTCTCTTTATTGGCCTGGCGTTATGTAAAGCAGAGCCATCTCTAAGGGGCTTCGTACACTGAACTGGCAATTGGTCGGCAGGTATGTTGGAAATGTCTCGTCATGTCTTTTCTGTATTTTGGGTGTGTGTACCCCAAAGCCATCTGGATCTTTTTTTGTGCGGCCAAATTAGGAAGTTGAATCAGTCCAAAAAATAAAATCACAACTCTGCTCATGTTGAGTAATGAAACTGAAGAATAGCTGATAATCATAGCTGAAAAACTGGTCTTCAGCTTCTGTTCTACAGCCTTGTAGATGTGTCTTCTTCCAGAATGCACATCCTGGGTTACAATTTGAAGTTCTCTTTGTGGTGTGTTCAAGAGAAATATGATGTTTGTTCAGATGCTGATGACGTGACTGTTCATGTTAGTTTTGTTCAAGTTCATTTTGTGCATGCCTTGTATGTACTTTGTGATCTGGCTCATCGTGTCTGCTCTGATCTGCTCCCAAATTCTGGCATCAAAATGCAGCTTTAGTACATTTATCCTGCTTTGAGAACAACAAAGTGAATGTTGATGTTCGGACCACCTCTGCTTACTGTTTCGTATGGAGTGTTTGAAGAAAAAAGGAGAGAAAATATGCCCGGAGAGGAAAATCTATTGAAGAGAGTCAGTTTATCATGGGGGTATAGCATTTGCTAACAGACTTTGAACTAAACACACAAAAGGTTTAAATTCCCCCTAAAAAAATAAATGGAAAAAAAAAATAATCTCCATTTGTTTATAATGTTGATCTGGTAGGCAAATGCATTAAAATGTGCAATAAGTAAGATTGTGTTGATTATCCTACACCCAAAAGCTTCCACCTTCATTGGATGAAATGTAGCCGCTGTTCTTCCATCAGGGAGCTTCTTTCTCACTCGGAGCAAGAGAGCACATCTGTTCCATCCGAGTTGCGTTTAATGGCCCGTCAGTTTGCTGAATATCCTTTTAATTTTAAATGGGTCTGTGTGGCACTTTAAGATGAATTCGTGCCAGTCAGATTTTTCTTTAAAGCTGATGCCTTCTTTGAGCACTTGCCAGCATCCATTATCTCACATAAATGGATGGCAGAGTTCTGGCTTTCAACACGACAAAATCAACTCAAGTGTCAGGATAAGAATTTGGGGTAAATCCACTTGGAATGAAAACAAAGTGCTTGTCATGGTATCTCTGCCTCAGTTGCAAAGATTTAATAGAAACATTTTAATTGAAGACATTCAGACTAACAATTGTAAACATAAAATATTTATTTTGGCAATTTTCTCTGAACCACAGCCATTGGTGACCTTCGCTGGTTTAATATTTCCCATCTTTGATTAATTTGTAACACACGATTACAATTCTTTTCCCTGTTTTTTGGCTGATATTGTGCTTTGCGGAGCATTTCCTTCGACCATCCTCACGAGTGCAGGATGTATTTCTTGTTAAGAAGCTGCTTTCTTGCAGTCCTCCTTTAACTTCAGATCTTACAGATTTAAAACTAAAAGTTTTGTCTTGTAAGTTAGACACAAACTACTTTTACATATCATGTGATGATCAGGATTTTTCTCACCCCCTGCGCTCTTTCATTTAAGCAACAGACTCCAAAACGACTTGTTTAACTTCAGCAAAAGCTTCCAAAACTGAGGCTAATGAGTAAAATGTTGCTGTAGATTTGGAGCATCGCAGGGCTGCTGCCGAGCTGATTGGACAGAACCAGAAACCAGAGAGCAGACAAGGCAGCATACAAGAAACACATGATCAATTATTTCAGAGATGTACAAATAACTGATGTGTTTGCATGTCTGATTCTTAGACTGATCAAGGCTGCTTGTCACATCCCCGGCATTAAAAAAAAACAAAAATCTCATTAGCTATTTGGGCAGACTGGAGTTGGAGACATCACGACTCTGTGGTTGCCTCAGAATATGCAATTTTAAGAAAAAAAGCCCAAGGAAAGGAGTAAACCTGCAACAAGAAAGAGAAACAGAAGATGATGTGAGCAAATTGAGGATGAAACTAAGACAATGTCATCCTCTGCTGCTGTGGAGTTAAGCCCCTTATTGGACGCCAGACTGCAGACTCAGTGAGAGCAATGCAACATGTTATTGTGCGCTTTGGGAAGATGTAGGAAACTTCTTTGTGGCCTACAGTGGAATGTGCATGTTAGGAACGTTTTTGATATGCAATGTTGTGATGCTGATATCCATGATGTTCCTCTGTGATTGAATAGTCTTCCAAAAGGGGAAATCTGCAATTTCAACCTCTTTCATGTTTAATTCCAGCATCTTTTTCTGCTACATTAAAGATGGATTAAACTAATGAAAGACTTTTTATTTGCTGTTTATTTTGTATAAAAGTCACACAGCAGTAGACAGAACTCAACGTACGATCTAAAAAGGTTTAGGGTTAGTCACACACAATAATATTTTGATGCACTAGCTTTAGCTTTGATTATGTCACACACTAGTTGTGCCAACATTTATTTTCATCTAGTGTTGCATTCATTTTTCTCCAAGATCTTGTATTGATGATGGGAGAGTCCGACCACTGTGCAAAGCCTTCTCCAGCACACCCCAAAGATTCTCAATGGGGTTTAGGTCTGGACTCTGTGGTGGCCGATCCATGTGTGAAAATGATGTCTCATGTTCCCTGAACCACTCTTTCACAATGTGAGCCCCATTAATCCTGGTGTTGATATGATTGATATGGCCGTGCCATCAGGAAAGATGGAATAACCTGCTCATTCAGTTTATTCAGGTAGTCAGAGCTGACCTCATTCGTTGTATACATGATGTTGCTGAACCTAGACCTGCACCTAGACCTGCACCTAGACCTGCACCTAGACCTGCACCTAGACCTGCACCTAGACCTGCACCTAGACCTGCACATAGACCTGCACATAGACCTGCACATAGACCTGCACATAGACATGACCAACTGCAGCAACACCAGATCATAGACTGCCCCCACAGACTTGTACAGTAGGCACTAGGCATGATGCTCTGATGCTCCCATCACTCTGGAACAGGGTCAATCTGGACTCATCAGACCACATTCTTCCTTCGCTCCAGAGTCCAGTCTTTATACTCCCATTAAAGCCTTTTTCACCAGTTAGCTTCACTGATTAGTGATCTTCTTATGGCTACACAGCTGTTTAGTCCCAGTCCCTTGAGTTCCCTTCACATTGTTTATGTGGAAATGTTCTTACTTTCACCATTAAACGTAGCCCTGAGTTCTACTGTTGCTTTCTTTCTTCTTTGTTTTTTAAGATTTCATTTCGCCAAATGTTTAAGTGATTGCGATTACCATCGATCTGGATTTTTTTCCGACCACATTTCTTCCATAAAGATGATGGTTTCCCACAATCCTTCCAGTTTTTGGACAATTGGACCGTTTTCTTAACCCAATTTCAGTAGTTGTAGCTTCACTTTAGATGTTTTCTCTGCTTGATGCCAACAAATTGACCCTTCTGAAACGGACTAATATCTTTTTCACGACCACAGAATGTGTCTTCTGACATGGTTGTTTAAGAAATGAGAAGCTGCTCACTGCATCAGTTAGGCTTAAATAACAGCTGGAAGACAATCCTCCATGCAGTCATTATCCAATGGGAGGCTCTTGCCTATTTGCTTAGTAAAATCCTGGCGGCAACTTTTTTTTTTTATTTGGATGGACAGTGTATTTTTTTTTCTTTAATTTCTCAGCTTTATTTAAATGTTTTCTCTGGACAAGTCCCATATAGCAGACAGAAACCAAAACAGAGAGTAAGCCTGCGTGACGCATAATATTGACCATGAATCAACAAAGGTCTGCAGACATATGCTGTGTGGCATGTGTGCAGCAAGAGTAAAACAAGGTGGACTTGACACAGAGCAAATATGAACACACAACAGTACATCCTATACACATAACAAGACCTAACGTGAGTGTGTGTGGGGGTGTGTATAGGAGTGCAGGTTAACTTGTTTTCATAATGCTGAGTATGTTTGCTGTGTCAACTACTGACTTTTTCTGCTGAATGCTGAAGTATAGTCGGCCGATGGGTAACTGTGTTTCTGTATGTTTGCACAGTGGAAGTAGAAGCTGGGCTCAGGAAGGAAATTTTATGGAGGGGAAATGAGAGAACATTGCTTCTGGCCTCACTGTAGCGCTGTCTGGTCTGTGTGGCTGCGAGGTGGCAAACATTGTTAAAAAAAAAGTCTCACTCAGCAGGAGAAATGATTGTGTTCAGGCTTAAAGTTGTACTCTGCAATATTTCTAGCAACAAACTCTAACACTGAATGCGCCTTCAGTGGCCACACGAAGCTGCAACGTTCGCAACAACCCAGCGAAATTAGTGTTGGATGGGACAGACAGTAAACAGCTTTGCTGGAGCGGAAACTGTGACATTTCTCCTGAGGGGTGGTGAGGGAGGGATAGGCATCTTGATGGGGTTTAACCCTCCCCGGAGCGTCTACATGTTCAGTAAATAAAACTGCAGTTCGCCGTTACGTTGCGAGGCAACATACGCAGGAGTTTATAAACTTGACTTTCGGATAGTACTTAGAGAAAAACTCTAAGATGATATTTTTGGGGAATCTGCCCCTTTGGGTGGAGCATGTTGTCTGCTGATGCCATTGTTGATTGTTCAGTGTCTCCTCAGGGAAAAACACAAAATCTCAAACTGTCCAGCAGAACAGGCCGGACCTTACATGTTAGGTCTGCACCATTTCTGTGGAACTGAGACTTTTTGGAAAGTCATTTAGGGAATGTTCCATATAAATGCATCATTTATCCATGAACTACTTATTGACAGAATAATATTTGATGAAAAAACCCTCTGAAAGCACATTTAATCCTGGCCATTAAGTGAGATTTGACCACAGTAGCTTTTTTTTAAATTATTATTATTATTATTATGGATTCTGGACCTACTGATGTTTTTGTGACTGCACAGTGGGGAATTAGCAAAAATCACACTTCCTAGAGCTACATGGCACAGATTTTTTTGCTTCTACCTCAGAATAACCATCTGGTAAAACACAAGAGTCCACTAGCTAAGATAAACCCTTAAAATCTTTGGACTGGAAGCATGTGTTTCGATCTAGAGCAGAATATTGAACAGGCAAGGCAGCTTGTTGCTGTATCCACAGGGCAGAAATGTGTCCACTGATTAAGGACAGAGTCTCACCCACTTGCTCTACTTGTCCACACGACATCAGAAGTCAGTTTGTACCTCTAGGACCACTATCACACCTCTTATTAATCTTTCTAAAGGGGATGGATGCTAGTCAGACATCACCAGGCCACATTAATAATAAATGTTGCATTTTGGGTCACCTTCTTGCAGTTGCGCCCGGCTGACCACATGTTATATTCCAGAAGAATTATGCATATCCCACAGAGTTTAACCTGATGTGCTAACTAGTTGAAAGCCTTTGCAGGAAATCTTAGGTGTAGATATTGGAGCTGTTGTCAGGGTAGGAGGTGCAGTCTCATGTACCAATTGAAATGGAGCCAGTTTTGTCCAATCACTGTTGCAGAATCTGTGTTTATGATCAAAATATGCAGTTATATAAGTCATTAAATTGCAAATGCATTCATGAGATGAAGCAGCTTGCTAATTTCCTGTCTTCTCCCATAGCAAGTTAATGCATGATCTCATTTCATCTGTTGTTGCAAATTTAAAGACAAAAATGAAGGAATGAACACTTTGCAAATAATGAATAAGTTCAGCCAGCAAGTGATGCATCCTAAAGAAATGAAGCAAACCAGAAGGTTAATGAATGAGATAACACGGCTAACACTGTAGCATACTTGAATAATAAAGTTCTATTTCTCACATAAAGGTGACTTTTCATTTCTTCTCATAAGATTTCCTACTGAATGTTTTCTGTGCTTTGAATCCTCTAAAAACATATTTCAAATCACATATTCTAACTTCCCACAGTGTAGTCATACAAATGAGCTTCTGGAATGCTATTAGAGGCTAAAATCTGATCCTAGGAGCTCCTTGGAGCTGGTCTAATTTGCCATCTCACTTGAGACTCAAGATAATTAGTCTCAACGAGGGATTACCTTCCGGCTACTGCACTTTTCTGATCAGCCAGACATAATGACTGCATATGCAACAAATCTTTCTGTGAATTTTCCACAGAAAAACCTGATTGTATATCAGATGATAGTTTCTTGCTGTGTCCTGTGCATGATTGATTTTGTCTTGAATTAGCAAAACTGAGCTAAAACATCCAGTTTAATGATGGCTAACTTTTTTCCCCTACTTTTCCTCAGATCCAATGGTCACAGCTGTGATAAACTTTTATTCCAGTTGTTTTATAGGTAAAATGCCTGTTATGTTGGGACCAAAATTGACATGACTTGCACTTTTTTCCAACTGATGCGTTTAAAGTTTTCCAAAACCAGAAACATTGCTCAAAAACCACTGACATTGCATCTTTGTTGACATTAGTTTGCACACACTTATAAAAACAAGGGTAAACATATAGAAAAGAAAACAATGGCTTTAAAACTGAATACAAAACTTGTTGTATCTTCATTTATAAGTAAATTACACATCTGTTATAAAACATTAGAGGGCCGTCCCGGTGGACTTTTTAGAGGTAACTTTCCCTCTACTCATATCTCCTTTGCTCAGTGAAGTGCTTGCAGCACTTAGTGGAAATGTGTCATGTACATGCAGTCTGCAGCCTTCATCTACATCTTCTTTTCTTGTGTGGTGCGGTTGATATCCTAAGGTTGTGCATTGCACGTTTAAGATAATATTTTTTGCTGACCGTGCTTTTGCCTCAGGTACAGTTTTATCAGTAAGTGCAAAAATTGTGTGATATCAAGTGGTTTTTTTTTGTTGTTTTTTTATCGTTTGGCCGACAGACAATACCAAACTCCATCAGCAGTGGCTGACATGGCCGGCATCAGAATGGTGATCACCACTGTGATGCACCGTTGATTTGTAATGCCAAAGGTTTCTGGCTTCAGGCGGACAGGCGATATGGGAGGGTGGACTGGACTAAAATGATAAAGATAGAGATTTTGATACACTTTGGCATTTTATTTGCAGAATATAATCTCTGTTGCATCAGACAGGACCTGTAAATTTAAACTGAGTTTCCACGTGTAAACTTGTCAGCATCTCCTGCAGCACTGATTTCCTTACACAGTCCAAAGATGTTGAAACTAGAACAGCAGTTTGACATGACAGTGTGATTGTGCTTGACCGCTTGTGCAGATGAAATTTGGGCCAAATTTTCACCATCACACCTCAACAAACAACAATTTTTATTGCTTGACTTGCAAAACACCGTTGCTGATTTGGCTGCAGTATTTCATTAAGAGCACCTTGGGGTTGTATAGTTTTGAAGTTTGATAGCACGTCCTGAGAGCTTAACACTGTAACCTGGTACTAAAATATTCATACGCCCTGCTATCTGAGAGCTTTGAAGTGTGCTGGCACCTGTGGCAGAATTTTATAGGAAGGAAGAGGCAGCTGCTTAAACCTGTTCCTGTTTAAAAACCTAACAATAGCATTTAAACTATCCGAATCATCTTTAAGTATGAGTAACTTTGGATACTTGCAAATGTGCGTTCAACTCTACACAGAAATATCAAGGAATTTGAAGACGTAACATAACTTTACACATGCACACATTACAAACTGCACGTACATTAATATCTTGCATGCAGTGTTTCAGTTTCAACCTCACAAATTTGATCTTTTCAATGTTCAAAAAGCTTCCTCTGCATAGAAATTGTTCAAGCTAAAGACGGACACGGAGCATTTCGTCTGTATTCTGCGTCATTTACGTGCGTAATTTGGTCCGTTTTCAGGGCCCTTGCAGAGCAAACGAAGTAGTACCGGAAACCGCAGAGGCAGTGTTGAGCAATACGGCTGATGTGCTGCATTCAAAAGGAACAAAGAAGAAGAAGAAGCTACAACGTATTTAATGTCAGCACAGACCACCACCGTCACTGCACCATCGTTGCCTTAGAGCCACACCAACGTAAGGGATGTACGGAAGTATAAGATCAGTGACATTTGTAACGGACATGCCTATTTACTAGGGGTAGCAACGATGCACAAAATTTACGGATCGGTTCGGTTCGATACTTTAGTGTCACGGTTCGATATTTTTTCTTTACAGAAAATACATTTTAATTTTTTAACTTTGAATTTTATTGAAATTATTACAAATATTTGTTTAAACTAATAAAAGAACCAATAGGAAGCATTTTAGAAGATTGGTGCTATTGAAGGAGGCTACCACAGACGCGACATGGCAGGGCATGATGATTCAGATACTTTCCACCTACTTATCTATAATGATGGCTGTTTTCATGTTGACATCAACACTGCAGTGGGTTTGGGATATATTTGCACGTTTTGATGAAGGAGTGGAAATCAAGACAAAACCTCATCAGCATGCACACTCACTCACTCTTTAAGGCTACAGAACATGTGTGAAAACAGCTGTAAGGATAGCCTTCTGCTGTGGTGTGTGAGACTGCTGTGTTAGCAGTGCTCCTAAACACTGATGATGTGCTAATAAGTGGGGGATGGGACGTGGCCCACAGGCTACCCCTCCACCTTACCCCAATGATGATGAATTGCTTGACACAGTGAGCTGTGACAGCTGGGATTGCTCACATAAATATTCACTTCCTGCTCATCTGCACATTTTTTTCACATTAATCAGAAATGAATCAGGATTAATTAATGTTTTATTTCAAGGTCATTGTCAGAAATTGGAAGCATAGCTGGGATTGATGGTAATCGCCTTAAATTTTTCATTTTTTAGGTATTTGCTTTTAAAACTATATATTTTTTAAGTTTTTTTAAGACAATTTTTATCAGTCAGGTGTATTCAGAGATAAAGGTTTAAGGGGCTCTGCATCAGTTGACATGTGCTCTAAGTTACTTGTTTTTATCTTTTAGTTTCCCTGGTTGTAATACTCACCCTGGGTACCGCATGAAACAGAAAGATATGCATGTGAAGTAAGAATTTGAATGAAGTTTGAGTAAAACCAGACAATAAATTGGCCGCCAATTCATCGGAGAAGCTGAAACTGTAAAATCTGCAACTGGTGTTTCCAATTAGCACCTTTTGGTCAGGACCATTGGGAATAATAATACTGTAGATTTTCCTGAATGGAGCTGATGTGCTGGTCTGGTCTTCTGCTCATTTAAAAAGCTGTAACTAAGGTTCCAGCTGATGCACTGCATAGTTCTCAGACTTGTGTTACCATTTTCAGGCTTCAGAGGTTTCAGACTGTGGAGACTTTCTTCATATTGGTGACAGACGTGTTGCAGTTTCTGAACACTACACCAAAACCTTTTCCTCAGAATATGGGCATGGATTATGCTTTTCTTAAGTTTTTGTCCTGCCATTAGAATGAAAGCCAGATGTAATCAAAGCAATGAAACTTTTTTAATAATATGCATGCAGCAAAACAGCCATCACTCCCTTGGTTGCGAGTTAGAAAGGTGTTGTTCACACTCGCTGTAGGCTGGATGCTGTTTCCATGATTTCCAGGATGAAAAATTGTGATGGTTCCTCTTTCCAAACTAACTGAGGAAATAATTTAGATGAACTTGTTTAACTCAGAAAGGAAGTTTTTGTGTTCTTCCTCTTTTTTTGTCCCCAGCCTAGGCCTCCACGCCTTATTAGCTGCTACTGTAAATGGGAAGCACTAACATGTATTATTTTGGATCCAGGGCGATGACCACAGTTGGCTTTAGAGTGGAAATTTGGCAAAGTTTATTTTACATTTCTACATAAAGTTCCCTTCTATTCCATAATGTCACACATCAGCACTGGTCTGTAGGTTTCAGTAAGTTCTTTTTCTTCTTTTAATCCTTTTGTTTGGTTTCAGCCTCTAATCCAGTGATGTTTCTGATTCCATTGTCTTCCCTCTGGTGGAGTTGGTCTTCACTCCTTTCAAGCCTTCCGTTATCTCAACATGAGACTAAATGAAATCCAATTGGAGAAATGAGTCTCGCCTGGGTGGTCCGGATCCCCAGGCGAGTGCCAAACTGATAAACAGTAGGACGCTTGTAGCCTCTTTATTAGGATGGATCGGTCTAGCTTGATTTGTGCTGATGACGGTGACAAAACCTGCCAGTCTAAGCCTGAAGCTTGTGACTCTAACAGCTAAAACTACATGCTGGGGGATTTCATTTTGGAAACAAATTGAAAAGACTCACCTCAGTTAAGTGGGTTATAAGGGCCTAAACAATAAAAACGGTGTCAGGATCTCATTTCATTTGAGCTTCTTTTTTCTTTGTCTCACTGTCTTGTGCTCTTGCCTTTAAATTCTTCTTACTGCATTATAAAGATACTCCTCTCCTACGCAGAGGCAGGGGAAATAAAGAAAAATGGCCTTAGTCTTTGTTAGGAGACGCACCCCCCCCCCCCTCTTCACTGATTACTTTCTACAGTTTCTGATCACACAAATTAAAGGAGATATCACAACCAATGCTGAGAGGATTGAGAGGTTTGAAAATGAAACTTTTTTCCCCCTTCGAGTCAGTTTGGGCTCTTGTGTTTTACAGGTAATAGCTTCAACTTGTGGATGTTTTTGCATTGTCGATCTAGTAGAAAAACAATCATTTTAAGTCTGTTTCCCATGGATGACTCTGTGGTCGACAATTATAGTGTCATACATTAATTATTTAGAAAAGGACCCTCTGTGTTGGTTCTGGGTGAGGGTGTCTTCAACTGATTTAAACAGCATTAACATGATAGGGAAGGTGTTTGGAGGGGGGGCTTTTTCCCTGCTGCACCGTCATGTATGCGACAGACCAGCTGTGTTTGTGGAGATGTTGAGCTGGGGAAATGGAGAAAGTTCAGAAATTGATCCTGTAGCGGACGTTGATGTTTAACCTGATGACGAAGACAAAAAAGAGCCATTATCTCTTGTCTGGAGATACTTACGTTTTAAAAGTTCGTATGTGGACCAAACAACGAATTTACTGGAATGCTGTTGAACTAATGTTGTCGCCCCCTGTGGCTACACCAGAAATTGGCTGCCCTTAGGTCTCTTATGTACCAGCCCTAAATGACAGAGAGAAGCTTAGCTAAAGGTCTCTGCTGAGCAATGCCACCCAAACGAAGCCCAATTAAAACCATGAAAACTTTTAAAAAAATCATAAAGCATGTTTCAACTTTGCTGTTTTTTGGTCAAAACGTATCTTCCATTTGGAGAAAATGCTGCTGAACTTTTCCCTTTGACTCTATGCTAGTTGGAAATGAATCCCGAAAGTCCAGGATATTCATAGAAATACATATATATATATATATATATTTTTTTTTTTTTAAGGCTCGAGTGTGCCTTCTTCCTAAAATATACTAGCTTTGGGGATAACTTCCTATGGTATCATTGATCTTTCTATGCTAGCCTTTGTTTCTCCTTATTGTGGTGATTGATGGATGAATCATGAAAATCAACCAATTAATTGCCAAGAACACCTTAACATCCCCCTTTTAAAGAAATAAGTCTCAGCCAATTCTTCTCTCAAGCTGTGGAAAATGTAGTTAACACCCAGTCATGCATGGAAAAATCATACCGTCAAAGTCTGTTCACACTTCTCGGCACATTCTATATCATATGTAACACTGATTGAGTTGATTGTTATTAACATAGCGCTGTGCTCAGACTGAACTTTTATAAAGAGGAAATGGATTCTTTCCTTCTCAGCATACTGCAGCTTTGTTGGGTAATTAGATTTACAATTAGTAACTTGGCACTAAATTAACCAGCAACTAATTTTGTTTTTGATTATTGAAATCATTTTCTGAAGCTAGCAACAATAATGGAAATGATAATTAGCTCCAGCTCCGACTGTGATGATGGAATTCCCAGATTGATGATGTTCCCTGTCATTGTCTGACCTGCTGGGCAGCACCTCTACATCCAGGAAAATGAATGTAACATATTCAGACTCTGATTTACAGCCATTAATGATAAACGAGATTCTTTATTACTAAAATGTTTTTAACCATACTAGCTAATGAAACGGTGAGTACAGTTCCCCGCCACCCCCGTGTTTCTTTGCCACAACTTCCACTAGACCCGAGTCCATCCATCAGAACAAACCTCAACCCAGGAAGCTGATTCAGAAATGATGTGCTTTTTTTATTATGGGATGTCCATTATGAGCTTCACAGGTTGGGTTATTAACTCTGTTCATCCATCACCCACGCTGCAGAAAACTGCATGCTTGTGTGACAGAGAAGCAGCTCTGGGGTGATGGAGAGGCGCTTTGCATACTGTAACTAACTAATGAGCAAGATAACTGCAGCAGACTCGTGGAATAGGACACATTAGGCAAGTTTTCGTCTAATTACAGGTCAAAGTTTTCCTCTCAGATCTTTATAATCCACATTATGTTGCTTATATGAAACCAAAAGATCTGTGTAGCTAGTGAGAGGTGGTTTGGGGGAAAATGAAATGAGCATGAAAGAAAATCAAAAGGAGATAGTCGAGTCCTGATAAAGGGAATGTACTTCCTGTTCCAAGAAGAAGAATTGGAAAGGCCTCTGACACAATATTTTAGTAATATCAAGTATCTCAAATAAGCACTGTGAATGAAGACAAATAACGGCTTCAGTTGTGGAAGAGCAGCTGAAACAATATGGTAAAGACATGCTCAGTGCCTTGAGAAATGGAGACATGCTAGATGTAGATGGAGTTTTGGACAGGTTGGGATGCATCCATCTTTTATCCATCCATGTGTTTGGTACAAACAAATAACTCTACCGTAAGAATAAATTGACATTAATTTCTTCTCTGAAAAACAAAACCAGCAATTTCAACACAGTAGGGTCTTTTTTCTTCTTTTAACCCCCATGCCTTTCTACTGCAGGAACTAAAGGCTTAACAAAGCAGAAAGGAAATGATTCACCCTGCAGAACAACATTAGCTGGGGTGTAATCCGCTTGAGAACGACGCCGGGAATCTAACTTTAAAAAAAATAATAAAAAAAATGTCTGACTCATGCAGGCAACTTGCTCTGTTGTGGGCCAGATTATTACATTTCCCCTGGACTCTACCTGTTCCAGGGGTAAACCATCATGGATCACATCAGCTCACTTATATCCTTCCGTTGTGGATTTGCATGGAAACGATATGAAGTGAAGGTGGTTGGTTTTAAGTTGGTGTTCGGAAAAAAAAAAGGATGGAATTCAAGACCAATAAATCAAGTTTGTTAGTTTTTTTCGTCACATTTCGCCCTTAGACTGCGTCTAATAGTCACTTCTATTTTGCATTTTGTATAGTGTTGATTTGTGAGGATGTGGTTGATGTAATAAAGACATGAATGTGCCATTAGAAGCAACAGTTGTGAGGAAAAAAAACACAAAAATATTGTATATTTTCAACAACAACGCTTTCAGCACAACCCTATAGAAAAAGTCCTCATTGCAGATTTTTGGGCCGTAACCGGACGTAACACTGTAGCTGGAGGACTTTTTCTTCTTTTGACTGTGGTGTGGCGCTTTCCGCTCTGATCAATGCCCCAGCAGCATGTTGGTGGATCCTTCTGAACCCGGTATGGAGGAGATGTTTACCTGCATTGTGCTCTGCTGCTTGAAAAGCTCCGTCCTGCAGGGTGACGTCGTCAGAAGCAGCCTGATCAACCGTGCTAATGTGCTGGGTGTAGAAGTTGGGCCATTTAGTCCCCACCAGTGTGCATTTAAAGCAAGTTTATCAACTTGAGTGTAGCAGTTCATTAAAGCTAAATAATAAATGAAGCCTCTTCTATGAAGTCGGGTCGTAAATTTAGCAAATGATTCTTTTATAAGCCCAATGATTGCTAAACCAAACAAACAGGAGAGTAGGAATGTGTTCTTGTTCCGACACCTTGAGTGTTTTCCTAACATGAAAGCTAAAATTGTAAAGTCCTCTTTTGTATTTTGAAGATATTGTTGCCATATTTGTATGGTTTTTTTTTTCTAACTGTAGCACATTAGCTGACTCTGTGTCAATAAAACTCTGGCAGCTAATTGCTGCGAGTGCTCATCCTTCAGCATTCATTGTGTTTCCCTGAAACACTTAAAGCCATTAACACCCACCAAGCTTTGGTGATCTTAAATAATGAGTGGAACGCTGAAATGTGCCAAGAAAGAACTAGGGGAAAAAAAATTTCATGCAAAATCCTCCGTCTTTAGATTAGCAATAAAGAAAATGAACATATCTGCTTTTTGTTAGTCCTTCCCGGTGCACACTGCCATGTATGAATTCAACTAAAATGTCAAAAGGCATCAAAATTGTCACAAGGTAAACGAGCCTGAATAGAGTTGATTATACAAGCATTCATCTGGGCTAGTTAGGGTGTGTGTAGGACCAGATTTAGGCGTGCTCATATCTCCCGTTTGTTTGTTGTTTATTTATTAGCATGCTAAGCATTTCCTCATGTAATCCTAATATTCTATTACAGATAAGGCGTGATAAATTGTTGGAGAAATTTGAGAAGACTATTTGGGTTTGAATTGTTTCATCACAATTACCGTTCATTCAGTAATGAATATTTTCAGCTGCATTCTTGAGCCTTTTTTAAAAATATTACAGTGACGGTTTGGTTACCTTTTTAAAGGGAGGATAAACAGAATATATTTGCACTTAAGGCCATGTAGATTAACCTCCTCCAATCTTGCTTTGAAAGATGGGAAAACATTGGCCTCGGTATGTTGTGCCTTACATGGTAAACTCGGCTCTGGCTTTCACTATCAGCGCCCTGGGAGACGGTGAAGCGTGATGCAGTAAGTTGAGAAAGAAAACTTCTTCGGGTCATCCAAACACACTCTGGCAGGTGCTCTCGCCTTCAACTGAAAAGAGGGGAAAAAAAATTTCTGTCAGAACTGGTAGCCAGGAGATAAAAAAACTCCCTGGAGGAAACGAGACTCACAAACATGGGGAAGGTACATGCACACTCAAAGGTTCTCCCTCTGGTTGCTTCACATCTGCTAAACATTTTTCAGCTGAGCATGAAAGCAGCTTCCTTGGCTGTGCTTAGCATCACGTTGGTCCTGTCATGCTAATACGGATAGAATCAGAAGGGGGGGGGTAATTTCTTAGGACGCATTCACACCAGGATAGTCTCAGGGACTCTGTTCGATAGAAATGTTGCACCTTCATTTTATTTGGTTTGCTTTCACACTAAAGCAGAACAAGCTGTTATGCGTTCACAACAGTGGCTCAATAAAGGCGATTCTCCCCCCAAACGACCACTAACCAAGAAGGAAAAAAGCAAGAAAATGGCTCGTTGACCCAAAGTAAACAATAGCCAATAATAAGTTTATGCAGTCTTGGGATGTCTGCTGCGATGTTTCAGACTCTGCTGTACATGAGGAAGATCTCAACACGGAGGTTTACTGTACCAATATGTGCTTTTTGTCTCTCACACCACCCACTGCAACGTTATCAGAACTCTACACCACTGGGTTGAGAGTGTCTCTGCGAAGACTGATGGAAAATAAAACCCCTTAAAACCTGTGGATATCCAAACTGAGTATATGCCAGATCAGCTGGGAAATCAAAAAGGAAACAAACCCAAACAGATAAGAGATGTGGTGACAGGAGCATCTTCAGACGTGCACGACATTCTGCTGCATTTTAAGCAAAACCTCTGAAGGTAACAGCTGTAGCTATTGTTATAAAATGATTTTAAAAGCATCGGCATCTGTAATGATGTACAGAAACAATCTAAGTTGTCATATTGGCTGTAAATTTTTTCCAACATCATCGCTTCATAGCATGTGGGGATTTGATGCAGTCTTTTCTCGGATAAATCAACAATATGGAAGAATGTTGTTTTTCACTTATTGGCATGGAAATAAAATATCCGGCACAGACTTCACTGAGGAGTTTCAGGCTCTGAGACTCATTAAGATGTATTAGCGGTCCTGTCACTGGGCAAACCATCAAAGATGTGGTGCCTGCCCCTTGAAGTCCCCCCAAAAAATTGACTCTGATAATGACTAATGGTTTTTGGTCAGTAGAGCATGAGGAGCTGTCGTCAGTGTTTATGTGTCAGGATGGGAGCTCATATTTTCATTCTTTCTAGTAAATTGAGCAGGATAAGTCACATGTTGCTTCAAGTTGGTGAGAATGGAATACCTCGACTCGGGCTCAGATGTGTTGAAATCAATGTTTATATGTTAAAAGTGAGGAAACCGAAGTTGACTTGAAAAGTTTACAAGCTTTAAAATATGACAAACATGTTTAAAAGCAAGACCCTTTGGTTTCCAGCATTAAATGCAGAATGACTTCTTCATGTAAATCTATTCCAACAGGATCTCCTTTCGCAAACCGAGTCGACCTAACTGCTCACTTTGACTAACGTCAAGTGATGCAGGAAGCGGAGAAGAAAACCATTTCACAGCTGAATGCAGAGCAGTAGTGCATCTTAGAGCGGTGCATCGGCTCATGAGCCTGGCGGAGAGAAATCCAGCAAATACTGTCAACTATGATAGCACTCCTCCTGGAGATGCTGGGACTTTGAAAGGTACTCCAATTACAGTAACTTCGCCTCACAAAGCAAAGCCTGTATATCCCCGTGAAGGTCTGTCAGCCGGCCCTGCTTTAAACCCCGTATCGGTTCAGGAGAGCTGTCTGAGCACGGCTCGGCCCGCTTCACCGTGGGAATGAATGGGAACGTGCATGTCCAGAGTGATGCTGAGGCTGTGTTGACAGAGATGGAGTACTATGAATGGATGTGTCAGATAGCTGCCAACATACAGGGAATATGAGTGGTTGATTGGGGGTTTCACAGAGATATGGACACTAAAATACAGAAATGTTTGTTTTCATCTGATATTTAATTATTATTATTATTATTATTATTATTATTATTATTACATGTCACAAGCTGTTAGATGTCTATATGTTTTAAATACAGTTCCTTTATTTTGTACTTTTAGTTAGATTTTAATGAATTTCACTTGTTAGTTTGATTTCATTAAATGGTATTTATTTATTTAATTCATGACTGATTTAGTTCTATAAATATCCTTTAGAAACTTTTTATAGAATTTAATGATCTTATAGTTTTGTATTTGCCTCTAATGTTTCCTTACACAAATTTTCTTACACACAATTTTTTCCCAAATGTAATTTTGTTTCTTCACTTTTTCACCATTACTGACTTCATGAGCCTCTGAATGTTGTTTAGAATTTATTCTTTATTTCTCATATCACATTATTAATGTGAGACATGGTGGGATGAGATGTTTTTGATACTTGTTTTCATCCTTTTTTTTTTCGCATCTGCATTTCGTGAAGCACATTGTGTTGCGTCCAGTTATGTATGAAAAGTGCTATCCAAATAAAGTCTGACAGTTTTGCACAATTTAGAATATTATTTTAACCAGAACATCAGCAAGGATAGTAGCTGGCTATTCTGGTTTATGTTCATGTCTCAGTTTTTGAACCAGACCTGTCTTTTATTTTCATCCCAATTTAAAAAAAAAAATAATGGTGACACGTTGTAAAATGGAAATAAAAATGGAAAAATAGAATGTTGTCCCATTCTGGTCTGAAGCAGGATCCTAGCTGCTCAACTGTCCTGGACTTTCATTCTGGTGCAGGCAGGCAGGCCAGTCCAGCAACCGGACTCTTCTCCTGTGAAGCCACATTGTTGTGATGGATGCAATATGTGGTTCAGCATCGTCCTGCTGAAATCGTTATCTGGATTTTGTGTTGGAGCAGCTTGGCTAGCAGGCTAGGCCCTTATGAAATCCTCCTGAAACGTTCACACTTTTAATACAGAAAAACAAAACTACTTTAATTCATAAGTTTCGAGGCTCTGACACAACCTTGTGACCTTATTTTACCTGTAAAGTGCACTTGCGTACAGGATGACAGATAGTTCAGCGATGTTGCTCCATCTAGAATAATACATGTAATTGACATTTCTGAACTTTAACAGGGATTTACTCATTTGCAGTCACAGCAGCTGATGTTAGAATTGGTAAACACTGACACCTTCCCATCCAGAGCAGAAGCACCCCCTCATGCAGGTCAGTAGATATCATGGGGCTGCAGATGCACTATGTGGCTCTGGTTGTATTTTCAAGACATCCATGGTGATCAGCAGCCTGATCAGAGGGGGGAAAGTGGACACAAACCCATGAAGTTTTGAGGTCTGGTATGGGGGGATTTCCTGCTCATCTTTAGCTGAATGTCCAAAGCGCTTCAGGACCAAAGAAAGCTGCCAATCCTGTTCAACTTCGGTCCCCCTTGCTATTTGTCCATAGTTCAGGTCGACTGTGGCAGCATTTACTTTTGTGTCGACTCTATAAGTACAGATCACCCATATTTGACTTTCTTTCTTTTCCATCTATTCAGAATTCCTTTTTAGGGGAATATTTAGATTTTTCTTCTTTCGTCTTGTGTGTGAGGTGTAACCTGACTGCACTCTTATACAAACTTGCACACAAATAAAACATGTGGTGTAGCAAATGTTTATTTAGTTTCATGCAAACAGAGGCGCTTGTTTGCAGGTAAGTCGACCGTCTGATTGGACAAACAGGAAAGCTGGATTCAGATATACAAATTTGCATCCACAAGCCAACGGCTGCACTCGGAACACACCTCTACATGACTGCACCAGTTTCTGTTTCCTGTTTGTTGGTGTCAGCAGATGTGAGAGAATTCATTGACTCCCTGGGATGATTTGGGAAACACGGAGAAGCATTTTGAAGCCTGAAACCCTCCGGAACAGCTGAAAATGAGATTACTTCATTCTATTTTGCAGATGAATGATAATGTAGGAGCATTAAAGGAATTTTTAATTTGCACAAATACGCTTTGACGTAACTCTCTTGATCACAGCCTGATGTTTTTTCAGACGGAACTTTGAAGGAGCAAACCTATAAGGGCCTTTGCAATTACAAATGTCTGTGTGGGATGTTTGATATATGATTGTGAGGAATATGACCAGTTTGGTTAACTGGTAATGTTCTCCTGAGGAAAGAAACGCTGATTTACATCAGAATCAGTTTTTAGTTTGAGAGATTCAATTTTATTTTAATTATTTTATTTTTTATAATTGAATACAATTTCCATTTAATTTGTCTTTATTTTATTCAAATTTGATAATTTAACAGAATTAAATTTTTAATTTCTCCTTTTTTTTGTTGTATAATTTAATAGAATTTTTGATTTATTCTTATTTTATTTTAAGCTCAAAAAATCAGCTATATTGGATTTAATTGTCATTTTTCTGTTTTTGTACAAATGCTGTAGAGAGAAGCTTTTCTAGACCGGCATCTACTCTAATGGACGGGATCACTGAGGATCCCTTTCAGAAATGCAATATTCTTCATTCCATATCTAATATTACCTGTCTGGACAGCAGAGGAGGCAAGGCTGACAGGAAGAGACAGATATGCTTTTTCATTCGACCTTGACAAGCTTTTCCAATTTTCTCCTCTCCATCTCCTGCCACATCAAGCCTAAAGTGCTCTTTACCTTGTAGACACAAAAAAATCCAGTTCTGAATTGTTTTCAACCAACTTCTCTCACTTTCTCTTGTTGCCGCCCTCTCATTGTGGGATCCAGGCAGCTGAAATTCTTATTACTTCTCAAGCAGCATCCTTAAAGTGCCAGACTTTTCCATTCAGTCTTCTGCCAACGCAGCCTGCTGTACCTTAGCTCATCCAAGTAACTTTGTTTTGACAAAGGATTTCCTCCCCTCCACCTACAAATCCATTTAAATTCCCCCTCTGTGGTTTTTCATCAACTTCTGGAGTGGAAGAGCAAAGAAGCTTATTTGCATAGAGTGTATAGGAAATGTTGAGCTGAGGCAGAGAATTCCTCTCATTGCTTTACAGATGTAGTCGTTGAATAGGTGTTGAAGTGGAATTGAAATGAATTACCCACGGGAATTTTAGGAAATACAGAAAAGATACAGAAAGAATAATTGAATATTGGTGCAGGAATGATGTGTTTTATGTTAGATCACTGAAACTAAAAACCTTCTTGTTATTTTAGACCCTCACAAAGACCCTTTTAAGATCAGTTGGGTCTTAAATAAAGAAGATGAGGTTCTGCCATACAGTTGATCACAAGAGATGTGGCTGTGGACGTGGAATTATTTGAGCCTATCCATTAATATTACCACAGTACTGCAGAAATTTACTGAAGAAAAGTTGCCTCACACCACAGATTCATGGACAGAGTTGTGTGTAAACGTCACATGTCACATGACATTTATGCCATCCGCAAAATGTGGACAGAATCTGGGAATTTGACCGTAAAAATGGGATCAGTTGTAAAGGAATTCATGGAATTTACTCATAGGAGGGCGTGAGCTGCTTTCCCTTCCAAAGTTATCCAAGAAATGTAGAAATTCTATCCTAAGTGGCTCCAGACAAAATGAAAAAGCTACCTCCGTTTTGATGAAGCATTACAAATGAGGAGAGGCGTTGTCAGAAAACCATAAAACTCGCCTCGAGTGTTTGAGCTGCAGCTAGAGGATGTCCTGAAGAAGATCGATGAAAAAAAGCCTCATATAAAGAAACTACAGCTCCACATGCAGCTGCCGCAGGTTCTTCCTTGTCCAGCAACGGTATCATAAAGGCCTCTAGAGCTAAAATAATATCTTTAAGAAAAAGATATTTTCCTATTGAACTGTTGAAATTTAACATATCCCCCCTGTAAAAAATGAAGTTACATAGTAAAACATAGAATTAAGGGGAAAACAAAGGGACGCATAATTTGGAAAAGAATAAAATGGAATCTGAAAAAACAAATGAAATGGATTTCTTCAAGACAAACCCAACTGGAAAATCCACAGGGTCGTTAAATTGACATATTTATATTGCACTTTTCTAGTCTTCTTTGACCATTCAAAGCACTTCAGCACTATATGCCACATTCACCCAATCACACACATACACTCATAGAGCACTTCCAAGTATATATATTAAGTGCTTCTATACACATTCATACCCCACCGGCAGCCCTATCAACCTTCCCGTTGGTAGACTAACGCTCTTCCTCCTGAATTACAGCCACCTTCTGTTCTACAAACCAAAAGCCGTGCATTGGTATGCGAAGAATTCTCAGTAGTATTTGTGCTTGAAATGGCCACCCCTATGCTGAATGCAGGAAGAAAGCACAGAAATACTGCAAAACAGGCCAATTTTCATCCTGGAGAGCATGCTTTCTCCCTCTGTTGCTGCAGCTCTCAGTAATATGCATACAGACAAGTTTGATCAATGCGAACTGCAAAGCGTCATCAGGCGCGACCAGCAGGCTTAGCTCCCATTTCACATTCCACAGTATTTAAACCATTGTTAGCATAAAAAACCAAGTGCAACTTGATGTAAATGTATATCTGGAAGAATCTCTTATCAAATCGAAGCTTAGATGAGTGCTGAAACTGTTCTCTCTTCTCCAAGCTGAAAGGTCAGCGGCGGAGCTGATAAGACTGTGAAACA
>JBBBVU010000015.1:3188223-3198628 GCA_037177055.1 Atherinosoma microstoma | reverse complement strand
GATCTACAGTATCAAACGCAGCGCTGAGATCCAGCAGAACCAGGACTGAAACTTGACCAGAATCAGTATTCAACCTATGAGAATGAATAAAATAAAACAATGGCATGTTAATTAAAATACTGTACCCCCTCCCTCCCCCAATTACCAAAGTCTAGTGCTACTGTTTTACCTTTTTACAAAAAGTACAGAAAAGTATCGAAATACAAAATGGTATCGGTATCGAAACAGAAATTTGGTATCGTGACAACCCCTAGTCAACTTCACACAAAAAGTAAGAAAATGTGTATTTAGTTATTATTTCTCTCAGCAAGTAGTGTTGTATTATACATCCTTGGAAAGCCTGATTAGTCACTGTTTACAACGATGTGCAACTTGTAAGAATTGTGCTTCCGTGGGATGAGCAACGCAGCTAAACATGCGGGTAGTGCCCCATAAAAAGTGCCAAAATCTTCTGTAATATTCTCCTGTTGGTATTCACTCTTATTTGGAGTTTCTTGGTAGATCAGATGATTGCACTCTCCAACAGTAATAAGGTTAAAATAACACATACTGGCCATTTTTACACTTTATTCATTTTCCACTGTCAGGGACCTCAGTAGCATGTGGAAGGTCCATACCCTCCTCCTCATGCTGCTCGCATTTTGCCGTGGGATGGCATCCAACTCCTCAACCAGGAGTTGTTGAAGGTCAGAATGGTTGTTTCAATCATTCGAGCATGTTGCATCACGGCCATGCTGATCTCACAACTCTTCAATCGGGTTGAGGTCTGGATTTACACAAGGTCATTTCATCCTCTCCCATATTCTGGAGGTACGCTGCTGTGTTGCTCATTCCACAAATGCCCAATCCTTACAGCTTGTACCTCATTGTGAAGGTGACTAATCAGGCTACTTTATTTTTTTTTACTTTATTCATGACATTTTTTTACTAAATTCTCCACAGACTGACTATTTCTGGGTTTTAAAAATAACAACAAAAAGACTTCTCCCTTTTCTTATGTTTTATATCATATGGCCCTAACACTGCGTTATACTCTCCTGTGTACTCCTGGGGTGGAAATGTTGTAATTAGACAGCACTGGTAAAATATGTTTATTATAAAGTTTTATCTTCAACTAACTAAACTAAACTTAAATGTGTTCAGGACATCTGTGTTCATGATACCTCATTTCATTACAAATTCATCCTCCCTTTATTTTTGTCCCTGTCCCAAAACACTCATACACGTTAGAGTTTGCATATAGATTCATATATTTTTCCTACCTTTTTCGTATGTAAAATAGTGGATACCTCTTTCAGGCTCGGTTTTGTGCCTACGCCATAGTTGTAAGTTTATTTTGAGTGGGATTGACTTTCTAGGTTTTTCAGTGCAGCCAAGCTGATCAGAGATTATCAGTTATCTTTGTTTTTCTGACTTTTCTGATTTCTCTGTGCTTACTCTTATGAAAGTAAACATTTGATGCATTACTTGACATCTCTTCTCCATCCATCCATACACGCTCTGCCACTTATCTGGGACTGGGCTGCAGGACATGTTTTCTGCACAAATATGAAGTGAAAAAATTAAAGACTGTTGCTAGAAATAAGATAAAAGTGAGAATGGTTCATCATGAAAATGAGTAAGATGATGCAGGAAACTGATTTGACCTGCTTTAATGTGAGTGATGCATTTGTAAATTCTTGAGCTTCCACTCAATGATTGGCGTATGGAAATCGCTTCAGTTCCAACATTTCAAATCCCTGCAAACTTACCATTTTATGAAACAAGTAAAAAAGATGCACATGTATTTCTCCATTTGGGGAAGCAAAGGCCATAATTGAAAGCTCAATGAGAAATGCATTGGCAGGTGGGAGTTACAGCCAGTCGATAGATTTTTGATCACCTGTTTTTTCTTGTCTCATTTTGCGCCTCGTCCCCGTGATCTGAAATGTCAAGTGTGCCTGTCGGCAATCTCTTTACATCAGAGTACGGGGGAGGCATTGACGGGCCAGAGATGGGAGAGATTTGAATGATGCGGGTCAACAAAACACTCTGTGGAGACAGAAATCGATATGATTAATTCCTGTGTGGCCATGTGTTGACATTCTGATGGTGACCTTAAACTGAAAGTGCGATCTAATGAAATGGGCAAACAAAAGAGGAAAAATAGAAAAATGTAGATTAAGGCTCCTCTTCGCTTGATTCAGTCTTCCAGAAATCTGAACTTTGTTAGTTTTATTTACAGAAAAAGGAGTGGACATGGGATGAGAGCAAGATGATGGTGATGCAGGATCCCATTTACAGGTAAGATTTATTTTATTTGCTCTGCCTTTTTCTGTCAAAACATCATAATACTCCTCATTAATGTGTTTTTTAATGCTTCATCTAATGACTTCAGTTCTTGGGCCTTTTTTTCAAATGAATTCTAATCCAAACTTGATTAAATGCACTGTGGTGGCTCAGGAAATGAGAAAACTTTGTCTGTCACTGCAGAGGGATCAAAGAGGGTTATGGCTTCTCTTTGATGATAACCTTTACTGACCTCAGAGCAGAGCAGCACTAAGATTTCTGACGTGCTGATGCATAAAATTTGTGGAAGGTATGGACGGAACAATCCATGCAGTTATTCTTCACATCCTTTTTAGACAAAATGCAATTTGTTTGGAGCTCTAATTAAGGTGTTATGCAAATAATGAATAAGTAAAGACGTGACAATGGGAGGAAAAAGGCACTGAAATGTAAAATTTATGTTGTGAACACTCCAATAGTCAAACAAAGGAAGTTTTAGAACATCAAAGCATTCTGAAGCATTCGGACCTCCATTGTTCATCTTCATTTTTAATTACTTTCTCTGTAATTACCGTCTTTTCCAGTCACTGTCGCCAGCAGCGGTATCTTGCTCTGGATTTTTACAATGCAGTTTTATCAGAATATCAGTTTTATGTATGAGCCACATCTTACAACAGACTGAAAGGTATTGTAGATGAGGTTTGAGACTTGGACCCCCTTATTTGCTCCAAATGCTTCAGATCAAAGCACAGTGACCCCACCCTTCCTGCTCCGCTGAGGTGGTTAGATTTGGGTGTGGGATCTCTCTTCTAAGGGGTTGTTAGGTTTATCATCATGCCATCAGCTGGGAGCAAATTCCTCTGACTAGTTAAGGACCTCATTTGAAGTCGGCGTGTCTCGGCCTGGCCATTCTTAACTGGACACAAAGCAGAAATAATTCATTTATTTTGTAGGGAGCTCAGGTTGAAACATGGGCATTAAAGTTTATACTGGGTCCAAATCAAAGCATTTGGGTCCAGCTTGGTTTAGAATGGTATTTCAAATGGAAATCTATATCACATATGGTCCCGCTTATACAACTTTGAGTGTCTGATCAGATCTCAGGGTCTAGCAATTCAGAGGTATTCTCTGATGATTGGCTGTTTCCTGATATAAAAGTTAGAGAGAAAAATACAGGATATTTTCTTTTCATTTTAAAGCTTTAATGGTCCTGTTAGGAATTATTTATAAGTGTATATGCCGAAAGCCAGAACAACAGAGCGGCTGTTCTCCCCAAGCATAAGGTTCAGTTTCTCATCCATAATTCTCAAATCAATAACTTGCTTTCAGAACTTTGCTAACAGAACTACAGTAAGGTTGAAATCGAGCTACAACAAACTGTTCCTTAAGCTGGACAAATTGCATTGTTCTCAACATGAATGAAGACGTTAAAGTGTAATGAGATCAGGTTGTGCTCCACTTCTTAGAAAATGTTCAAATCTGGTCATAACTTTTTGAGAAATTGGGACGAGTCAAAAGAAACAAAAATTGTGCTATCAGATAAAATAACCTGTGAGTTAAACCTGACATTATAAATCCAACCTTCATGGCAGCTGTAACGTAAACAACTAAGTTAAGTTCGCTTGTTGTCTAGGAGTGGATCCACCATGCAAGCTTAGCCAGTAACAAGGTTTGTCTTCCAAGGAAAGTGAACCCTGCTGAAGGATACTGTTGTACTTAAAGGGACACCGTGTAACTTTTGACCCAAATAACAGCCTATTGCAAGTAATAATGGATGATTTCTGTGGTCAATATACAGTGCTTAATGTGCTCTTTTGGGGCTTGCCCTCTTCATAAACCAGACATTGTAACTTTGCAGGAGCGGATCCGTCTCTCATAGTTTTTCCTCCCCTTCGATCAAAAGTTTGTCATGGCTGAACGAAGTGAGAAGGTGAAAACGGTGTCTGAGGAGGCCAGAAAGAGAACGACTTTAATTTTGCGACAGTGTCATGTGGCCTGTTGGAAGTTACAGGTTTAGCGCCCCTAGTGGTCAAAAGTTACACGGTATCCCTTTAAACATCTCCCCACCAACCTGCAGGTGCTCGTGAGGTTTTTTTTTGTTTGTTTTTTTTTTGGACCGTGCATGCTCTACACTGCCCCCATGAGTCCTGGTGGTACTGCTTCCTTTGCTGCATCAAGGGACACCCTGGAAACAGACCAAATTATGCATATAAGATCACACCGTCACCATTTATATTACAATTATCTAATTTACATTGATTTATCTTAAATACATTCATTTATGCAACCTTTTTTGCCCTCCAAAGTTCAAATGATTTATTTAATATTAGTATTATTAACAACTAAATGAAATTTATCTAATTCATTACAAACAGTGTTTCATTTTACAGTTGTGGGAGCAACATTCAGACTTCCGTACAGGAAGAACACCTAGCCTTCTCATTAAGTTCTGTTTTTTATTTTATTCTATGTAAAGAACAGAAGAGCAAAGTAAAGGCAGTATGAATCTTTTCCTCTCTTGTAATTTATACTCTCAGAATGAAGACTTCTTTTTCACTTATCAATGAATGTACGCAGCATAAAAGAGCTAAAAAGAAGGAAATCTCAGACTGAAAAATGAAATAATTAAGTGTGAATATCTGACTTCAAACAGTGGTGAAGCTGTAAGACCAGCATTAACAAAGTAGGATGTGACGAGGTTAAATCTGACAAGAGAAGTCTCATCAGGTTTAATTAATGGGGGGGGGATGTCTGGAGAATTTCTACGTTTGGGAGACCGTGTATAAGGTCTAGAGTCGGACACGTCTGTGCTCTGTACCACCTCACATGGCTGCAACCGTAAGGTTGAGTTGATTCGGTCCATTTGCCCCTGGGGTGTAATTCTTTCATTTGAACTCACACCAGAGTTTTCATTTTCAGAGGAGAGGATAAACAGCTACACGGTGCTGAGAGGCAGCTTGTAGGAATTTCGTTGCTCAGACAAATTGCATGAGAAGAAGATTAGGATGTTTTAGGATGCACATGCCTATCTCTAAAATTCAGTGACATTAACTCTGAGTTTAGTCCAATAAGAGGCGTGCTTAACTAAAGAAATACAGTCTTCTTCTGTTTAAAGAGCAGAAATAAAGTTGGTTGTGCCACAGTTCATATTCTGCATTGAATGACTCATACTTCATCCTCTTGCTCCTTCTCTTTACCCGGCACAAACACACACATGGACACACTCCCTCCCAGGCGGGCACTGCTCAGAAGCGCATCCAGAAACCCAGTTGGGGGGTTTGGGCTTTTGGAAATGAATCTGTCAGAAAGATGGATTTTGCTCGGCTGTTTGTGTAAGCATCTCGGAGCTTCGGAATTCTGAGGGATTTGGTGTTGTGAGAGACACTTAAGCATCCCAGCCTCGTGTACAGTTACATTACAGTTGCAAAGCCCCCCCCCCCAACAGAAGGAGGAAGAGGCTGGGAAGACGTAATGAGTACACCTCATCCATCTGTCGCTGTCATCTGCTGAACTGATTCTGATTCTACCTGATGACATTTTATCTTCTCTGCTCAACTAAGTTACCAGATGATCGTCCAAACAGTTACATCAGCACTGGAGTATGCACATCTGCCTTTGATAAGATCTACATTTCAGAACTTGCATATTCCTAACAGATGGTAACAGAAACTAAGATCAGATGATGTCGAAACTGTATAGATTCAGACCACAGAAGTCCAAAGTTCTCTTAATTAAAAACTTTGTGGCTGCTAGACCATAGAAGAAGTCCACAAGGAGCTTTACTTTCTAATGTCTGTCCTCTTACCGAGCACAAACCTATGTATTTAAAGGACCGTCAATTCTAACATGTATATGTGTTATGTGGAGATTTAAGGTATTCATACAACCTCTTATTACTGATGGGGGGGCAGCATTGGGACTGAAATCCTGTGGGTTCCATGTGACCCAGTGCAAATCTTATGCGATCGGGCAGTAGGGGTATAAAGTATGATCACCATACAATATTACATCGATATCCACATTTTGCCACAATATCATTTGGAGTCAGTTCGATTCAGGAACTAGTGATCAGTCTTTTTTTTTTTTTGCCCCCTTTTTGGTTGTTTCCTTTAGATACACCACATATCTTTCCAACCTTAAAACTCTGCATTCCTGACTAGTTTGATGGCTCAGTGGCATCTATTATGTGCATTTCTGGTGCCGTCACTGCCCAGCAGCCTCCCGAGTATGGGAAACTTCACTTCACATCTTATTCTCCCAGGACGCTGCGTGACGTTGCGGCCGAGTTTCGCTTTACACACCGCTTCACATGCTAGCAAGCGGATATAAACATACCGGGCATTTTCACTGTGGCGGTTTCAGCAAAGAAATCCAAGAAGATATTATCGGAGGAAGAGAGGTTACACAAGGACAGAGCAAGAGATAAGACAAGAGTCAAGACAAGATTGTCTTTTACTGGCTGGAGAGAGCTCACAGTACAGATAGGATGCAAGATGGATGGTGAATCAGCCGTTGATAGGGGGGCGCCTCACTGCCTCCGTCTAACCTGTCCTCTGCATCCTCTTCTCTTACACCAACTAACTTCATCTCTTTCACTGCATCCATAAATCTCCTCTTTGGGCTTCCAAAGAAGATGCCCTTCCTGACCCAATCAGCACAAGGAGGACACTAGGTTGTGGCTCCTGGGGGGAGACATGTATTGTTACACACCTACCAGACATGGCAGTTATTGAAAATAAATACATGAAAAGCTTTCCCCATAGTTCAAACATCGATTGGACAAAAAAGCCCTCCCAAAAATACCTTTTTCGCCTTTAAAAGTGCC
Organism: Atherinosoma microstoma; assembly: GCA_037177055.1. NCBI lineage: Eukaryota > Metazoa > Chordata > Actinopteri > Atheriniformes > Atherinidae > Atherinosoma > Atherinosoma microstoma. The sequence continues at coordinate 3,191,535 of JBBBVU010000015.1, read as the reverse complement.
AAGTTGTTTGGTATTTTGAAACGGATGTTAGGTCAGAGCAGGTCATGAGTAGCAATCCTCACCACCAGAACCAAGAGTTGCAGAAAGCTGGAAGCCATGATAGAAGACAGCAGCAGTCATTCTGAGATCATCAGCCGGTGTGTGAAGTCGTTTGGTCCCATCACTAATAAAATTACAATAATCTTTGGTCAAATTCTTGTTTGGATGCTTGTTGCATTTTTTTTAAATCTTACCTCTAGAGAACTCGATGTCTTTGACTTGGAATTCTTTGGGTTGTTTTGGACTGAAATATGAAATCAGTGCTGTTTCTGTGTCTCAGAACTTCACTGGAAAAGCTGAGCCATGTTGCCTCATTATAAATCAGAAAGTAGTCTATAAATGTAAATAAGTGTAAAGAAGAAGACTTCCCTCATTCAGGGGAAATCCCCATGTGAGAAAACATTGTGCAAATGTAACCTTTTGGTAATACATTTGAATAATGTGTTTCATAAGCTAATGTAATAAATATTCATGTATATCTTTTCAAACGCATGGACAAAAATGCACATCAAAGACCCTTTGGATGGTTTTAAACACTCCCATGAGGAATTTTGGTTGCTCCGTGGTGGCTGGACGCAGTGTGTCTGAATCATTTGGGAGGATTTACTGAGGGCTTTGCATATTTCTCTTGTGCATTCCTTTTCATCTTCAGCTGCTTTCTAGCTGGAGCTGCTGGCTCACTGCCACCGAAGCTGTCCACCATCCTGCATGCTGAAACTCGGTGCTGGCTGGGAGGTGACACGGCCATGATCGCATTAAGTCGCTTTGACATTTGACATGTCAAACGGCACTTTGTGTTAAATTCATCTTATTCTCAAAACTTTAACTGCACCACTTACAGGGTCTGAAGCTGCGTGCCTCTCATATGTAGAACAACATTTCCAGCGAGGCTTTATTCCCATAAGAGTAAATCGACTTAAAGAAGTCTCTATTTTTAAACTGATGCATTGGATGTTGCGCATTGAGGTTTACCTTTATTTATACCACAGTGCATTTTGGTCAAAACTATAGTTAGCTACAGCATCTTCTGTAAGATTTTATTCCGATAATAATATCTCTGCACTCTGCACTGCTCAAACTGCCAGAACCGTACTAGTTGTCATGTAGCTGGGAATTTCACAGAAAACCCATCTGCAAAAGATCAACCTTGTATAAAATTCCCATGGGGTCTATTCTGGAGTTAAATTGTCCAAAATAAATCAAGTGTTTATCCAGGGACAGATCTGTCCAGGGAGCAGCTAATTGATGTCTGATGGGTCGATAGTCTTGTTTGTCTTGAGCATTTGGTTATAATTAAGTACATGCAAACTTTGTATTATTGAATCACCCTCATCGCACCAGATGCGACCAGTAAACATGGTATCCCACAAGCATAAGGTAGTTCACAGGTGCAACAAGGTGATTAGTCATACTGCATCTCAGAGTAAGTCTTATGGGGAAGTGCCTGCAGGTGGAACCAATAATATTCTTGCATCGAGATGTGGAGTAGCCAAAAATTGTTCTCAAGTAAGGGTTGCATTATTTTAAAATAACATTTCTCAAGTACAAGTACAAAGTAATCATTTAAAAAATGACTTAAGTAAGAATAACGGTGAAAGGACTGCTGAGAAACTGTTTGATTGTAACGTCTGATTTATTTTTTTATGTCAGCAGAAATATAAAATAACGTCCTCCTCAGTTTTAGCTGCAGGCAGAGCCAGTCCTGCTTTTTTTTTTTTGGAGTAAGGGTAGCGTTTCTTCTAAGGGCTGACCGATTTATCGGCCGGACGATATTTGCACAGGGCCGATATTTGCATTATTGCCGATACCATGGCAGTCTAAATTTAGAAATAAAACACTTATTTCAGTGGCTACTTTTCATGTTTGTTTTCACAGACCCTTAATGCAGGCCCTCTTAGTAGTTGTCCCAAAATAAAACATTAAAGCAAGTCATTTTAAACTCAAACATGCATTTGTAATGTTGATTTGGATCTCTTCCAGAGACTCCCATGAATATTCTCTGAAATAATTAAATGCGTATTTAACACATTGAAGTTAAATTTAAACTTTTAAGACACATGGTATGCCAAACTTGATATTTCACAACCACAGTTTCATTTTTTGAATAAAAAATGGATTCTGTTGCTTTTGATATTTGTTGAATAATGCAGATAAAAAATGAAAACATCCAATGGCATATCGGCCGATCCCTAATTTACAGTCCTTATGTTGACATTGTTAAAATTGTTGTTAAAGTTGCTTATTCTGTTTCTTAGTCTTGAATCATATTTCTGGGTATTATAAGTATTTGTGTTCATGTACAGTATGTATCTTGTATATATCCATGTTCTTATTTCATATATTGGCTGATATATCGGATATTGGCCGATACATTGGATAATTCCTTTTTAAAGCCCCCAATATCGGTGTCGGCCACAAAAATTTCAAATCGGTCGGCCTCTACTTTCTTCTTCACAAATTTACTCAAGTAACAGTAAAAAGTATGGTGCTGTAAAATGTTACTCCAGAAAATGTTATGGAGTAAATGTAACTCGTTACTACCCACATCTGCTTCCATTTGCTTTTGTGTTGCCTCAACCTGAGGCGATGTCTGTGCAAGTAATTCTCTATATCTTTTCTTAATGAGATGACTTGAAAAGTTTTAAGCTGACTCACATTTAATAAGCTGAGATGGTGGAGTACCGCAATAAGGCTGTGTCCTTTTTGTATGTTGTTTTCATCGGGGTGTGCAAAATGATCTCAAAATTGCACGGCGCCTGCTGTAGAGAAGCTTTGTGTTGCTGCAATTTGCATGAGAGATGAGATTCAATTATACCAGGAAGATGTCTCCTTGACTTCTTGGCTGCACACGCCATCTGTTTTCTCCTTACTCATCCAAACATCCACAGAAATGCTGGATGGTCATGAGTCATTAGATACTTGGATTAAATGGAAATTAAAATCAAGTTTTGAATCATTGTACTTCCATTATTTGCATTGTGCTGTAAACAGTCATTAATGCAGGTGGAGCGCACTTTAAAACTCGCTTCATGTCTCTTGTTCTGTAGTGTGTAAATGGCTTTTAATGGCCTGTTGGTCGTATGGAGGAAAGTGACCCAGAAGTCTGGAAAGAAACAGATTTTTGTGCAGTCATTTCAATTGTAAATCCATTTGTAGCTTATCTTGTCAATTAAACAATATTTTAAGGAAATGGATCATTTTAAAGGAGCTATATCATGCTTTTCCAAGCCTGTCAAAGTCAGCTTTAGGCAATTATATGCTATTTTAGCACCC
>JBBBVU010000015.1:3162511-3181563 GCA_037177055.1 Atherinosoma microstoma | reverse complement strand
GTGCAGAAAGCATTAAGAAGAATTAAAAACAAAAGTATCACAAAATAAACAACAAAAGTGAATAAAGAAAGAAAGAAGGGACATTAGGTTGTGCCAAATCAATGAAATAAATAACAAAACAAGACCAAACTCGGGAGCTGCACTGAAGATAGATAGATAGATAGATAGATAGATAGATATTGGTCCTCCTTAGGCCATTAACACCTGATTGAGATGGAGGTTAGAAATGGAGCAAAAAAAACATGATCTGCACGTAACGGGGACCAATGATGCTTTTGAGATAGATTGGAGGTTTGTGCATCACAGAAAAGATTTTAATGATGCAGTGTTTTGGATAAACTGAAATAAATAAATGCTTGGAGCAATTGTTCTTGTATTACTTCAGATTTTTGTCATATTCTGCATATTTAAAAGAAAAAGACCTTTGTTAGAGACCAGTTTAATATGGCAAATTAAAGACAGATTCTTCTTAAAAATGTACTCTAAGGTTCATCAAATTAGTACCAGAAGTCAAAGTAATGCAATCAAGATTAGCTATGATTTGAACTTCTGTTGTTGTTAGGGCCAAAATCAGTGACCTCGGCTTTGTCTGAAAATGACTGTTGGTTCAGTCTTTGTGACTCAAACACACAATGAATGGCACAGAGTCCCTCAAACTACAGGTTAAGGAGCCATGAAAGAAGGAGGTATGAAAGGAAGTGTAGGAGTGAGACAAAGTCCTCATTTGTTAAGTAGTGAGCCGTGGCGAAGAGGGGAGGATAAGAGGCTGACGTTAATGAGAAAAGTTAAGAATGCAGCGGCTTGACTTCTCTTTGACTTTTTTGTAGTTTTCACATGTATTTACAGTACATAGCAGGATTGTCTGAAAAAAACAACAACTCTATTTTCTGTTGGGTAAAGATCTGTTTTATTCCCTTTTCTGTTCTCCTGCAGCTGCTTCTTACATGAGCAAGTTGATAAAGGTACCCCATAAAATACATATTTAGATACAAACTTCAGAATGGCCTTGTCTTTATATTCAAAGCTATAGATTCTCCTCCAGCGTTGTCTAGAATACAAGTTTTCATTTCACACAGATGGGGAGACGCAGAGTGGAAATGGTTTTTATTGCTCTTTCTACAGATATATCCACCTCTTCCTCTGTGATCTTATGTAGGAGCTGTGAATCAGCCTCCGTTCTCTTATTCATGACAGTTCCCTTTCTTCTCATTTTTGTTCCTGACAGTTCAGATGATGTTTTATTAGTTTTGTTTTGGGTCTGCCCATCACCTTTCTCCATCTGTGGTTCTCCAGAGACTTTTTTTTTCCATTTCATTCATTTATTTTGTTTTTGTCACAGATATGATCCATTCTTTGACCTTGCAGGATGTTATGGTGCATAATTTCAGTGGTGCAGATAGTATGCATACATGTATGTATGAACTGTGGTTTTGCTTATTTGGTATGCTTCATCTCTGGGATGGAAATGAATAAGTCATCTCACCGCTCATGCCCGTTCAACCGAAGCGGTTCCAGTGTTGGTTTGGAGCCGGTAGCTGATTATCAACCAGATTTTTTTTTATTCCAGCTCCGAAGCACAGGATCTCTGCCAGGATGTCCTGTCATGGAGTAGCACCAGATCTTTGCTGGTCTACACTAAAGACCTGTTTACCTCAGGAGCTGGGGTGGGAATATGGTGACCAAACAAACAACAATATGATGAATCTCCTAGTTTAAAAGAAAAAAATCCTGATTTGGTGTAGCATCTAGCTGTGTCACAATTATTTTATGATGTAATTATTAAAATTGTATTAATTTTCTATTCTTTTCTATTCTTTTCTATTCTATTCTATTCTATTCTATTCTACAGTCATTTAGAAGATGCTTTTGTCCAAAGCGACTTACAACTGACTTACAATTCAAACAGTTATCATATCATTATTTGATTCTGGAGGACTGGCAATGGCTTAATAAATGGTTAAATATGGCAATAATTGCTGCTTAAGAATTAAAAATTATTTAATGCAAATATTGTATCATTATGCTATTTATTATTTACCTTATGCAATTATTAATTCTTTGATTTTTTTTAAATCATTTATTATATTGATAGATGTTAGAAGGATTAATGGTGAAACCACATACAGTCAGTGCTGGAACACTTAAATAGAGATCTGTTGTGGCTCTTTGGCCCGTGCAAAAAAAAGCAAACTTGTTCTTAGAAGGCTTTAAAGTTGAACCGGGACTGACACCGGTCCGGATCTGCTTCAAGTTTATCAAAGATGAAAGCTAATGGCTTCAGGCGCGACAGCGAGGGCTTGGGCAGAAACTGAATGAGAGTTGATCAGAAATGCAGCGCAGACTCTGGAGATGTTGAACTAGCAGGGTGTGGACAGAAAGCGCAAAAAGAAACTTAGTTTGAAGCTGGATTTTGATCAAGAATACTGTATATTTTTTTAAATGACTGAACTTATTCTTTAATGAATGATAATCCCAAAAAAGTCACCGTATATGTGCCTGATGGGATATAAGACTTTTTGATTTTTCAAATCATTAATTTTTCCTCAAGTCCTTCTTTGAAATAAGTGCTTTTGTTTGAGATATATGTTTTATAATTTGAATTTGGTGTTCCCCTTTTTAACATTATTAGAAAATGAACTAATCCACCCCACTGAATAAGGTGAGCATTAGCATATTGGGTATCAGCCAGACGTGACTAATCCAGTTAAATATGATTTATTCTTTGCCGTCATTATGAAAGTCATGCTGGTCTACAGATGCTGCTTTTATTGCCACAACAGTTTCTGGCCTCACTGCGTCTTACTCAAAAATGATTCCAGGGAATGAGCTATACAGACATGAAATACTGCAGGAAGGAAAGCAGCGGATTGTAAATCTGGTTCGACAGACTGAGGTTTTTGTGTTTTGTTTTTTTCTTTGTGCATCTCCAGACTTACTAATGTGCACGCACTGCAAGATCAAAAATGACTTCTCCTGCTGGTCTGTATCTCTGAGACACTAGAATGCCACATAAATAATTTACCTGTGTTGAATTGGCTGCTGGCTTGTGCTCATATGAGGAAAAGTGAGTTTTATTCAGTTCATCTTCACTGAGTTCAGTTTATTACAGGGCAGGAGGTATTGATTTAGTGACCTCATTGCACATAAATGGCATCAGAAAGTGCTTATGTACACAAACACAAACCGGGACCATACCATTTTAACAAATAATGCATCAAAAAATTAAAGTGATAACTCTTTGCCTGGACTCTAACAAGCGCGGCAGGAAATTGGCTGTCTGTCGGATGATTAAATCTGTTGTGCTACTTTCAGAATTGCCAAAGTCTGTGCTATAAAATCTTCAGGCTTTTCTTTATGTGGGCACGCAGGGTTTGAGCTGACACAACAGCTTTTTCGAATAATGAACCTGCACCTTTTCACCCTGCTACCTCCTCGTTTTTAATCAGATTAATGCATGATCACTATGCTGTGTAATTAGGTTATCTCCATGTCAGAGGCATCCTGTTCTGGAGGGCTGTTGCACTGATCAGGCTGTGTAACAAAATCTGAAAATAAAAGCTCAGGGTTTGTTATTCTAAAGCTCAGCTGCTCAGTGTCCTAATGTGATCAATTTTATTTGGTTAAAACTAGATTTTCAGCTGTGCAGCATGGAAATGTCTCACTAACAGGCTGCTGTTTTTCAGTCAAAATGTGAAAAAACATAAGAAATGCAAAAGGAGATTAGATTGGTCATGCAAAATTCTAGGCGCAGCCGAGGTGTTGAGGGGATCCGGTTTGGTGGTCTCCAGACTGGGTCTCTGTTTTTTGCAGATGACGTGGTTCTGTTGGCTTCATCGGGCCGTGATCTCCATTCTCCGTGATTTGATTCGCAGCCGAGGGCGAAGCAGTTGGAATGAAAATCAGCACCTCTAAATGCAAGACCATCCTCAGCCAGAAAAAGGTGGAGTGCCCTCTCTGGGCTGTGCATGGGGTCCTCAAGTGTAGGAGTTCAAAGTTCTCTGGGTCTTGTTCACGAGTGAGGGAAGGATGGAGCGAGAGATCGATAGGCAGATCAGTACGCCGTCTGCAGTGAAGCGGACTCTGCATCGGTCCGTCGTGGTGAAGAAGGAGCTAAGCGAAAAGGCGAAGTTCTCAATTTACTGGTCGATCTACGTTCCTACTCTCACCTATGGTCACCAACTCTGGGTAGTGACCGAAAGAAGGAGATCGTGAATACAAGCGGCCGAAATGAATTTCCTCCTCAGGGTGGCCGGGCTCTCCCTTAGAGATAGGGTGAGAAGCCCGGAGTAGAGCTGCTACTCCTCCGCATCGAGAGGAGCCAGACGAGGTGGCTCGGGTATCTGGTCAGGATGCCTCCTGGACGCCTCCCTGGTGAGGTGTCCAGGGCACATCCTGCTGGGAGGAGACGTCAGGGAAGACCCAGGACACGCTGGAGGGACTACATTTCTCAACTGGCCTGGGAATGCCTCGTAGCTGAGGCTGGTGTAATTGTTTTGCACTTGAGCTTAGGATTACGGTGCCATGTTGATGTTTCTCTTCTGCAGTTACCGCACAAATTCAGCGAGAAGCTCCAGAAATTTGGAAACATGTGATCACAAACTGAACAACCACAAGGGAGTACTGTGTAACTGCATTGCAAGCAGGGATGCATGTCAGGTCTGAAATAGGCGCACGTCAAGCCTCCAGGGACCTAGGCGGAGCATTCTGCGGTGACTTTGTAACCGACCTTACGTAGACACTGCACGAGTATAAATCCAGCTTTAGGCAGCTGCTCCCTCGACCCGACCCCAGATAAGTGGCAAGAAGATGGATGCAAAATGTGATACAGCTCATTGTAAAGTGATGTCTGCAGCTAAATGTTTCTGTCTATAATAAGGCTGCAGGATCCCAGGAAAACATGCAACATGCCATATCGTTGTTGAAAATTATGATACAACTCACAATATGAACAAATACTTCAGTATATGGTGGTAATCTCAGGGCTATGTTCCACTTCTGCACCTGTACAAGCAGGTACAACCTTTCCTCTAATTAGAATGCAGCCCCATTAATACACCTGTGATGGGCCTATTTTGAGTGAAAATGTCTTTGCACTAGTTATATTGCACCTGTAGGTATTGTAACAACAACTAGGGTTGGATATATTGTGCAGCTCCAGTCCATAATTTCAATTTTTTGGATACTTTCTTTGCTTTGCATGAAAAAGGAACAGACCAGAGACACTGGGAACTTAAAAACTGAAAACATCATGTAAAATGATTGACATTTCAAATTCAAAGAGCTTTTTCTAATCTTGACAGACAAATTCTAAAAGTGATGAATGATGGCAGCAGTATAAACTATCAAAAACAAAGTCTTTGTCCGAATCCCATTTGTTTTGATACTATATTCAAATTGTTTAAGAGAAGAAAAACTAATTAGAATCAATCCAATTTAGTCTGACCAGTCACTAGAAATGAATAACAGCTCCACAGTTATGTGTTCCATCCATTAAATGCTTTCATTTGCAATCTTTTGTTTATTTTTTGTGTCCGTCATTTTTCTTTCATCCTCTAAGTGCGGCATATATCATCATATCTCTGAGTCAAAAGGAAAGATCATTGAATGAATAAATGCAGAGAAATCATTGTCATTCTGAGTGAAGTGAAGAGGACTTTTACATTTTCTTTGTTTGCCTGAATGAAAACCGTTCCTGACATGTTTGCTGTTACAGAGTGCTGGATGTAGTGTTGCAGCTGTCAGTCAAGCCCGTTTTCTGAGGACCAGATAACCCAAACTGAGAGCCTTTGAGAATGAAGTTGTCAGAAGAGATCTTCATGATCTCTTTGTGACGGAGCAGATGAGAGGCAGTAAAGTGCTGCATGAAAATCTGTCAGAAACAGGAATCTGAGTTATAAATTGGTTTTAAATGAGGGTCTGGATGGCTTAATGCCAAATTGAAACAAAATCAGACTAAATTAACCACCTGATGGGTATGAAGGCCCCCTGGATACTCAATAATAACATCCTGCTTGAAGAAAGGTATATGCAGTCAGTTCCAGTGGAGAATACTAGTAATCTGACTTATAGTGTCGAGCTTCTAACATAAGGATTCAGCTCACACCATAAAGCTCAGCTAATTAAGTCAGTGCATCCAGTTTCCCAGTCAATTTATTGTCAAAATAGAAAGTGAAGTTGTTGGTTTTATGTGCTGAAACCACTTTTATCCTGCATTAAAACTTCCAGACAGATCAGATTTTATGCAGAACTGCACAAATTTGTTAGTGTCGTACTCTATAATAACGGTGTCAAACAACGCTTCACTAAAAAATACAGAGGCTGCACATCCTGACCCTTTAACCCAATAAAGCCAAGTGTATCATATTTGATAGTTTCTGAGACATTTTGCATCACTTTATGGTAAAAACTGTGCTTCAAACCCTTCGGCATACAATCTGATTCTTGTCTTCTGCCCCCTAGTGCAGTGGTTCTCAAACTGTGGGTCACAAGATCATTTCAGGGGGTCGCCAGATAATTAAGAAAATATATAGACAACATTATCAAATAAATTTGGGATTCGTATCATGGCTGTCAAAATTAAACTATTAATGCAGAGATGAATCTAAAAATTAGCACCTTCATTTTTTAACACATTCATGCATAAACAAAGTTAGTACACGTCATCTCAGTGAGAAAAAGCAGATTTTTTACATGTAGGTGCTTTGTCACAGTCGTGAACCAAATCCACTAAAAAAACACTTTATCCTTCCTATTTATGAACATTCTGACCCATCTGATATAAAATTAATCACTGTCGTCGTGGGATGGGGGTCGTGAACATCAACATATGTTATCTTGGGGGTCATGACTCAGAAACTTTGAGAACCACTGCCCTAGTGGATACCAGGAAGCAGAAGACTACACTATGATCATTTTAGACATATACAGTAATAAATGGTAAATATACAAAGGGAAATTTTGTAAAAAAAAAATTTAATACACTTTGTTTAAGTGCCAAATAAAGACTTCAGATTAAAAAAATTTGACTTTTCTCCCCATTTTTTCTTGGGTTGGGCTTTAAAAGGTTAAGGCTGCATTGTAACATCAGCCTAATGTGCAGGACATGCTGTAAATCCTGTACAAAACTCTCATAAATGCCATACCTGCCACAGCTAATGAGGTCAAGTGGATTAAATGTCTGAAATGTCATAAATGTACTTTTTGTTAGATTTCTTGATATTTTCTAGTCCAAAGAGATGCTAGAATTAAATCCTTCACCTTCCGACACCAGTAATTGAACCACATGTGTTGAGGCGATGGTGATTCACCAGTGTTATTTAGGGTGATGCTCTGCAGGACTTCCACATACATCCATCAGCCATGGCATTATGATTACTGACAGGTGGCATGAAAAACATGAATACTAATAATTAAAATGGCACCTGGCGGTGGGTTGAAGATATTAGGCAGCAGGTTGGCATTATGGCCTTGATGCTGATGTGTTGCAAGAGGGAAAAAATGGCCATTTTCTAATGGATACACAGCTGCACTTTAAAAATCTAAGTAGTTGTTAACAAATCTGTTACCTGGATCAAAAGTTTTTGTTAAGTTGAGTGACTGAAATGATTTGAGTTTGTAGAACTTGATTAATCTTAGTTGGCTATATAAATGAGGTTGTGGAACAAACGTGATGAATTTCACATAAATCAAAAGATACTTCACAAAATTGTGGTTGTATTTTCAACATATAGTTAATCTTAAAGTAATTGATTAACTCAAAATGGTTCTTGCCAGCAGCAGGAACTTGGAGTGGGTGGTTTTAACTTAACTAATGTCAGACGACAGGCATCTGTTACGCTGCAGCAGCTGCCTCAATAAGTGTTTTAAAACAGAGAGATGCCCAGTAACTTGAGAGCAGTCACATGATGCTGCCAAAAATTAAAGATCCTTTGTCTATATAGTGAAAGTATGGTGAAAGGTGGATTAGTGCTGATATGTGGTAAATATGGTGACCAAAAAAAGTTTCCGTCTGTTTTGCTGAACTTTTTTTTTTCCTGAAAATTGATAAGGATAAGGAACTTTGGAGATAGAGATCATGTTTTTATTACATTTTAAATTTCTATGATTGGAAAATGGACTTGACATTGTAGTTGTCTGCAATCATTTGAATCATCTTTATTTGATTTGAATAATTGAAAAGCCAAATAAGTAGAATTTTAAAAAGTACTGGGTAATAACTATTACTAAGCTTACAATAATCACCTTAAATTTGTTGTTAATTACATGATTTACATTTATTCAACTTTAGTACATTAGTTTATTCAACCTTTTGCACTTTAACATTCTTATTTAAGATTGATATTAATAATAAACATTAAGGCAAGGCAAGTTTATTTGTATAGCACATTTTCAGGTTCAAGACAATTAAAATTAAGTTATGTCCATGAAATATATTCTTTTAAAACCAATGTTCTTTTTACAGCGTGGGTCAGGTGCAGCACTTGTGGGATGTTCCCAGGCTTCAGGGGTCAGGACTTAAAGTGCCACAAAGCAGCCAAGGCTCATTGGCTGCTTTGTGTACGAAGCTACTGTATCTTAAACGGCTCATGAGTTAATGCTCCTTCCAATAGAAAACAATATGCATTGCAGTTTGCACGTGGGACAGTGTGGCCACAGCTCATAGTAACACACAGCAGTATAGCAACATGAGGAAAAACCTAGCACTGGAATTTTCTTACAATGTTTTTACCTATGTGTTGTTTCACTCTGCAGGGCATCTCTGGTGTAATGTTCTTAAAAGTCAATAAAGTCTGTATCTGAATCACATACTGGCCTCAACAGATGAGACAGCAGAAAGAGGACCTTCTCTATTTTAGCCAGTCATAAAGTAGTGGCTGATTGGTGTATGTCTCTTGTTACTGAAGCTTTTATAGGTTTCCAACAATAGGATGCTAAATACAGAGTGATGGTATTTAATACTGATGTATTTGGCTGTACTTCCTGCCCATCGTGCTGCAACAAGCAAACACAGACATGTAAAAGCCAATCTGGCAGCGGCACATTATGGCATTGATCTCTGGTAACTCTGTGATTGCCGATAAGTGTGTGCGAGCCGCGTCGCGTCTTAGGTTTTGATTTATGGCAGCTGTGTTTCACAGGCTGGGAATTTATCAAAGGAAAAATGAGCAAGGCTTTCTACAGCGAGCCCACTTCATTACTCAAACATCACATCACAGCACCCTGCGTGATAGACTCGGCCTGTTAACAAGACGGGCTTATTAACAGGGTTAGCTGAGTGTGAGTGAGGGTGCGGTCATTGGGAATCAAGTTAATGCTGCATTACACTGCCTGTCAAAAGTTAATGAAAGTCAAGGTGAGTAGCTGGGTTTAATCTGTGTTTATTTCTGCACCACTTGTGCTGCCTTTATAGAAACAGGCTGCCTGTCTGGTTGTGCGAAATAAAGGCTGTAACAGGTTAAATATAACCAGATCGGAGTGTTTGTCCCACTCCTGATGTTAAACTCATTGACCCATGAACTTTTTTCTTCGACTGCTGGATTATTCTTGTTGATCCACAAGTCATAAGATTTCACATAAACTTTCAATTTACTCAAAAATATTTTTTTTTTCATTTCACTTGTGCCTGGGTTCTCAATGTTAATCCTCTGCTTTTTCTGTCCCCCTGAAGTCCTGTCAGATTTATTACATAATCACCTGGTTGCATGTGAGATCACTATCATTACATATAATCTGAAGATTTGCCTCCATAAATCATCTTTATACCATGGTCTGGGTGAATACTTGATTCTGATTGGCTACAGGGTGTCCGTTAGAAAGTGTTGTAGGACACCGGTAAAAAAAAAGTTCCGGTCAAATAGCCTGATTGTTCTAACTTATTGCACTGCCTAAAATGCTAGTTGGTAACCGTGGCAACAGAAAGTGTCGTCCCGCAACGTCCCAACCAGCAGTGGTCAGGGTCCATAAACGTTAAACCTCCGTCCTTCAGATGCCTCTATGATGGACATGCCAGTATCTCCATCACATTTCACCATCAGCGGCGATTTCTTGCAATAATATGACAGCTGCGGCCGACCGAGCTGCAGATGCTGCGGCCAGAGCCGGTTACCTTGGCAACGCGTCTCAACAACAGATGTTAAATAGTCCGCTCAGCTGCTTCTTGTGAAAAACGTACGATTTTTAACGGTTAAAAACAACATTAACGTTTTAATAATCGATTTGATATTTATTTCCTTCGTGAGTGACCATGGTATAAGCGGGATAATGCCCTTCGAGGTGTCCATAATCAGAAATTAATGGACTTCGCTCGCGTTGGACGGTTCACGCCTCTGCATCGTCCATTAATTTCTGATAATGGACACCTCGTCTGGCATTATCCCTTACATATGTCCCGTTTCCATCACTATTCACACTACATTCTGCTACGTTTGCAGCTTTTGCTGTTGTTTAATGGAACCAACTGTTAATGTTGAGGTGCTGACCTTCTAACATTTTAATCAGTTTGTTGTTGGAAGAAGCATTGTAAGCATTAGAGGCAGGGTTGATGTTTAGTTGTGTTCAGAATGTTTCATATCTATATTTGTTTTAATTTGTCATAAATCACGGTGGTCCTATCCCTTGGCATTAAATTGGCAGAGTGTCCAGGCTTTCACTTTCAGCTTTTCACCCAAAGGTTGAGAAGCTCTCAGATGATGTGGCTCTGGCATCTTGTGGGGATGCCTTCTGGACTCCTCCCTGGTGAGGTGTTCCAGGCTCATCCAACTGGGAAGAAACCCCAGGGAAATCCCAGGACATGCTGGTGAGACTACGTCTCTAAGCTGACCTGGAAACGCTTCATGATCCCCCTAGATGAGCTGGAAGAAGTGGTGGGGCAAAGCTGCAGCCTCTGCAACACAACCTTAAATAAGCAGTAGAAAATGGATCCATGGATGGATGAATAGATGGGCATGAAATTTAACTACCATTGATGCAGTAACAGCCACCCTTAGATGATGGTAAATTACCGTTAATACACGATCAACTTCTATCAGATACAATTACAGCTAGAAGGTTTAGAAGTAATGTGATGTGTCAGGTTCTGTTCATAAAGATTTCTCTTTCCATTACAGCTTTTTCTAAAGGGTGAAATCAGAATTTATAACTTGCTGTTAAGTGTTTAATTGCATTGTAAACTATATTTCCCCCCAACAAGGATTTATAATCATGAAAACCTTTTACACCCTATTGGAGTATGCTCCTAATCAAATTAAATCAAGCTTAAAGATATATTCAATCAATAAATATGCCTATAAAATACCCATCAAGTGTAAAACACCTCAAAATATAGAGTAATGGAGTAATTTGCTCTCTGTTTTATTAGAAGAGGTCCTGTTGGAATAGACTGGCCTGTGCATGTGCTCATCTTTCCTGTCTGACTGTTGAAAAAAGACATTTTTGTCCCAAATTGCTGATGTAAAAAAAAATCATTCACTGTTGATGTTTCCAAGAACTGAACGGTAAGATTTAATTTAAAGATATGTTTTGTCCTGGAGTGGTCTGAGTTAATCTGGATGATCTGAAATTAAAAATCGATTGCACTCGATCAGTTTTGCTGCAGAGCTTGCAGAGACTTTAATTTGGCAGAAAAGTTCTCCCTCATGTTGCCCTCAAACATGTTTAATCATCCATCTATCCACTCAGTTTTTTGCCTTCTTTGCTGTTTATCCGCTGTGTTTGCTGACTGCGGTCCTTTTTAAATACAGACAAAACTCTTCTAAAAACTGGCTGACATTGTAAAAGAAGTCTAAAGGTCAACGTCCAAAGTGCTGTTTTGAAGGAAATTGTTCCAATCAAATGCATTATTTGTATCTGAATGGCTGCTGTTGCTTTAGTCTTTGAGAAAGGACAGAAAGTGACGTTCCATCATGTAGAAATGTTGTAGATTGTAAGTTAAGATAGAGAAGACAACCCCCTTGACAAGATGAAGCAGTTGGCTGCTGGCAATGTTTGCAGTCTGATTTATTTTGCTGTTAACCAGCGTTCGTGTCAGGTCTGCCTCTCTTATCCCAAGATCTCATCCATCCCATGCATCTCCACCTGGATGCTTGGCAGCTGTAGAGAGACAGCAGATAGAGACGTTATCTGAGCCGTCATCTTTGCAGCGCCTGGGGATTTGTCAGCTAAGCCAGTCAGCTTAGCTCACTTGCACTCGTCAGGCAGTTGGCAGTGTTTTTTTCTATCTTTGTCTGAAATTTGCCTCCTAAACGACACAAAAAATAACAAAAACAAAAAAAGGCAAGCGCAACGTTCCCTGCTTCAGATGTCAGGGTATTTATTTTTATCGGTGACTGGGAGTCGAGAGGTTAAAGAGAGGCGCTTATGAAGAGATGAGATAGGGAGATGAGTTAAAGATGCTTGAAAAGTGCAGCTAGAGAGGAGCTGTCCCTTTTCTTCCATTAGATAACACAGTTTGATAAATGTAACTCGGTTTGCTCCTTGTGTTTATTGACATGAACATGAACGTAAGTGCTTTCTTCTGATTTACTAATAGCCTCAAGTTTCCAACGACTCTCTACTGCAGTAAGAATCATTTTTCAATTGAGTTTCTGTCTTTAATGACAAAATGATAAGAAAATGATGGTAAAGCCAATTCATCTCTGTACCATTGCTAACAAAATACTTGGACAGACCTTCCGCCTGGTGACCCGTAGGTTTCTGAGGAGCTGAATTGAGGTTCGTTTGGGAGGTTCCTACCGTCGCCATCTTTGCAGCGTCACGAGTCTCGTCACTCCCGGAAAATAAAAAAATGGACGGCGAGGTTGGCGCTGTGAGCGTGGGGACAGATGATTGACACTTATCAAACTCTGAGTTGCCTGTAGCTAAGAGCTAACAAAGCTAAACCGGAGCTAACGGGAGCTAACCAGCTGGCGGAGGTAAGAGGGCTAAAGCTAAGGTGCGCTGTAAGCCGGCTAAACACTGCGGTTGTGCTACCCTCTGCCTCCTTGCTGCTGGATATTTGGCACATGCCAATCAAAAGGACACGCCCCTAATTATGAAGAATTTTAACATTAAACAACATCTAAACGAATGAGTTATGAATAAATTCCCTTCGCCCACAGTTGTCAGGAACGTAAAATTGACATATTAAAGCTAAAATGGTTTTTCGTACCAGGCTGTAAACATGTTTATTTCTGCTGTGAAGTTGGCCTTTTTAACATGGGAGTCTATGGGGATTAACTCCCTTTTGGAGCCAGCCCCTAGTGGAGAAGGGGGGAACTGCAATTTTTGGCACTTCCGCATAGACTTCACATTTCTCCACCGGAGGTTGCCGCTTGGTCTATACATGCTCCAGACTGTGACTGTCAGTGTGTATTTTTTTCTAATTTTTGAACATGGTTCTGATAAAATTAGCAAACAGTCCCCACCCCCTCCACCCACACACACCATTTACCGTTCAACATCATGATAATGGGGCGTGGGAGCTGTTCTATGTAGGCTATCTGCCTTGTTCGACCCTTTGAACTCTTGCTTCATTTTTCAGTGGAAATAGTCATTTAAATCCTCCTGTGATGATAAAGTCTCCATTTTCTGATAAAGATGGGAGGAATTGGGCAATCTGTTGGAAAATAGCAGAGACCCATTCTCCCTGACAGATTTGGGGCACACTGTCCAAAGTAGCTGAATAGCTGCAACCTGACATTTGTGAGAAAACACAAACTTTTAACATACGCTGTAAAAAATCTGTAATATTAGTTTTTTTCTGTATTATTTCACAGTTTTTTCCTGTATTTTATAAATATTGGGACACAGTAAGATTAAAGAAGTCGACTGCAAATTTACATGTTTGATGTAAATCAGCGGAAAAATCCTGCAACTGGGAAAATGCATAAAATTTCCATTTTTAAAATGAAATATTCTATTTCACATAAAGACTGCTATAATACATTTTCAAAGTTATAATTTGGATTCACCAACGAAAGCAAATTATTTTGAGCCCTTTCATTGTTGTTATAAGTGCTAACGTCTTTCATTAAACGATAAAAAGCTGAAATAAAAGAAAAGAGATTGCATGTAAAAGTAAAAGGTCTAAACTTTTTTTATTATGGAATTGTACTGTAATTTTACAATTTGTTTTCTTCCTTCTTTTAATAGTATTTTGTCTGGCGCCCCAGCTGATTTGTAAAGGGTAACAACAGCATGAAGCATCAACTGTGCATGCTCTAATTGAATTTTAGCAAATCTGCCAGCAGCTTGTTAAAGGCAGGAATCTGCTCATTAGTCTGCAGAAAAAGGCTCTGACAATACTTTTCTGTACACTGTGGAAAAAAATGCTGCTACTCCTTAAACTCAAGGGTCAGATAAAATAGTTGAACAGAAGCATTCAAGTAAAACAGACTTTACGATTTGTGAAAATTGAATGCACATTTCTACTGTGTAACTGATTAATACCTGAATTTTGATCAGCAATGTAGTGGAAAGATAGAAGAAGAAAAAGAAATGTGACTGTTACTGTTGTGCTGGTCATCTTCATAGCTTTATTTCAGAGTGGTGATGATGGATAAAAAAAATTGTTTTGGACTCCTGCCCACCTTGATAATAAACATAGCAGTGATACAGGTAAGAGGTCATAGTCTGACCCATTATTTTGTTGTCTGTTGCTGTGTATCGGCCAGAGTGGTGGCAAAATAATTACTTATTTTTTGTACCTAAACCCAAACATAATAAAAACCCAGCAAAGTAGAAAAGCAATGTGAGGTTGAATGGACCTTGAATTCAGGTGTGAAAAGTGGCTGTACAAGGATTGATGTCCCCCTCCCGCCTCCTCACAAGTAATACTGTGGTGTCAAACATGAATTTACAACCTATTCATGCCATGAAGAATGTACATTCCAGTGTTTTTAAAGGCAAACTGGTAAACGATGATGATGAAACCTTGAAATATTAGTAGTTTTGCCATTTTTTGGGGCCTTGACTGTAAAAAATGCTTTGTTCTGTGATGTAGACTAATGCAGCTCTTACCTGTTCTGGGTGTTAAGCTACAAAGTAAATGTATCAATGAAACGTGGCATAAAAATCCAATCATTCACCTTACAGCCTCGCCTTCTGGTTTGATTTTAGCCCCCACTGCCGTGATGGAATGGGTGGATACAAAAGAATGGATAAGAAAACACGAAGGCCAAACTTACATCTTATTATGATTCCATCACACACACCACACTGAAACCTGCAAGATTAAAGCTTTTCCAACCCTGTTTCTGTACTAAGCAAAAAAACTAAATAATAAAAGATAACATGGATTGGAATTGATATGTTCTTGAAACCTTTTTTTCCAGCACCTTGATAAGAAATCAGGCAGAAACTCTGACTGTGTGTGGTGTCAGCTGTGTGATTATATAAGTCACTGCTGATATCTTTGTCTGGTGTTTTGAGAGTCTGTTGAGGACGGTCGACAAAGAACACCATCCATACCACAGTACCTCGGCGAGTCTGCTTTCAGGAGAATAGGCCAAAACAAATGCCACAGAAATGTCACCGAGTCTATAGATGAGCCCCTCCTGATTGCAATGACGCATGCACACCTCCACACAAAAACCTGCATGCAGGGTAAAACACTCACACTCCCATTTTTGGCAGAGACAGCCTTATAATTTGCATAATCTCCCCCTAATTTCTTGCTCTTGCCTGGTTGTCCATTGTCTCAGTGCGATGAATTACTCCAAGCATCATATAGCAAACCCCTTATTAAGGCACTAATCGCCTAATTACAAAGCTGTTCTGCCTGAGGTATTCTGCTATAACTTGATATTTTAAGTTCATTGTATTAATCGACACAATAAGAGTCTTCTTAGCGGTATTACATCAGAATCCAATCACACACACCACAGTGTTTATTCTGGAAAAGATTTGTTCTCTAATTAGAGTTTTTACAGCCCAGTTAGAATGTGAGCACGGATGGGGTGAATTTCAGTGCTTAAGTGATTCGCAGCAACGATTAAAGAGGTCATATTTTTATGTTTTTATGTCTCCTGCTTCCCTTTAGTGAGAATTAAAGCTTTTTGCAGTTACAAAGATGAAAATCGACATGAAAGGGGGTTTGAAGCACATTGGCAGAATTCCTTCACAAAGGGGCATTTTGCTACATCAAATAAAAAGAAACAATAAATTCTGCATCATATTAAACTTAAGCTGACAGTAAGAACGGTCCTTTTTGGAAGGGAGCCTTAAAGAGACAAAAATAAAGAACCTCCAAGGGACAATATGTTAAAATGCTTAATCTTTTTTTTTTCTTTTTTTTAAACAAAATAATTATGAGCCTTTTTTGTATAATAAAACCATCGGACATGTCAAATGTCAAAGCCTCCTAGTAAACAAGTTAAACGTAGTTATCAAAGGTCATATTCACAGAATTAAATATTTTTATTTAAGATGATTGTGATCTAAATGAAATAAACTATTACTCTATGAAATGCCTTACCTGCAATATAATATATTTGTATAGGAAAGCATACAGCTAGAATTTTAGTTTTTTTTTTTTTTATGGTGTAGTGTGCATGTTTTCCCTGTGCATGCAACAGTTTTTCTCTGTGTACTGGAGCTCCCCCCACCACCACCACCACCATCCAAAATCATGCACTTCAAGTTGATTAGGGATTCTAAATCGGTCCTGGGGGTGAGTGTGCAAGGCTTACGGAAAATGGGATGCAATAGATTGTTAAAGTCATAGTAGTGAAAAATTGATCAGAGATGGACTAATTATTCATTGCAACATTTTGCATGAAGGTTATTCTTTGTACAGGTTCAAATGTTTGTCAACCCAACAACAATGTAAGCACAGATTTGCAATTCTATTTTACAGTATGTGTACATGAAGATGATTTATTTTATTTTTTTTTGCATTTTCCTCCATTCTTTTATGTAAAATCTGACCTTGGAGCAATCAAACAGCACACCATATCCATACATTCATAAAATGTGAAGATCAGACACTTGCTGGATATTACCTCTGAGCAATTCCTTCACAACAGCGCTGGAGGTCATTTGTTCTGATGATCTCGTTATGTTGAGGCACCTTTAGAGTAAGAAGGGAAGCCAGTGATTATTATGTCTGGTCACTATGTGGAAGCAGCAAACAGAATGATACAACACATCCTATAAAGGTCAGTACTAATTATTTTGCTGTTGACCAAACTTCTTAAAGACGGGGTTGGATTGTTAACAGATCTCTGCAGGGTTTATGAAGCCTGAAGGCACATAAAGTGTTACAATTTCTTTATCTTCTACAGTAAAAAGCAAAAATTAAATCAAAAACACTTATGAGCATCAGTTATGTCCTAATAAGACGATTTCCAGAGGTTTTTGGTTCTGGTATTGTCTCCACGTTTTCCTTCTGCAGTGTTTTATCTCTCCAGAGTTCTTTTGTGTTCATGAATGCAGCGTCAAGCTTAACGCATGCAGTTCTCCTCCCAGCAGGTTTCTGGTTATTATCTCTTCTGCTCTGACTTTCTTCTCTGTCTTCTATTTACCTGCTCTGCAGGATATTGTTTATCCATTCACTGTTATTTTTCATATAAATCTTTCCTCTCCAGTAGAACTGTATCATGTTTGGTTTCAAACGTAGTTCTCCAGCATCTCCATTCACAAGTGTTATTTTAGTTTTTATAGTAATAGTTGTTTCTCTGCACCGTGAAACTGGCAACTGTTGAGATTTGGGCATTATATATATACATTTTTCTTCATTTTTTATTTATTTTTTTGTTAAAGTGTGTGTCACTAAACCAACTTTTCCAAACAGCCTTCGAAACAAGACAAAAATCTATAAAGGAAACCTGTTCTTGCCGTTTTATTTAAATAACAATTTCCACATAATTTAATCATATCTTTGTACTTTGGATTATTTTTGTCAAGAGAAACCATCCAAGTGACTATTTGACATTTCGACACACCACCAACCTCTGCTACTGTTTTGAATCATGCTGTAAAATCTTTTTTTTCCCAAACATTTCTGACCTATTTTATCCTCTTTCAGGATATTCTACGTGTCACATGACTCCCAGGATCTGAAGATCTTCAGCTACATTGCCAGAGATGGACAAAGCAACGTCTTCCGCTGCAACGTCTTTAAATCCAAGAAGAAGGTGAGACAGAGCGACCGCTTTATGTCACACAAACATTTGAGTTGGCGTCTCTCTTCAGTAATCACCAGACCTGTGAGACACAAAACGTCTGATTTATTAACAATGAAGCAATCAAGTGTTTGATTGGTGTGATGTGGAGCTGGTAACACACGGCTCTTTGCCATCATGGCAGTTTGGGCCGAGCTTACATCCTGATGATGAGAACAATGATTTTTTTCTTTACAGACATTTTCAACAGGCTTGATTAGCCGTCTTTCATACTTCAGAAAATGGAGTTTCATCAAATATGGGATTATGTTTGGAGACACTCTCATTTAGAAATCTGATGAATATGTTAAGTATGTTGACCATTCATTATTAACGAAGACAAACCATCCCTAATGATGGCAATGAAAAAAAAGTTATGTTTTGTATCACGGAAACCCTTTTGTTTGATCAAATTCCACTTTAAAACCATCTTGAGAGAGGAACTCAATAAGCTACGAGCTGAATCAGTCAAACTTTTGATTTAGAGCAGAGGTGTCAAAACATACGGCCCGAGGGTCAAAATCAGGACGCCAGAGGGTCCAATCTGGGCCCCAGGAGGAATTTGGTAAATGTGAAAAAGACTTACAACAATTTCTTTTTTAAATTTAAGCAACTGTAGTTTCTATTTTTTCCTTTTCTATGTTTAGATATAAAACATTTGAGGCAGGGGGATAACTTTTTATATCTTTCTTACTTAAAGGGATACCGTGTAACTTTTGGCTACGAGGGGTCTTAAACCTGTAACTTCCCCCAGAGTCTCTCTCTTTCTGGCCTCCACAGACACCGTTTTCACCTTCTTACTTTGTTCAGCCATGAAAAACTTTCGATGAAAGAGGAGAAAAAAGTAGCACAAAGCTCTATGTTTATGGAGGAGGGGGGGGGGGGGGGGTGTCAACCCAAGGGCTGCAGGTCACG
>JBBBVU010000015.1:3135131-3148562 GCA_037177055.1 Atherinosoma microstoma | reverse complement strand
TTAGCCCTACCCCTCGCCCCAAAAGAGAATCGAGACACCCCTTGGTCTCTCATGAACGCGCAAAACGGAGGGGAAGGTCTAAAGGGGAGAACTGAGATGGGCCTAAGTGTAGATATTGTTTTCCTTCTTCTGATCATCATATTGTTGGTCTGGTGTGTTTTTTTTGCCACCAGGATCCAGGAGCATGTGTTGTCAGGGCATTTCTCATAGCTACTGTCCACATGGTTGGAGAGTTTTTGGCTGCATGCAGGCGGCACGCAAATCCTCCTGTCATTTCTACAGCTGAGAAGAAGGATGTCCTTTTTATGTCTTGGAAAAGTTTCCTTTAGAGATTACAACTCAAGTCAAACTTTTGAAAGTGAGAAAGTTCATATGAGACAGACTTGGAGAGAAGTTTTAAAAAAAAGAGGCAGGAAATATACAGCGCTGTCTTTGATGGAGTGTTCAGTTGGTTTTTCTGAGTCAAGGGAGCTGGAGCTTAGGTGTATTGATGGTGTACAGTAACACCAGAATCTGCTTGGTTACCATCGATGACAGCCCCTGTAAACATCCTGAAAGGAAAATATGGTTGTTTACTGTCAATCTGGGTGAAAGTGTCAGGTGAGGAGAGTCCACAGAGAAGGAGTGGGATGGAGTGATGGCTTACAGTCACTACAAAAAATTGAAAGATAGTAATATTGAAAAATAAATGGATGAATAAATATTGACCTCATTCTGAACAGAACATGTACAAGTTAGTTAGTCATTTTCTTTAAATTACAGCAGGTTTTATCAAATCAAATTCAATAAAATTGTATTGATGAAGCACTTTTCAAACAAAAAAGCAGCACAAAGTGCTTTACAAAATAAAAACAACAATTTTTGCAAATTAAAACACAAGCCTTCACACACTCAAGTATAACTTAACAATTTAAGAACACACTTGATCTTGCCTTCTTTCACACACACACTCACACACACAACACACGTGTACCCCTCCCCATCCCACTTTGCACAAACATAAACCCTAACCCCTAGCTTGTGTCGCTTTAACTGAATATAGATATAAGAATATAAATGGAAATAAACATTTGGCTCGACGCTGCTTTGCGGACATGGTATCTTGGAGATCCTCTTACACCGGAAGCCAGCCCACCCCTGACCACAGGAACATCAGGGCAAGTGTCATCGTACTTTGCTCAAGAATCCGACCAATTAAAAACCTTTAAAATCACAGTTAAAATAATGAGGAATTGAAGTATAACTTCTTTTTTTTTAATTAAAACTGGTCAAATTAGCCAGACTTTGATGGAGCCATCTTACCTTCACATACAAAATGCCATACAATCACTTTTATCCGGATCAGGAGATGAATGCTCATTACCAGAGAAAGATAGATCGATAAATACTTTATTATAAATATAATAAAATTGGGAAATTTGGAAGAAAAGCCAGATGCCAGGCCTGACCAAGTCTGGGTCTTTTGGAAATATATTGCATTTTTCATAACTCTATAAATGAATCAATGCTTTGATTGTATCTATGTCATCTGGTTGGTAATACAGCTTTTGTATACTACCAGTCAAAAGTTTTAGAACACCCTGATTATTCCTGTGTTGCTTATTAAGAATCAAGCAGTTCATAGTCTCATTGTACTCGCAAATAAACATTTTGGACGGATAAATGAATCATGGAATCCATAAATGAACCAAAACTTTAGACTCATCAAAGTAGGAACCTTTGCAAACATCAGCTGAACACACTTGTGGTATTCTTTCTGTTTCTTGAAACAAAAAGTGCTTCAGCGAGCTGCCGATCATCCAAGCTGTTGATCCCAGAAACTTCTGATTCTGTTGTGGTTTTGGTTCTGCCAGACTTGTTTCTGTTTCTTTTGATGGTGAAGAAGACTGCACCCACAGACGCTTTGACTTTCTGTCAACTTTTAAGTTCCACGATGGTCTGTCTGTCTTCCATTATTAATTGCCTTCTTCTTGCAGTTTTTATAGCAACACACTATTTTTTGCACTACTGTTCAAATTCTCCCAAGGGTATGGTACCCCCGGTGTGCTTCAACACTGCTTTATGCAGAAAGAAAGGTTGTAAGTTATCAACAAAAGTTGGGACACCTTTAGGAATGGGTAACACCAACTTTCAAAGTCTCGATAAAGCTCCAAAACTGCTTTGCCCGTTTATTGTTCCCTAAAAAAAAGCCTTTCTCGATAAATCTGAATAGCGATTTACTGGACTTAACACTGCTTTTGACAAGTAGTGAATGTTATTGTTTACTTGGTGTCTTCAATAAGAGAACGTATACAGCGACAATTATTTTATCTCACGTTAACATGTTTTTTCAGAGTCTGTTGCTCACTGACTGACACACAGAGACACATTTATACAGATGAACCACGGGTCACAGGAGGGGGGGCTTGTTGTGTCGGGGTCTGTTTCCCCTCCAGTTCTACCGAAGCTCTGCTCCGTCCACATGCGGGAAGAAGCACTTGCTCATTGAAAACTGTTTCCTGATGTACTGTGTTCGTTTCACAGAGTTACTACGGAAAGCGTGAAGCCCAAGACTCTAGCTTTTTACAGGGTTTCTTTTTTTATTTCAAGGTTTTAAGTTCTAAAAAGTTGGTTAAAAACAGACTTTCCCTCCCTAATCCTGCTTTTTCTCTGTTAAAGAAGGAAAACACACCTGATGGTTGGAAGTCCACTAACAGATATGTCTCTTTCAGTTTTTAAAAGGAAGGCAGAGGGAAATTCATACTGGTGACTTGTGGCCCTTTCTACAAATAAATCCTAAAATGTCCATCTTTCTTTGTCATATATATTTGGTTTTGTTACATTGATACTGTGTAAGTTTTCTGTGTAAAGTAATTACTGCTGTTAAAAACAAGTGTTTTAAAACCAAAAGTTACTGGTTTTGTTCATATAGCCGTACTTTTAAAATTAAGTACTTTTAAATCATTGTTGAACTTTGCATGTAACAATTAATTGCGATTAATCTGATTAAAACTTTGAATCATTACCCAGCTCTGCTGAACAAGTTTCCAGAAGCCGCTGTGAGGTCTTTGTGCAAACAGCCCTGCAGGTTCAAATTCTGGTAGTTACCATCTGCTGCTTCAGTATGTTTAGAAATGTGTTTTGTTTTTTTAATTTGTTTTTTGGTTTGAGATTGGGCTTGGTGTAAACCAGATGGAGCCCATTGTAAGTTTAATGCCAGAGAGGCAGCTTAGTCATGGTTGCTAGTTGTTCTGGGTTATGTGAGGTGGAGACCGTATGGTGCACATTTACAGCTAAAAATCCTTCTGCTGATTGTGGCTTTGTTTGGCTGGTCACTGTGGAAAGAACTCAAAGCTAAATGAAGCTGAAGCAGCGGGATTTGATTAAAAAAAGAGTAAAATGCTAATAACGAATTGCACTGGGAGAACTCCCAGACTGCAGCCAAACCTCACCGTGCATCTCTGGGATGAGCCTTGATTGTAACCATAACCAGTTTAACTTAAAAAGTTTATAAGAAATTATGTTTTTCTCATCTGGTATGGAGTATAAATTCACAAGAAGCTTTGGTTCTGTTTACAGTAAAAGGAAGCAAACACCAGCCTTGAGTTAATCACCAGGAGGGGAAAAGATTTTGCCCTTCTGCAGATTTTTTTTTTTTATCTCCTTCTGGTTTTTAGACCTTGTTGTATCTGTTGTGTTCGTTCAGCTGAGGATGAGTGGGCTTTTGGAGGCCAGGCGTCAGTGCTTTAAAATGAAATCTTTTCCTCTACTGCACAAGAAGCCAGACGAGAGAGTGCCGAGAAAAGGCAGGAGTCACCTGAGCTGTTTTTACTTGACCTGCTGTCTCAGAGCAGGCCAGACGGAGGGAAGGGATAAGCAGAAAAATCCAAGTCAGTGCGCTTTTAGTGGAAGAAAAAATCCTGTTGTAATGCACTGTGACATTTCAGACACACACAACTGTGTTTGTTCAGGTATTTAATATAAAATACTTGTATTTCAAAGGTGAGTCTGTCCAATCTGCATCTGATACCGGTGGAAATAAGTACCACTAGACCTTCAGGGTTTATGTTCATTACCTCTAGTCTGTGTGTGCTTATTTTTAGTCTCTACAGTATGTAAATCTTACGTAAATAAAGTCCACCCTTGATGACTTTTGATAAAATAACGACTTTGTTCTTGTCTGTGTGTTCTCCCTTCACAGAGTCAGGCCATGCGTATCGTTCGGACAGTCGGCCAGGCATTTGAAGTTTGTCATAAACTGAGTCTGCAGCATACACATCAAAACACCGACGGACAGGAGGACTCCAACGGCGAAAAGAACGGCATTGACTGCTCTGTAGCAGGTACACAACATACGCCCCACAGTATTTCCCCCTCAATCATTTATTCCTGGCAAACCACCAGTTTGTGCTCCCTGAAAACGGATTTTTCTATTTTGGAATAGCTGCAATCACTCTTTGATAGACTCTGACAGATGCACCTGCACCAGGTTGCACTGGTTCTTCCCCGGCTGCACGAAAATAACCTCCTCTGGGGTCAGTCGGACATTTTACCCCGTCAGTCCCATCACACAATCTATACTGCAGATGTGCATTCACACCATCATTTAAACGCTGATGCCCAGACTTTGGTGCACTCAAGCATCTTAAAGTAGACTGAAAACAGAGACTGTTCAAACAGAAAGGCTTGCTTTGTTTTTGTTGTTGTTGTTGTTTCTTTTACATATTTACCTTTGTTCAAACAGATGCAGTGCCAAAACTAAAAAGTTACAGTTGGTCCAAAATTCAATGTATCGTAACAGTAACGGACATAAGTGCTGTCACATTACCTACCATCTCAAAGATCAATATACAGACTATAAAAATGATCAATTAGATATTAGAAACAATAAAAGAAAGATTAAAAAGGAAAGAAATAACAACATGGTAATCTACATGTAATTAGAAGCCCAGCCTGCTACAGCAGACAGCAGCATGTATTATTTAATACCATAATAATGAAAGGAAGAAAACAACCCATCCTACCTTAAGGGAAGAATATTTATTAAGGTAGGAGCAAATACACTTATAAACATGTAAACATATAAGTTTACATGTCAGAACTCTGTAGCAATTTTTCCTATTCGTCACTGGTTGAACCGTAACACAACAATCAACAGCAATTTGTTCCTGGAAAAGTCAAATAAATGATGCTCACAAAGCAGGAAAAGCTTTAAGAAATTAGCCGCTATGAGTATTTTTGGTTTATTTTCCCCGGTGTGCTCTGAGGTTAAACTTCCATTTGACAGAAAACACCTTGAGGACATAGCTGACTCTGGGAAGGGGTGCATGTATGACCTTCATGGAAAAGTCATTGGTGGGAAAAAACACAGGGTTCCCCATCACAGGATCAGATCTGGCAAACAGAACACATAGAAAGCCGACAAAGGGGGGGGGGCTAAAATTCCTAAATGAACATCATCTCTTCAGCTGCTAAGCTTGTGGGTGGATTGATTATGCTTTAAGCCAGAGGCGTTGTTAACATTTCATCGGTCGAAGGAAGAAAGAAATTAATGAAACCGCAGAAAATTCTGGATGCAAACATCTGTAAAACAAAAACAGAAGGAATTCTGCAACAGTATAATGATTTTAAACACACCTCTGAATCTCAACGCTGTATTTTAAGAGATTCAGACTAAGTGTTGCCTTATATGGATGCAGGAGGATTTTTCTTTTTTTTTTCCTTTGTTTTCTTTTATTATGCTTGAAAATAAACTTAATAAACTAACGTGTATGTAAATATAAGGGCAAAGTGTCTGTAAACACCTTTAAGGAGTCCCTTTAGGCAAGACAACCCAAGGATTGCACGGAACTAAACACTATTTGTAGAAAACAAGACGAAAAAGACTCTTAGCTGCTACAGAAATCTTTTACAAGCAGAGATACTCACCAAACTAAAGTTTCACTGAGGAGGAATGATGCAGACTTTTCCCACTAAAAAAAGGAGATAAAGAAATAATCTTGCCTAAATTCTGCAATAGATGTTTAATCTCTAACTTTACACCATTTGGAAATCAAGTCTTTGCCCACACTGTCTGCTGTCCACATATACTGATAAAGAGGTGCTTAATCCCAGCGAGGAGAGGAGTTGAGTGCTGGAGTGAATGTCATGGATTTGTCAGCCCGGAAGGGAGTGCACTGGTGGGCTACGCTACTTTCATCTGCTGCCTCGTGCCTGGACCTGATGGGCTTCCCCCGCAGCCCTGCGACACGTGGCCCTGAATGAGGTCTAAGAGGACGGACACGGGGCTTCAGCAGAAGAAAGAGCCCCCGAACTGGGCTCTTAAACACAGTTGTTCCACTCATTACTGCAGCCAGCACTGGTGGCGCTCCCAATGCCGTTAGTGCAGAGCAGGAACATGTTATCTCGAGAAGCCCCTTCAGCCCTCCAGAGACGAGCTCGCTTCCACATACTGATGAGTCCAGAGATCACCCACGCATTTTAACTGTACATCCAAAAAGATTGTGAGAGGGACCGCACATGCATACAAAGAGAGGCCTGCACATACACACTCGCATATACCGTCATGGCGTGTTAAATAACACAAGAGCTGTCACGGACAGCCAATGAGCTTATCTGGAGAACTAATTATTGTTGCAATGAAAGGAGCAGGGATGGAGAAGTGAGAGATAGTGGATTAGAGGAATGGAGGGCTGGAGGAGAGGAGGAAGGAGAGATGGATAATAGAAGGAAAAGAAACTTGGGAGGAGGATGAGAAGACCAAGAAGAAAAGATTAAATATAGAAGTGAATCAGACATGAAGAGGATGGATGAAGAACCGGGTTGAGCAGAGGAGAAAGTTCGTCTTTGCAGCATTTTAAAGTAATTCTACGAAATGCATTTCAAAATTAAATGATTTGTATTTACAACAACAAAGAAAAGGCCACTTTACTAGACTCAGTAGCTGCACTTAATGATTGTACGGTAAGTTCAGCAGTGGGAATCGGACAACATGAGGGAGAGCAGGGAGACAAGCAGGACAGCACTGATAACTGGGTGAAGAGACCTGGTGATGGAGGCTGGCTGTAGGTTATCAAGGGGGAGGACAAGGAGTACTGTGGTCCTGTCAGACTGTTCGAAAGGAGGTGTAAGTAGAGGGGAGAGGACAGTACTAATGGAGGGGGGGCAATGAACAGGAGGAGGAAGCAAGAGAATGAGTGGGAGAGGAGGCCGATGGAGATGTTGGAGGAATGGACAGGGAAAGATACTAACAGCAAAGTTATTAACTGTAAGTTTCCCTCCCTTCCTCATAACTCTAGTTCTTTTGCAACAGGGGGAAAAAGGGAAATTAGTCGAAACATTTAAACTTCTATCAATGCGTTTAATTAGCCACTTATTTTCTGATTTACTCATTTATTTTAGATAGGATCTAGGAAAAGTTCACATCATGTTATAAATAGACAGATATTTCTCATTCACCTTTTTATACCCCCCCCTGCTGCAGTGTCTTTCCCTGTCCATTCCTCCAGCATCTCCACCCTCCCACTCATTCTCTTGCTTCCTCCTCCTGTTCAGCATCTCCATCACTTCACTATGTGAACGTTTACATGATCATATCTGAAGTACATGAGTTTAACAGAAAATAAGTGGCTAATTAAACGCAATGAAAGAAGTTTAAACATTTCAACTTCCTTTTTTTTTCCTGCTGGAAGAGGACTAGAGTTATGAGGAAGAGAGGGGAATTTAGAGTGAATAGATTTGCTGTTGTTAGAAAATGCTGGTAGAAATTCCATTCAGCTTTTCTCAGCTATACATTCAACTCTGACTCGGATGAGCAGCAGCTTCGGGCGCTGCAGTCAGGAAAAGCAAGTGTTGAGGTGCAAACAGGGGAGGAATATCTCGATGTGGTAGATAAAACACCCTTGAAATATGCAATTAAAGTCCCATTGTTGAAAATAGAGTGGAAACTTCCGAGAGAGAGGTCGCCGAACCATCTTTAGAGCATAAGAGGGTCCTCGTGTCTGGTAAAGTTAGAGAGTGGAAGGAGCAGCAATCTGGAGAAAATCCAACAGATCAGAGTGATAAAATATTATTTTCTGATTATTTATTATTAGCAGTATGGTTCCAAAGCACAACCCTAGGAAGGCACCATATTGCTGACTTCTTCCCTTTCAGTGTATGTTCACTGTGCTGTGTGTGAGCTGTAGTTATTACATGTTGGGAATCAGCTGACTTATTTACTTATTTTTCCTTTAATTTAGATGGCAGTGACCACAAAGAGAACAGAATTTTAAATAAATGTTTTTTTCTTTAATGGTTGTATGCTGACTAGGAGGGAAACATGGTTATATCACTCCTGTGCTTGCTGCTCCTCATTGGCTTCCTGTTAGTTTTAAGTTCACAGTTTATTACTTGTTTTTAAAGCCCTGAACGGTATGGCTCCGTCGTACTTGTTAGAGCTGCTACACCAGCATGCTCCGGTTAGAGCGTTGAGCTTTTCTACCCAGCACCGTCTGGAGGTTCCACCTTCCAGGCTTAAATCCAGGAGTGACAGAGCTTTTTCGGTGGCTGCTCCGTAATTGTGAATCAGTCTCTCTTCACTTCAGAGCTGCTCAGACACTTTACTTTCTGCTTTTAAGACCTTGCCTAAGACCCACTTCTTTGCACTGCAGTAATAAGAATCTGTAATTTACATGTTCTTTTCTGTGTCATTTCACATTATTTTTTCCTGTATTTTTTTGAATACGGGGAAATACCAGTAAGATTACAGATTTACATGTCTAATGCCAGATAACGTGAAAAACCTGTAACTGGCGAAATACATCAAATTTCACATAAGAGGAATAACACATTTTCAAACTTTTCATAATTTTAATAAAAAATAAATAATTATAAAAAATAGTTAAAATGCTAAATTATAATTTAGCACTGTTAATACGCTGCTATTTTTACTATGATTTTTTTCCTAATATTGTTAATTTATGTCATACATTATCTATATGTGTATATTTTCCCGGATTGGCAGTGAAAGTGAACCACCATGAACCCTTTAATTGTTATAATATGTGTGAACATCTTTAATTAAACATTAAAAATCAAAGTAAAACAAAAGATCCCAGTAAAGTTATAGACAGTAAAGTTACAGACTATATTTTTATTCTAGAGTTCTACTGTAATGTTGCTATTTGTTTTACTCCTGTTTTTTCCACCATATTTTCCTTAAAAGGAAAAACACAAAATTCAATGAGCAGAAAATATTTGCGTGCAGACAGCATCTGGTAATAGAATAATTAAACAGATACTATGACAATAATGTTTCTAACTTGAATTTGTGTGTGTCCGTCCATGTATGTGTGTGTGCACATGCTCATACCTCCATGTATGTATGCAGGCGTGCGTGCTTATCCACCTGTATGTGTATGTACTATTCTCGGCTCAGCCCGAGAGCTAACAGGCACTGAGAAGACGGCGACTGTCGCCGAGGAGACGGACATCGATGCAGAAGAGGCGAACCAGTTGACGGGAGCAGAGGAGTTAAACCTCAACAGAGGAGTGACGGATCTGGACGCCACTGCCAAGACGACCGACCTAAACCACTCAGAGAACAAGGTAAATCTCACCTGTCTGTGTTTGACTTCCTTTTTCTTCTTTACATCGCTTCTTTTCAAGTTGTCCTCTAACAATATAATTGGAATTGTAACATTCTTGCTGTATTCTAACTTTTTTCAGGGAAGTTTTGTCATTTCTTTCCATTTAAAGATATTTTGGAGCATACTGGGGATCTAGGGAAATACAGAAACACAAAAGTTCAAACGAGATTAGCAACAAAACAGTTAATCTATTAAAAGTTATGGTCACTCAGTCCAGGTTATAGTTGGGGAAACTCGGCAGGACATCCAATATATGTTCAGCCATGTCAGGTCAGCCTGACTCCAGACACAATCTTTCACATTTCCGTCTTTGATTTCTTTCAAGTTTTCCTTTTGAGAACACCTGCCTGGGGTTTGAAAAATCTATTGTGTTTTGTACTTGAGGATCTATTTTGAGCACAGCAACAATGACGTCAAAGGGCTCGACCTGGACGTCAAATCAATTTAAAAGAAAAAAAAAATCACAACTACACACAACAAGAAAAGAGGGACAGTGTACATTATTCTTAGAAAATCAATAAATCAAATGGAGAGCCATATGGAAAAGAAACCGAGAGCCGATGCAGACCTGCAGATTTCTGGGAACTAAAACGGATTTCTCTGTTTGTAGTTTTAACTCCAAGAACAGAAAGAAAATCTGTTCCAGATTACCGAAAATCTGAAGGTTTATAACATACCAGAAGATCTGAAAAGCATTTGTCCATCATCTAAAGCTTTACAAACTGACCACGTTACTTTGAAATCAGCCGCTACAGACTTCAGAACTTGAGTTGCTGTCTTCTTCTGGTTTTGCTGAGAACTCGAGCAGCACTTCTTGTGGGCAGACCGGTAAATACATTGTTATGGTTCATTAGAGATTAATGCTTGGACCAGCTTTTCCAAATCCCTTTGAAACATCAGCTCTTTCATTATTGAAATTTTATCAAGGTGATAATAGTCTGTCTTCATAACTGATTTGATATGGCTGTAAATCATCCTCCATTATAACAGCAAGATTTCTGGCTTAGTTTCTTGTTTTTGATTTTACAGACCGAACATTTTTTCATGATATTAACCGTAAGATAAAAGTAGTGTTTTTACCTAGTTTATCTAAAGTAATTCCTGGTGTTTATTTGTTCAAATCATTTAATGAAATCTTGGAAATTATAACCCACTGTTGATGTGAAATGGGAGCAAGTAGATATTGAATAAGAGAGGACCCAGAGCAGAACCCTGCGGAACTCCACATGTAATTTTTGACTCAGATATGTGATTACATATAAACATGAAGTAGTCTCTGTATTTTCATCCAAACACGTTTTTTACTGCCCACTTTTTTTTCCCATTGTGTCAGATGTGATAGAAGGTCCAGGATGACCAAGACAGACTGTGCACAGAATTTATAAATATCTATTTAAAACCTTCCAAGCAGACACTACAATTTACTAATGTGTCTTCAGTTTTTTATATGCAAACAGTTGTATGTGAAAGTGTAAAAGACACATCATTGTGCTTTTTTTAAACAAACTACAGCTGTAGGAATACACTCGCTAAACATTGCACACTAATTGCGTGTGTGTTTGTGTGTCGCTATCAACAAGAATTAAGCTAAAGGAGAAGCAGCAAGTTAATAAGCCAGTGGAAATTGGGGTTGGTGTTTAACACTTGTTTTTTTTTAAATGACTATGTTCAAATTTCACTGCGGTGTTTCCCACATGTTTAGAATTAACTTGGAATATAGAGATTTTCCCCAAATGCTCCAAATCCAAGCAATTCAGAGATGTGAAAGCAATATGGGAAACAATTAGCCAAATGGCACCTTTACAACACAACCCACCACAACAGAATATCGCATAAACAGTGGTAGAAAAAACGCAAATACATAGAGATTCCTTTATTTATTAGTAAGAAGTCACACGTGCCTGTTGTAGCCTACAAGTTAAATCCAGTTAACACCAAGGCTACGTTTGTGTACAGCATGGCTGCAGAAATAGCTCTCACTATTCAGAGGCTGTCAGCAGTCTGTCGGCATGTGAGCTCCGAGACCGACTC
This sequence comes from Atherinosoma microstoma, assembly GCA_037177055.1. Classification (NCBI taxonomy): domain Eukaryota; kingdom Metazoa; phylum Chordata; class Actinopteri; order Atheriniformes; family Atherinidae; genus Atherinosoma; species Atherinosoma microstoma. Next base: position 3,136,923 of record JBBBVU010000015.1, on the reverse strand, counting down.
ACAAATCATCCAGTGCATGTGTTTGCGTTTGTGTGGTCTCATAGTGTAAGCGCTTTAATACATCTCAGTCAGACTGTCTGCTCCCAGACTCATAGATTCTCTCCACTGGCATCTATCTATAACCAGAGAAATGCTCTCCGGCCTGATGGGAGGTGTGCAAGCACAGCTGTGTGGCTCAGCTGGCAAACATAGTATCTGTTGTTTACTGGGATTTATTGTGGTGTGCAGGGGCAGAATTGGGTTTTTGATCAAGGCGAGAGTAGGAAGACAACATTTGTGTGATGATTCCACAGAGCGGGATGTTTGTTATGCTTCTCTTTGGCTTGAGAGTGAGGATTTTGTATCAAGTTGGCAACAGTGTTGTAGGAATCATTTTGTTATGGCTTTCATCGTTTATTGGTTCCCACAGCTGTGTTTTGTGCCTTTTTATGGCCATTGTTATCTTAATAAGACATACCTTTAATTTTACTTCAACAGTTTCCTCCTTTTACATTTCACATGGATTTACAATCCTTGTGGAGATAAAAGATGCATTGTTTGCTTCAAAAATTGAGACATGGTTTTGGTTACATATTAAAAAAGCGTATTTCCTTATTTATTGAATATTATTTAATTTGTTGATTGTTAACACTCAAAAATGTTTTTTAAATTGAACTAAATCCAGTTTTTCCCAAGCCTTTATGACACGGATTGACTGCTATAGAAATGGTTGACCACATTTTGGATGGTTTAATGTGCGAACCTCATTTCCAGAAGAGGTGGTAGCTTATCAAAAATGCAATAAAACTGAAATCTGTGATTAGCTAATAAATTTATGTAACAGATATTCAAAGAAAAATCTTCAGGGTCTTCACTGACAAACGTGATAGAATAGAATAGAATAGCCTTTATTGTCATTGCCACAGTCTTGCAACGAGATTGGTGTGAAGCTCCCTCCCTCGTAGCACAATAAGTCACATAGTAAATAAAGAATATAGAACATACACAAAAAGACATAATAAGAACATATTAAGACCAAACCAAAAATATGCTAAAAACATTTCCAGCAACCCCCCTCCCCCCATAAAACGGACCCTCACCTCCACATCATTCCTAATCTTTCATTCTTTCATTTTGATATGTTCATGAGCCTGATGGTCCAAGGGTAGAAAGAGTTCCTGAGTCTGTTTGTGCGTAGTCTTGTAACCTTATACCTCCTGCCAGAAGGCAGCAGGTTAAAAAGTCTATGGCCGGGGTGTGATGGATCCCGAAGGATCCGCTTCGCCCTGTGTAGTCCTTGTGTGACTGTGATGTCCTCCAGGGAGGGGCAGGGGGGCACCAATGATTTTTTGTGCTGAATTTATGACCCCCTGCAGGGCTTTCCTGTCCTTTGCAGTGCAACCTGCAAACCAAACTGTATAGCAGTAGGTCAGCACGTTCTACTGTAGTATGGTGAAATGTTCTCATCAGATTTACCTCCAGCTGACACTTCCTGAGCATTCTCAGGAAGTGCAGTCTCTGCTGAGCTTTGCCGACCATTGCTACTGTGTTGGTGTGCCACGTCAGGTCGTCAGCCACATGTACTCCTAGAAACTTGAAGGAGGGGATCCTTTCCACACTGACACAGTTGATCTGCAGTGGGGTGTGGTCTGCTCTCCTCTTCCTCCAGTCCATCACCATCTCTTTGGTTTTGTTAGTGTTCAGCAAGAGGTTATTTGCTGAGCACCAGGTGACCGGTCTCTGGACCTCATCCCTGTAAGCTGTCTCATTTCCACCAGAAATCAGACCCACCACTGTAGTGTCGTCGGCAAAC
>JBBBVU010000015.1:3125018-3135031 GCA_037177055.1 Atherinosoma microstoma | reverse complement strand
GGGGTCAGGGGTGGGCTTTTTCGAGCTTCAGACCCCTGAAAATACAAAAAAGAGGTGAGGAACATTTTCAGCAATTCCCCCCCCCCCCCCCCATAAAACCACATCATTCCTAATCTTTCATTCTTTCATTTTGGTATGTTCATGAGTCTGATGGTCCGAGGGTAGAGAGAGTTCCTGAGTCTGTTTGTGCGTAGTCTTGCAACCTTATACCTCCTGCCAGAAGGCAGCAGGTTAAAAAGTTTATGGCTGGGGTGTGATGGATCCCGAAGGATCCGCTTCGCCCTGTGTAGCCCTTCAGTGACCGCAATGTCCTCCAGGGAAGGCAAGGAGGCACCAATGATTTTTTTTGCCGAATTTATGACCCCCTGCAAAACTTTCCTGTCCTTTGCAGTGCAACCTGCAAACCACACTGTAATGCAGTAAGTCAGCACGCTCTCCACTATGATAAAATGTTCTCATCAGATTCACCTCCAGCTGACACTTCCTGAGCATTCTCAGTGCAGTTTCTGTTGAGCTTTGCTGACCACTGCTGCTGTGTTGGTGTGCCATGTCAGGTCGTCAGCCACATGTACACTTAGAAACTTGAAGGAGGGGACCCTCTCCACACTGACACCGTTGATCTGCAGTGGGGTATGGTCTGCTCTCCTCTTTCTCCAGTCCATCACCATCTCCTTGGTTTTGTTAGTGTTCAGCGAGAGGTTATTTGCTGAGCATCAGGTGACCAGTCTCTGGACCTCATCCCTGTAAGCTGTCTCATTTCCACCAGAAATCAGACCCACCACTGTAGTGTCGTCGGCAAACTTGACAATGATGTTTGAGTCATGGAAAGGGGTGCAATCATGTGTATACAGCGTGAACAGGAATGGACTCAGCACACAGCCCTGGGGGGAACCTGTGCTGAGTGTGGCAATGGAAGATGTATGGGGCCCTACCCTGATTGTTTTGTGAAAATATGAACACATTTAAATTTTGAAGACAGTAACATACTCAAAGACGGAAAGTTTCTAGAGAATATATTGGATCATTTATTATTGAAATTGGCTTTTTTTGGCCAAGCAATTATCCTGGAGGACATTTAAGCCACCAAAACTACCAACCAGTCAATTACATTTTCCCTTTAAAGCCCGACCCAACAAAAATGGGGAGAAAAGTCCTTTTTTTAAAAAGAAATCTGAAGTCTTTATTCAGCCCTTTAATAAAACATAAGAAATAATTAATGAAAATCATTTTTGTATTTTTACCATTTTATTACCGTGCGATAATTTGTTGTCATGTTGTCTTCTACACAAGTAGCAGATTGTGTTCTTACCGTAATGTGATACAAAAGGTCTCAAAAACTCTATGTATCAATATGACACATACACATTAGAGGGTTGTTATACAAGGAGGTGCATCAAAGCCCACTATGGAAAAAGTTTATATTTATCTATTTATTTATTTACAGCATGCAAATTTCTCTTATTTCAAATAACTAAGTTAGTCAAACATGACCTAATTTACAAAAGCCACATTTGTTGAATATTTTAAGTAAAATGACTTTTAAACTTCTCTCTTTTGTGTCAGAAATTTAAAATATAAAAACGTCTCAAAATGAAAGTTTTGTCATTTTTAACTCCCCCTTTGACAAATACTGTATCACATTATAAGAGCACTTGTCCTGGTTGATTTTCATCATTCTCTCTTTATTCATTCTTTCTTGCTCGTGAGTTTAATTTAAATGACCAATGATGGGAGCCGGCTGGGGAAACTGGAAGAACTGCTGCAAATGTTTCAGCTTGCATCTGTTGAGCTTGTCAATGTGGATTCTTGGGGTGTGTTTTGGGTCCTAATCATGTCCAATAACCAGAGGGTTGATGCCTCGAAGTCTGCTTCATTCCACTGTATTAGAGAAACTAGACTCTTCCTATTCACATCTTTTTTTGTGCAGATGTTTTGATCTTTGTCTGCAGAAAATGCAACGTGATCTCAAAGTATGATTTATCCATCACCCCATTTACAGGTTGCTATTACTTAATGACATTATGGCCTGAGGAAACTTTCAGTCCTCGGTTACTGATTATTTCAACAAAGTTTGACAAATTTCCCTCTAAAATTCTGCTAATGAAAAAATGATGCACTAATCTTGATGAAAATCTGTTACAAAATAATTAATCTTACATTTCATGCCTATGAGGATGAGTTCATCATCCACTGATTTATTCACAGAAGCAGAATTTTTCATTAAGGGGGCCACTCAAAGTTCTGCACGACACTGTGTGCTCCTTTTCACTTCTGAAAGTTCACATAAAAGCTGCGATCGGTAGTTAACTTGGGCTAATTAGATAGTTCCTCGGGCATCCTCGGTTTTTGCTGAAAATAATCAAACAGACGAGCTGTAAGGCGACACTTAAGGCCAGAGTCTATTTAACGTTTCATCAGACACAAATTAAAATGTTATACCACCTCAAGCTCCACGCCTCCTGACACACACCTGTTTTCTATCCTCATTAAAACTCCCAAAAACATGACTCTGAGACCCGTTTGGGGTCCTAACTCACACGTACAACTCTTCAGCCAATCAGCTGTTTCTCAGTCTTTGGATGCCATTAATTTTGGAGTTATGCAACCTTTCATTACAGCTCCTGATCTGCCCTCAGATCTCTGCAGAAAACCTGACTGATTGTCAGGCTGCATCTGTGTATACATGTACTGTTTGCAACCTTTTGATCTCCCTCCCTTCCTTTGGTACATTTCATCCAGCTTAGCTACTTGACAGATTAAATGGAAATGTGCAGGGACACGTGGAAGGTAATAGGGAATAAGATATGTGTGTGTGTGCGCATCTACTGTGCCTTTACATTAGACTCCATTTGTATGTATTTTCTTCACAAAGGTGTGTGTGTGTGTGCTCCTGAGTAGAGGGATTTGATTCACTACAGGGTTTCCCTGGAAGCTCATGAAAGGGAAAGCAGCCTGTGAGTGTTAAAGTTCATTCTTTTCCCGTCAGCTCCCGTTAGACTGACAAATCCCTTGGCGTCGTGCGTTCAAACGATCCCAGAGGACTCGGAGAGCACACATCCATATCTTGTATCTATGGATTAAGTCAGGATGTTTCATTTTAAAGAGCTTGCCCCGGGCTCAGGAACAACATGAGGAATGTATTATGAAAAAAGTCACGGTTTATCGATGAGTGCATTTTTTACTGATGGTTTCAATATAAAGGCAGGTTGAGGGAACAGCCAATGGCGTGTGATGCAAAATGTCAAGATGATAAAAAAGCAGGAACTGATTTTTTTTTATGCGAGTTTCTTGTTCGGAAATAAGACATTAGCACAATAGTGTAAGTATAAGCTTTTTTTCTTTCATTCTGTGTGAGTTAGAAAGATGAGGAGACTGTGCGTACTTTAAAGTGAGGCTGTAAAACAAGAGCTTTGATAAAGGTTTTGCCTCTGGCCCACTTTCAGCAGCTGACAGGCAGGTGTAAGCACTCTGATCTATGAGTGTAGCTCTGCAGGCAGGCAGCTCTCCCCTCACAGCACTCCCCCTTTTTCCTCCCATCCCATCATTAGTGCGCCTCAATTGTTTTAAACCTAACATTGGCAGATTAATGAACAGACTTACCCAGCTCAGACATTTTCAGCCTCCTGGCCAGTGCCTCCTTTTGATGTGACTGCTATAATTCCAGTCAGCAAGTCAAAGAGCTGACTGAAGACTTGGATGTCTTCTCTTTTTTTTATTCCCTCCTAAACTGTTAGTTTAACAGAGCAAATGATATTCTGACCAAATCAGTCCAACCAATTTGTTCAGTATTCAGTAAATGCTGAAGCGGTGCATCAAGAATCAGATGTGAGTGACACAGTCATTCAGTTAGATCAGGGAAGAAATTAGTGAAAAATTAACATTAAGATTAAGTGTTTCATGCTGCTTTCCTAGCTGTAATATTTCTGTTTTTGTTTGATTTATACTGCGCCGTATGGCTCTAACAAAAAGCTTACTTATTATTTTTCCTCTGTAGAGGAAGGCCTGGTGCAGAGCCACGAGAAACTGGAGGGATTGCATCTGTGGGTGGGTTGGGGGAATACATCAAGCAAGTTTATGTTCACTGTTCTAAACTTGTCAGATGGCTTTAGTATATAGTCCTCCAGTCAGGTTTGTGAGCAGGAGCAGGTCGGTCTCTGTACGGTCCGTCAAAGTGCAAGAAAGTGTAATCACTGCAAATGTTTAAAACATCAAATGTTTCGTAATATTAAGCAGATATTACTTGAAACTGGGTATTCATGTTTGTGTATGAATGATGTACTTCCTGGACACTTCGATGTACTTCCTGGACACTTCCATGTCCAGAGGCATCAAGCATGGCCAGATTTCAATCGTGACTTTTGCATGCTCATGTGCTTCGAGCAAATGTTTGTCAAACAAACAAAAAAGATGTGAGATGTTGTTTGAGTATTTTCAAAGTTTAAATGTGCGTTCACACACTGGATAACTTAAAAATGTTGATCTATGTGATGGCACAGATCATGCTGCGTTATCCATAATTGTAGAAATACTCATCAGTTCAGTTACCCGACGATTGGAACTATTTGGTGCTTCAGACGAGCTTCCCTATGGCCAAGTTGATTAAATCATGGAAAAGCCTGGAAGCCTGTCACTTATTTGTGTGTGGATGGGTGAAAGCAGTCCGGTTTAAGACTTTTCACGAGTCCCTTTTTAAAACTTTCTAGAGTCTGTGGAGCCCTCAAGTTGACAAGGAGGGCATTCCGGTCCCTCATTGTGCTGGTTTTAGTCCTTGGTGTTTGACCTGAGGGATCGTACTGTGGTGTATGGGTTGAGAAGTTCTGTTAGATACTGGGGGGGTATTGCCATGGATTGGAAGGTGAGGAGAGAGTCTGTGTAAAGACAAGGAGCCAGTGTAGTGAGAGGAGGATGGGGGAAATGGGCTCATATTTCCACATGCTCATCAGTGTCCTAACAGCACTGTTTTGAACGTACTGCAACTTTTGGATGATTTTGCTGGGAATCTCTGTGAGATGTGTGTCGCAGTAGTCATGCTTGGAGGAGGCAAAGACATGAATAACCTTGTCAGGGTCAGAGTGGGACAGATGTTTCTGAGGTGGTGAAAAGCAGTCTTGCAGAGGTGTTTGATGTGAGCTTCAAAGGTTAGTCGAGGATCAGATCTAACACCCTCCAGACTAGCAGTGAGTGTGAAGAGTGGTGATGATGGTGAAGACAACGATGGTGTAATGTGTGCATCATTTTTCATGTATAGTTGTATGTCATCAGCATAGCAGTGGAATGAAATTCCAAAGCGACTGATATTTTGGCCATTAGAAGCAGGTACAGTGTGAAGGGAATGGGACCGAGTACTAATCCGAGGGGAGAGAGTATGAGCATTTTTGTGTTTTAATTGCATTGTTGCCTTTTTTGTGTGTGTGTGTAAACAAACCACAACCAGCTATTTCACTCTTCATCCTAAAGATTGCTAGCATATCCTGGTGAATGAAGCAAAAGCATTCACCGAATTTGAAATGAGCTCAACCCGCGTGTTGTTACTCAGAAACAGCAGCCTTGATGTGACGATTGCAAACTCTGGCATGCTTAAGCCATCTTTTGATCCCAGTGAAATGTTCGCAAGGCACTTCTCTCAACATCTTCTCATAAAATCCTTGACTTGCTCTTCTTTTTTTTTTTTTTACAACTCCACGAGGAACCCTGAAGTAACCTTGATTAGTTTCATGATTCGAACGAGTGGAACAGCCAAAAACAACACAAATATGAGGTATTTTGCAGCTATTTAGGACATTTTTATCACACCTTCTAGTAAACACTGACCGAGACGACCAAAACTTCATGTTGTGCAGAACTACTATGATTAATGTGTTATCATGTGAAACCCAGCCATAAATGGTTATGGTCCTGACTGGGGGACAAAGAGGTCATATGGACATAGTGAAAATATTATTTTTCTTATATAGCTTTTTTACGCAAATTGCACCTTGGAAGATGTTATAGATGTCTGCCACTGACCATGAGAACTTTGTCAAAGCTATCTCCTCAGGATAAATATGTGATGATGATGCAAAGATGCAACTAGAAAGGAGGAAAAGAGAAAGTTTGGAAGAGAAATCCTCAAAATTGTTCCAACTTTTAAATTCATAGCATAAGGATAAGTAAAACAGATGACACTGTTAGTTTGCCTCATGCCAACATACAAAAATAACGACTCTGTTGAGGGGTTTAAAGTCACGCTCAGTCTTCCATTCTTTTACAACTGGATAGCAAGCGCATCCACTTCTTCTCAGCCTTAAACTTGGAGTGATGCAGGGACATTGGTTCTTGGCCTTTTCCCTGACTGGCTTCTCAGCAGCCTTCCATGACAGAGACTTATCTTTTCAATACTCTACACACAAGCAGCAATATAAAAAAAGAAAAGAAAAATGGCCTCTCATCTTCTCACTGTCTGTAAATTCAATGGGGTTTTGTGAAACTGTCTCTTGAGCCTTTTTTTATTAGCGGCACCAGCTCCCTGGTACGTTTCTCCGGATGGCCTTGCAGTCTGTTGATTTTATGTCTTGCTAGTAAGTGTGTGTGTGTGTGTATAGAAATATGTGGTGACTTGTAAAGTTGTAATAGAATTAAAGTCTGCCAGCTTTCAAGAAGTAACAAAGCAATTAGGCAATAAAAATTGCAGCCACTGTATAGTCAAGTATTCTTCTTTCCTGCTGTTTCTACACATAAATCTGGAATTTTGTGGTATGTTGATCTGGTTTTATCCTCATGAGGCCATTCGGTCTGAGACGTGCACATGGGAAATGTTCTTCTGTTAACTGGTGATAATAAACGAGTAGAAATGTCACAGAGTGAGAAGAGTAGAGCCATGAGCTGAGTTAGGAGGATTGATGAAGCTAACCAGAGGCCTAAATGATCATACCTCATTTTACTATCTCTCTTTTTCTATCACTTGACTTTCCGCACCATTAACCTGCATTTCTGTGATCACATTCAATTTGTCTGCTCAGATTCTCAGTCATCCAGGTTATAGTGATCCTAAACTCTCACCTCTCATATGAAAGATGTCTTCAGTTTTCATTGATTTGTTCAGGGTGGTTACTGCAGAGGGAATACAGGATTTGTTGTTAATTACAGACTTAAGCTGAATTCAGAGTAGTTAATATCTGCTTTTTGACTCGCCTCACACAATGTAACACAAACTGATCAGGGCTCAGCCATCAAGCTCACCATTTCCCAACACAATCACATCCAGGAAGCATTTTAAACCTATATGTTCCCAAAATGGAGCTTTGTAGAGTCAGCAACGAATCCTTGAGAAAATAACATCAGTGCGAAGAAAAAAGAACAGGCGCAAAAGATATCGACATTCATGTGTGACAGGAGTGTTTGAGAAGATCCAAACACAACGTCTGGGTGTACTTTTAAAACCAAACACCCTCAGATAGAAACTTTTACCCCTGGAGGATAAAGAAAACCAAACAAAAGCTGCATTTTATATGCAGTCCCAGGCAGAGAGAGGCCTTTAAGTAGGGGAGACTAAACACAGGAGAGCCAAATTTGGGTCAAGTGACAGAATCTTTCCAGGACAGTCATTTCCACATGCTGTTCTGGGAAGACAGATGGTTTGAGAGAAGAGTGAAAGAAGCTGGGACTTTAAACGGAGGAGGTGGTGTCAGGGCTTTAACACTTGTTACATACTGCGTGAGTTGTTCTTGAGGCAACAAGAACAAGAAAAAGGTTTGTTTTGGTCCAAGCAATTCATTGTCCACGAGAAACTTTGTTCACAACGAGGCAGGAATTACTGCTGAGGCGTGTCTATGTATTTATGTGCAATGTACAGTTTACCCGGTTATTTCACGTTTAACGAGAAATTTTGTCCGTGGCCGGGCGGAGTTGTGCATGGATTTTAATCATTCAAACAATCAAACTTTATTTATATATTCATATACATCTTGAAGAACAAAGAAAGAGAACTACAAGTAACTAGATCTGATGACTTACATGGTCTAAATACTTTCAGTGCTCAATTATTTATTTTATAATTGGCAATGAAACATCCTTTTAGTGTTTCACAAATTCAGTCATTGATGAGGTGGCTTAAATTAAAACCAACGAAGATGTGAGGCCTGGCATCAACCAATGAGAGACCCTACCCCAAACTGAAGGCTGTGTAAATTATATTCTCATAATCATGCAACTGCATGGCTTAATTAAATAGTAATGAGGTTATGATTACTTCAACACACAAGACTTGTCATTCAGAATATTCATTTAGAATTACATTTAATTACAACACTGTTTGGATAGGAATATAGATTATAGAAGAAGCTAAAGGAATACAAAAAAAGCTTATGTTGAGTTCTGAGTCTCGAGACTAGACACCCTTTGTCTTTTAAATAAATGTAAGAAATAAAAAAACAGCCCCCTGATGTTGGAGCAGAGATTGAAAGCAGTCAGTGGAAATTGAAAAGGAAATGAGAAACCTTTTGCAAACGGTGACACAACCGTGGTGCAAGATACTTTTGGTCGGCAGCAGATTGTGTGCCTGATCCAATGGAAGAGCTATTGTTGCGGAAAATCCTGAAAAGGTCGATGCTTGTTCTGAAAGTGAACAGAGCACATAGTGTATATTGTATTTGTTGCTAACTGATCCATTTTAATATCGGAAATAGGCTAAAAGGGGCATCAGAACTGGAAGATGATGCAACACAGGGCAGAAGAAGCCCTGCCTGCCCTGATGAATCATGTTTTATGTGAATAACCCAGTCCATGTTTGTTATCCTGAAGAAGACATGGCACCAGGATACACAATGGCAGGGATCCCCAAGTCTGGACCTCTTGGGCCAGTCGTCCTGCAGGTTTTAGATGTTTCCCTGGTGCAACACATCTGATTCACTAATGAAACGGTTCTCCAACAGCTTGTTGTCAAGTTCTGCACAAGAAACATCTAAAACCTGCAGGACACTGGCACAAGAGGTCTGGAGTTGGGGATCCCTGCACTATGGTAAGCTTTGGGCAATGTTCTGCTGGAAAACCTGGGGTCCTACTATTGAGAGCTGTCAAAGGGGGGTTTCTGTCCCTGACTTGGAATGGACAGTCAAGTTTATCTAACCATTGCCTGGTGGCAGCAGCTGGAAGGATTTCGTGAGTAAAGAGTAGACCTTAGCTAAAATGTGTCTGCTGACTCTGAAAGGCCTTTATTTCCTCTGCAGGTGAAGGCAATTCTTAGCTTTTTCCATAACAGAGTCCACAACGTAGACAGATAGAAGTCATTCTTTGTCAAGATATTTAAAAACTGGCAACTGTTCAATCGGTTCAGCCTTGATAGTAAAGTAGAAAGTACCCCCACATCACAAATCCAGCACCAGCAATTTCAGCAGGATAATGGGAGCTGACTCAGCTTCCAAATTGTCCAGATCAGAATCCAACTGAGAATCTGTGGGATGTGCTGGACAAACAAGTCCAATCCATGGAACCCCTCACCTCACAACTAACAGGATTTTAATTAAGTTCTACTGGTGGTTTGCTGCTAATACCACAGTATAGTGGCATCTAGTGGTGTCCATGACTCAAAGGATCAGAGGGACCGACTCAGGATGTGGTGGGTAGTCATAATGTTATGGCCTATTGGTGCATTGTAACAGTATAAGTCACTATTCCCAGGACTGTTCTGATTAATGATGAGATCCCTTCATAAAAGCATAAAATCATAGCCCCAAGGGTGGAAAAAGAACTCTTTAGCTAAGTAAGATCCTCTCTACTACTACTACCATTTCTATATAATAACTGTAAAGGTTAATGGTTTGGTATAATATAACAAGCCGAGCCACATCTGACTGATCTTGAAGGCCTTTCCTCAAGAGCTCTAGATGAAGTTGTAAATCTGTAGCTGGGGCTGTCGGCAGTGAAGGAAGCCAGAACCTGACAAACCTCTCTGTGTTTTTTAGCATGTGTGTGTGTGTGTGTGTGTGTGTGTGTGTGTGTGTGTGTGTGTGTGTGTGTGTGTGTGTGTGTGTGTGTGT
>JBBBVU010000015.1:3081875-3107129 GCA_037177055.1 Atherinosoma microstoma | reverse complement strand
CACCCTGGACAGGTCGCCAGTCTGTCACAGGGCCACACAGAGAGACAGACAACCACTTACACACACACTCATTCCTAGGGAGAATTTAGAGTGAACAATTAACCTATCAGGCATGTCTTTGGACAGAGGGAGGAAGCCGGAGTACCCGGTGAGAACCCACGCGTACACGGGGAGAACATGCAAACTCCACACAGAAAGGACACTGTTTCAAACCCCTACCGAGCCCAAACCAGCAACCCCCTCTGGCTCAAGCTCCGGCTGGGACTCGAACCAGCGACCTTCTAGCTGTGAGGCTGCGGTGCTAACCACCACACCACCGTGCAGCCCCTAGATATATATATATAAATCTATATATATATATCCCTTGGGATCAATAAAGTATTTACCTTTCTATCTATCATAAGATGGATCGTTGTAGCGTTGCCAGTAAACAAATTCTTTGACCGATCAAAGTTTCTGTTTCTCCAAAATGTTTTTCTTTTAGCACAGTGATGCATCTCGGTCTGAAAATACACTGCTCCACTTCCTGGAAGTATTACACACACTCGTTCAGCAGCTTCCAGTATCGATGGAACAATTTTAACACTCAAAGCATCATATTAAATGTTTTGCTGACAGGAAGGTGATCGGCTCAGTGTCACCACTGAGAGGCCCCTCTGGGCTGTCAGTTTAACTATAAAATGCCTCCCGATTGTTTGGCTCAGTAATTTTTTTCCCCGGTAGTCATTCAGCTTATATTTGAAACCGTACTGGGCCATGACCAAACTTCAGAGTTGAGCTTAATCAAATGGCTGCGCCGCACAGCCTCTCCTGTCAGAAAATCATTAATAAGTGGTCTTCTTTTACGCCGAGCCTTTTCTGAGCCTTTCTTGAGATTTGAGACTTTGATCATTTTTTCTTTGCAACAGCTGAAAGCAATTACATTCCCTGTATGACTAAAGTGGGAGATGGGACTGAGAATATTTGATTTTTGGAAGATTCTGAAGTCTAAACAGAGTGCAGGGTTTGAGTGTGCGTTTTTGTGTTTGGACCTACACTGAATGGTATCTGCCTCCCCTGCCTTCCTTTTTTGCATAAATGATTCAACGTGTAAAAGAAATTTTATCCTTTCAGCCTTAAATTGAAATAGAGTCTCTGCTTTAATCTTGCACAGCGCAGCAGACTGTGGCATTAAGGTTACATGAGGATCTGAGCTGCCACCGGAGCACCGCTAGTCCTCTATTAAAATTTTATAAAGGCACAGTAATTACAATACAAAGGCCTTCCATCTATTGCCCATGTGTTGTCAGGGTGCATTTGCATTTTAGTATATGCACCTTCACCTTGACCTGGCTCCAGGGGATGCCTTAGTTTTAGGGATATGAATTTTACAACAACTCACGATTCAATCCGATTCTTGGAGTGGCGATTAGATTCTGTATCGATTCTCGATTCAAACCGATCTCAATTCACAATAAATCCTCTTTTAATAACAAAATGTGCTAATCAACTACGCTCCTCTATAAGCGAGATAGCGCTCTGAGGAATTGTTTTGTTAGTTAAAATAAAGGTGATTATGTTTATTTAAAAAAAAAAAAGCTTTATTTTGGCCAACCTTGCACACTTAAACATGTCTCTGTCACTAATCAGTAGCTTTAAAAGTCATTTTTAAGTCTTTTAAAATATCAGTTCTTTGAATCTCAATTCAGAATCTTGATGAACAAGAATTTCGATTCTGATGGGAATCAATTTTTTTGGACACCCCTACTCAGTTCCGCTTTTTCAGGTGTGGTAACTGGTGAGACTTCAAGATCTTTGACCTGCTCCTGTTAAAGAAGTGTCTGTCTGTTTGTATTCAATTGCTCAACTTTTGCAGGGAAGCAAAGTGGTGGTCAAGCAAACCAAAAAGTCTAACATTGTGCAAGGAAGATGCAAAATGTTGAGTTCGGATGCTTAGATGGGAACCCCCGCTCTATATACCTTAAGAAAATTGAGTTATGGCATAGATCCTTACGCGAAAAGCCCATCGGTTCAGTTCCTCAATATCTCCAAGTGTCTGGTGCTTCAGATAACTACTTTACAAGACCAAGCTGGGAAGGTAGCAGAGAAGGCCCCTAACCAATCAAAATAAAGCCATTTACAAGCCTTTAATGATGCGATCACTGCGAACTCAGGCATGCTTTGACTCAACTCCTTTTGAGTCCAGCGAAAGCTTCATAATTCACTTTTCCAGATGTCTTTTGGTAAAATTCTAGGCTCGCTCCCCATTTTTTGGGGGGAACTCTGAAGTAACCTTGATCAGTTTGACAATTTGAATGTTTTATAAAAGCAAAGATGCCACACGGTTAAGGCTTTTTGAGTCTGCAAGGAGTTTATCAAACCTCTGTGTTACGCAGAACTAGTGAGGCAGATGTGATATCACCTAAATGCATACACGTTATTCAGTGTTGAGACAATACCACGGTACACGCACTACCACTCAAAAGTTTGGACACACTTAGATTTAATGGGACACTCGCTCCACACTTTAAAGAAAACATTAGAGATTGTCATCAAGCTGTTCTCTGAGGCTATTTAATCAACACTTTCTTAAATAAGATCATTTAAAGTCAAATAGGAGAAACTGACACACCCTAAACTGTTTTATGGGGACTTTAAAGGGGTTCTAAACGATCTTATGAAGCAAACGTGTGTCACATTTGAGCAGCTGCAGCTTAGACTCAAGCAAACAGCCAAACGTGAAACCTGAGTTGTAACCTATCAAACGGCTCAGAAATACCTCCACTTTGGATAAAATAGGCCAATATGGACTCCAAATCATGTCCTCCTCTTCATAAGAGTCTTTTTTTTTTTTAACCGAAGAGGGTGTTTCATTCAATAATCTAGAACTTTGCGAGGTTTTGCATATTTGTGCAAACGAGGCTGGACTTTCTCTTGAAATCAGAGAGCAGCAGTTGGAGAGTGGCCCTGTGCTTTTATAAGAACACTGATCCACTGCTGTATAATCACAGAGCTTTCTAGCTAATTGCTGCTGGACTGAGGTCCAAATGGGGCAAATGGGTCCATTTCAGGTAAATGATGGACAACTTGTGCACTTTGTTCCTTTTGATTTTTCTCCTGTTCTTTTTTCATTTGTGGTTTAACACAGAAAACAAGTTACACTGTGGTACCCTGACCTTTTCTCCCATCATTTAAGAAAAGACCCCCCTGGATTTTTAAACTCCTCCACCTGAGACAGACTCATCCTTCACCTGACAGGATCATGGCATCCTTTTCTAAGAGAGAGCTCTGGTCGCAGATTTTCAGGTGCTGAAAATAAAAATGTAATCGACTGGTTGACGCCACCGTGTCTAAATGCTGTATGGACGTTCAATCAAGTGTCAGATTTGCAGAACTGTTAGCATCCATACACACACACACACACACACTTCATTGAGGCAGTGTGTGTTTCAGAAACTGCTTTACTAACACAATCCCTACTGGATTATTACAAATTGATCGGTTTGATTGATTTTTGACTGTAAAGACATTCAGGCGGTTTGCTGCTGTTGCCATGACAACAGTCAGATTAATGACTGTGCCATTAAAACACAGTGTGATGGATCAATCGCTAACTCCTGCAGAGTCCGCCACATCGTAAAGTCTAGCCGTCCAAATATAATGGCCTAAACATTCAATGCTTATTGAGATTTTGGTTAAAAAAAATGTTTAAGTTTAACTCATTTCTTTTTGCTTAGGCTACAAGTAAAAATAACAGCAATGGAATGAAATGTGATGCAGTTACACAACAGAAAGTCTCAAAGTCTGTCTGGCTTTTTATCTTGGAAGTCATTTACTTTTCTCCTTGAATTCTTTACTTGTCAGCATCGGCTCTTTCCAGTTTGTGTCAGCGTCAATAAAATAGTGCGATGATCTCACACGTAGGCTTCAAGTCAGCAGATGTTTTAAATGTGAGTCATTCTCAGAGTTAAAGTTTAATGATGATCATGTGTTGCACGGTGGCGGGGTTAGCACCACCACCTCACAGCAAGAAGGTTCCTGGTTTAAACCTTGATCATAAGGGTGTGTGGAGTTTGCATGTGCTCCCTGTGCATTAGTGATGCACCAATACTTATACCAGCATCTGGTATCTGCCCAATATAATGTTTGTGTACCCGTACTCAGGATTCATCAAGTACTCTGATACTACAGAACCTGATACTAATGTGAAAATACTCGGCCTGTCAAATTTTACACGTTAATGCAGAGAGATTAATCTGTGGAATTTTAAAAGTTGATTTATTTCTTTTAACACATTAATAAACAACAAAGTTTGTACTTGGATTACCAAATTTGGCATGATCTCGTCAGGAGAAGAAGATTTTGGGCGTATGGGTGCTTTGTCACAGCTGTGAACATAATCCACAAAAAACACTTTATCCTCCTTTTTTAGGAAGTTTCTGGTAGTTTCCAAGCCTTACATGTAGAATATGGCTACAGGATGACTCATTTGTTATTATCACACAATTAATCAGTCGGTCATCACATCTGACATTCTGATCCACACTCCTTACCAGTGACCTATAATGGGATTTATTAGTACAGTGGTTCCCAACCTTTTTTCCTTGGGTACCCCCTTCATGTAAATACCAAAAAGCCAGGGTCCCCCTGCCCCACCTGATGCTGAAACCATGCTTGATTTTGTGCTTTCAAAAGTGAGATTCTCATCATAAATATTGTATTCTGTCTGAGTCCTGTCCTTAGATGAAGCCAAAGTTAAATTAACAACATATAGCCTTACCTTTTTTCTTAAAATATGTACAGTGTGTGGACATTAATCACAATAGCTCTGAATGTTCAAGCCTCGGGGACCCCCTTTGCTCTTCAGGGGACCCCAGGTTGGGAACCACTGTATTAGTATTCATATCGATACTTCATATTAGTAAGTACTCAAATGTAAGTACTTGTACTCAGTTTGAAAAAATGTGATATCGGTGCATCCTTACTGTGCATACATGCTTTCTCTGCTCCAAAAAGCATGCTTGTCGTGTTAACTGGAGTGGTTAAATTCTCCCTAGGAGTGAGTGTGAGCAGTTGTCGGTCTGGCAGCCTGTCCAGGGTGTACCAAGCCACTTCTCTGTCCCTGCATTGGAATAGACAGGTGGAAACAGTGCATGGATGCTCATGTCAATGGCAGAAGGATAAATCGGTACATCAACAAAATATTTGTCCTGATGGAGGATGATAGCAGGTGTGAAGCCATAAACAGGTTGTCTTGTTTTACAGTTGATATACGTGGGCATCACATGTTCACGGCCTGCAGTTTTCCCCAAGCAGCCAGGATGTCTTTAAACTACTAAAACTGATGTTTTAGACTCGATTGTCTCGTTTCAAGCATGGGATAAAAAACATTAACGACCTCATTGACCTGTTAAAGCAAAGGTATTCTGCACCTTTATGTCAATATTCTTTGGCTTCATTCAGACATGTTGACAAGAGACAGCCACATATTTACAGTACTAGTCGTCATTTTGGTGGCTTTAGATAAGAGTTTACTTACAAATGATATTATGCTGCAACCACTGACATTAACCGTGCATGGTGTTGTGAGGAGTAAACTGCAAGAGGATTAAAGAAGTGGAAAATATTGATTTTCTATATTTTAGTTGGGAACTTGTGCAATTATTTTGATTGTGAAATTTCATGACCTTTCACCTCTCCCGGACCTATACTGGTTATTTGGCTCGTGCTGTGATGTGCTGCAGCTAATAATGGTAGAAGAAGAAACAAGAAGCAGGAAGTTTGTGATTAGTTTATTGATTTAATGATTCATTCTGTTGCATTTCTCTAAAAGTATATTCCTAATGAAGGCTAGTGCTTGTCTGTCCCTTAATGTGACTTCCAGTTCCAGTTTCTTACTCCCCATTCAAACATGAAGCTGACACGTTGAGCTGCCATCAGTTCAATGGAAAACGAACTCGACTGCTTCAGAGGCAAGAACACATCAACATTTCATGGACTCTGATTGCCTTGTCTCGTGCTCTGACCGAAAATATTTTGGTCTGGCTGCAGAGATGTTGAAAAAAGTCATGGATTTATATTTTATTTATCCAAAGCTATGCAGTTTTTCTTTTTTTTAAATCCCAGCTGACAAAACCAAAATGGTCGAAAATCCTTTTCAGCACCTTTTGGCCTCGGCCTTCACATGAAATGATGGTTTGTGTATCTGACTCTTTACCTGTTTCAACAATGAGATCTGTTTCTCTCCTTTTCTGTTTTTCTTTCCTCTTGATTCCTCATGTCAGGTCCATCTCCTGAAGGACCAGCTGAGTGCCGAGGCCACGGCTCGGCTGGAGGCCCAGGCTCGAGTCCACCAGCTGCTGCTCCAGAACAAAGACCTGCTGCAGCACATCTCCCTGCTGGTTAAACAGATCCAGGAGCTGGAAACCAAGATGACAGGACCAAATTCCAGTGAGTTGATCATTTTAGATGCTGTGTACAGATACTACTGGTGATAAAAGTACATACACAGGCATCTATAATATGCACAAACACTTTGATCTGACCAGCTTCATCAGCTGACAGTAGGTTGAGTGTAAACAGCAGCAACAACAAAACAAAATGTTCAGTATTCCAACATTAGAAAATGTAACTCCGTGCAAACACTGCGCATCCTCCGCAAGCGTTCGAGCACCAAACATCACCGATTTGCACGTTGTGTCAGCAGGGAACAGAGTCTGTACCTGGATGTTTGATGAATCCGAAGTATCTGCAGATTTGTAGGGAAAATAGTCCATCTCATTCATTTTTCTGCTTCCAAACATCTTCCGACAGAAGATGAAGGACGGAGAGAGAAATAATTCCAAGTCCGAGCTGCCTTGACTTAACTCCTGCAGTCATATTAAAGAAATCCTGTTTATTTAACAGTTAAATTGGTTGATGTTTACATATATAACTTCAGAAAAACTCAACAGATATAATTGAACCATTCCCGATATCTGCACCACATTTGAGAAAGAAAAGAGTCCATTTTCCTCCGTATCTGTACTGAAATATAAGAAAATCTGTCAGGAAGTGAAACGATGCGTCAAAGATAGTTTCCTGCTCCGAATACCTTTAGCTCCACAGTTGCTTCTTTTACGCCCAGATAATTTGAGAATTAAAAAGAATCGACAAGTATTTGTATATTTAAGCATTTTATATATTATATTAAAGCAAAAGAGTTATTGTGCTCTCGTGGAAAAACAGAAGACCAAGAGTGAGCAGGTGGTTGTCTGAGCTTTCTACAAGTCTCCCTATAATAACACATAACCATCATTTCCATCCGATCTGAGACTGTTTAATTTACTTTGTAACTGGAACAGACTTGACGTCTAAACAGCGGCCCAAGCGATGACCTAACACAACAGAAATGTTTAGTTTTTTCCATAAAATGGACTAAAGTAGACTAAAATAACCTGATCCATCACCCAGGAACTGGAATAAAATGGAGAGTTTGTCTTGTTTTGTTCAGTTTAAGCAGCTGTGTGGTTTTCTATGTTGGTGAAATGTCATAAAACACCTGCTCACACAGAAGTAATGCCTCCCAGTCGGTCTTATGACACAATTTTAAATCACTACATTTCATTTTTACTATGTCCATTTTTAGCCAATTAGACAAATTTTACAGCTTTAGAAATTTGCATTTGCACATAATAGACTAAAATTGCATATTAGACCTCAGAGCTGCTATAAAAAAGCCATTTTTCCCCCTTTAATGGTCCCAAATCTATTCATCTAATACAGTATTCTTGATTACTTAAAGACTCATTTTGAGGATTTCTCATCTACATCAGTTACAAAATTATCTTCAAACAGCGCTTTAATCCTGCACCACGATAACAGCTGAGTCATGTTATCAGATCACTTTAAAGTCATGAAATACAACATGAACGTTTTCAAAGCAGAAGCTATTTTTACACAATCAAAGCAGAAGAAGCATCAAAAGAGGGAAGATAAAGGGCTTGTAACATGAAATGAAAACTGTGGTAACAGTTGAGTTTATTAATAAAAAATAAAAATAAAAAAACACAGTAAAAGTAAAGAAGAAGAAGATATAAAACAGAGCTGAGTATGCCGAAGATGTTTTGACAGAGTAGTTCAGCATTCCAGTCAGCACACACACAGTTTGCACTAAATCCATTCTCACCACAGAAAAAAAAAAACTATCCAGCCACACAAGGCACGAGGGAGCAGACATGTTCGGCTCTGTCTCCAGTCATACGGACATCAGACCGAGTGGGCCAACCACCGTCGTAGACTTAATGGAAATTCACTCTGAGTGGATTGGGTTTTCAGATCGGTCCCTCGCGGCTCCGATTCTCAGACTCTACGCACGTCCTGTTGCTGTTGGTCTGTCCCTGACCCCCCCCCCCTTTCTGTCCTCTCCATCTCTCTCCCCCTGGTTTCACACATTTTTGAGCCTGCTCTTCAACAGCCCAGCCTTGCCCTCCAAATATCACCCTGCAGGAAAGATCTTTCATCTTATCAGAAAAACATTTCAGGCAAACTTTTCTGTGGACACGGAAACTGAGAGACGAGCTGGGGTGACTTCATTTAAAACTTAACAGCACTCGACCTCTATTTCCACTTCTCAAAGACATGTCTGGAGAAGGTTTTCTGCATATTAACTTCTCTACTGCATGAACATGACTATGACTGTGTGCATCAGTGGTCCTCATGCTTCTACACCTTTAATGAAGTCAAGTGGGTGATTCAGTCCAACACACGCAACTAAGAAAGACGTGCAAATGGGTATGAAAGACCACAGAGTTGATGGTGAAAGACAAAAAAAACAACTTTATGAGAAAGCCTTGTATCAAGCGACCACCAACAATCATTCTGGAAATGACTCAAACACTGATTAATGAAGGACTTTGGCTAGACAGGTAAGCAACAAGCCAATTGCTGCTATAATTGTTTTTTTTTGTGAGCATGAGCAGGGGTTAGACGAGGATGATCATGAGCCCAGCAATCATGCCTTTAGAACTAAATGATGGAACAGAAGCCAATCCTCAGTGCAGGGCACCAGACAGACGGCTAGTTGTTTGCCGTAAGACACCTGAGTAATTCTCAGACCATAACGAGGAAACCTCGCTGACCCGATGGCATCCATCCAGTCAGACATGGGGACGGCAGCATCATTCTGTGGGGATATTTTTCTGCTGGATCTGGGAAGCTAATTATCCCGCCAACGAAGCACAGTGGGTTTGAGAAAGATTGTGAAAGTCTAGCCGGAGTGTGGACCTGAATGCAAAAGAAAAATCTCTTAACAAACCTGATTTATAGAGAGAAACACCATGTAAAACATTTCTATTTTTTGCATCTCTCAACCAAGTATGAAGACGATGGAAATATCCACCCTACATATTTGCTGTGGAAGATTCTGCATCTATGCAATCATCTAAGACTTTTCAGCCTAGAAGACGTTACGCTGTGAAATATCATTGTAAATTGATGAATTTCCAGCTTCAGTAGAAAAGTGAAACTCTTCCACTGCGACAGTACGCTCATTAAACTCTAAAAGAATTATTGAAAAGCTTGAAAAGCCCTTTTTTTTTGCTGTTCTTGTGGAGTACTGTGTGTAAATAACCAAACACAAGCTTCTTCTGGCTTCTTCTTCATCAAGTGTAACATATGACTGAAGCAATGCACCAGAAGTATAAAGTTAATTTGCTCACTGCTGCCTTTAACAACAGACTGCTACCAACCCCACCAGCTGCACAGTTCTAATTTCTAAGAGACAGAAAGCAGATGATATTGGATGGATGATCTGAGAGCTCTCTCTTATATATGAGGGGTCGTTTTTTAGTTTGTTTCCACTTAGAATCTTCTTGATGAGGCCTATATTTCTGCCTCCTGTCCGAAATGACATACCCCAAAATAAATGAAATATATCTTCCCAACTACGAGGGCTGTTTGCATTAAAAGAAATTTGACACACGTGAGATTCCTAAAGAAGTGTCAGAATCAAACTATGTGTTGCTGTGTGAGAGTAAATTCACCTGGAATATGGCGGAAAATGTAAATGGTTATTTCATCCTTACTTTCAGTGAAAAGCAGAGGATAGCAGCCCAGTTCATTCAGGAATGAGGAAAGTCATGTCTGATGAGGAACTGTGCAAAAGTCTAAGCTAAAAAAGGGAACCTGAGATGTTTTAGGAGAGGTGTTACGTAGGTAAACATGTAGGTAAATAACCAATGTTGATGATGGACACCTCTATCAGTGGATGGCCCCTAAATTATCCTTAGAAACACCATGAGGATCCAGAAAGAGGTGAGCCCCTAGATAGTTAATCATAGGAAGAGTGAATACTTCACTATGAAACTCTTCATCTCCATGGAAACTAGCAGGACCTTCATGATTCATTTCATACTAAGGCAGAGTCATAGGGAGAACACATTAACAGAGTTTTTTGGTGTGGAATAAAACAGCAAATGTAAGGCATGCTATATTAGGCTAACTGGCACAGCTTGCATCTTGGTGTTGAGCAGAGTTTCTGCTTTCATATGACGCAGAAGCTCCAAAGTGGACGTTGCTGTTCTCATGTTTTTCTTACATCCCCGTATATTTGCTTGGAGTTTGAAGTGTGTTTCATTTGGGTGGCAACGCTAGGTAAAGTCTCTTAGCTGAGGGTCTCCCCGTCATTTATGCTACATGTTAGGATCATGTGCAAAGATCTTCTGCTCCTGCATGTATGTCATGCTGCCCCCTGAACAGTCCAGAAGAGGTTCAATCTCTGCAACGTCCTCCATGAAGAAGGAATCACAGACTTCTCTGAGTCATGTTTCATGTTTTAGTTTCAGACTGTGTTTGATATTCTTTCATCTGTCTTCAGCTCCAGGTCTGTCCCATTAAAGTACACACCATGATGATGATGATGATGATGATGATGATGATGATGAAATGCTCTGAAATGTGTTTCTCTTTTTGCTTATCCTGCACTGATTTATTAGTAGAGAAGTGATTTATTTTGTCTGGATTTATAATTCTCCGTGTTGCGCCGTGCTCAGATATCTACATCACACACATTAGTCTTCTTCCTGCTCAGGTGCTGGCAGGTGAATTTAAATCGGGGTATGGCCGGGTGTTGAGCGTGGTGTGAAATATTTGATCTTTTCCTGCTTATTCATTGCTTTATTTCCCTCTTTCCATCCTCTCACCTTGTGTCCTCTCTCCAGTGGGTTCCCAGGACAGTTTGTTGGAGATCACATTCCGGTCAACGGTACCTCCGGTGATCTGCGACCCCACCACACCGAAACCCGAGGTGTCAGCCGTCAACCTGCCAGCCCTGAGCGTCACCGACGGGACCAGCAACGCCTTTTCTTCTTCCAATGGGACTGTAGGAAGCCCACTAGGTAGGGACCAGTGCCTACTCAAACTGGAGTGTTTCCGTTTCCTCCCGGGGCCTCCGGGACCTCCGCCTCCTCGACTCCCCTCGCTACCTCCGCCGCT
The DNA here is from genome assembly GCA_037177055.1 of Atherinosoma microstoma. NCBI lineage: Eukaryota > Metazoa > Chordata > Actinopteri > Atheriniformes > Atherinidae > Atherinosoma > Atherinosoma microstoma. The sequence continues at coordinate 3,095,678 of JBBBVU010000015.1, read as the reverse complement.
GAAGACTAACAGGCCGGAGACAAAATGTCCGGATGCGTCCGAGTCGCCGGCAAACTTGTTGTCCCGCGAAGTCAAATCTTTTGGCTGCCTGGAGTTCGCCAGGTTTCGCGAGTCGGGTATCGCCTCGGAGTACGAGTCGAACACAGATGACAGCGATGACAGGGAAGATGAGGATGAGGGGGAGGACGAAGAGGAGGAGGAAATGGATATCTTTGGTTGGGGTACAGATGAGGAGACGCTGAGGCTGCTCAATGTTCTGAACAGACAGGGAGCTCCTGACTGTCTGGGAGATGAAATAGCAGTGTAACATGTTAAACCCCCCCCTGAACAAACCTACTTTTGAGATAAAACAAAGAAGCAGTGATCCTGGATGTAGCCGGCTCACCCCCAATATACCAGGTCAATGCTGGGTCGTAAGACAGTATTTAGATTTGTCTAAATCCTCCTCCTTTTTTATTCTGCATTAACATTCCTTCCCATTATCAGTCATTCTTTACCAGCATCTAGGAAAAAGGTGTGTAGCAACCGATAATGTAAAGACGGCCAATAGCATAATAAGAATTTTATGGCCATTTTAAATGTAATAAAGCCAATTTCATGATAAGCTGCCAGGAATGTAGAAACATTTTTGAGCCAATGATATAATAAGTTGTTATGCTATCGGTTGGTGGTCGGTCTGGCATGAAAATAACTGCAGCTGATTAAAGGTGATGAGACATATTTAGGACCTTATTTCTCATAAATGCAAGATTCTTTTGCAGTTTTTTGTGCAGTTTGATCTTCAAAAATAGGTCCAATTACATTGTTGCCAAGTTAATATGTTATTGGCTTTATTACATTTTAAATAGCACAGTTATTACATCTTTGGCTGTTATTACGTTATTGGTTGCTACAAAGAGGGCTTCTTACAATCCGTAAACCATTGATGTTAAACTGCTGCAACATAGAATCATCTGCAAAGATACTGCAAAGGTTGCACATTCCTGGGTTACACATTCCTTTTAAAGACTGGAATAATCGTGAACCTATCTGCACGTCCACACACTTGATTTTCACTCCTGTTTGTCGCCCTAGAGGGATGTAGATACTCACAGTATGTAGATACTGTCATTTGCAAACACAGGCGTCACACTGGAAGCAACAGCAAAGAAGAAACTCACTTTCCCCAAAAGTGAAATTGAGAGGCTCATCGGTGAGGTGCAGAAAATGAAATTAGTTTAAATTCATGGTTTTGGTTTTCGAATTATGAACCGTATAGAAATGAGAGGCTGAAACATGCATCAGGACAATGGGAGGAGGACAAGCTGCCTCGGCTTTATCTGCAGAAATCAGAATAATCTCTAAATTCTTGTTTTCTCTTTAAAGTCTCATTTAATATTCTGACATCACTGTCAGGATTAAATTGCTCTGAGAACATTTGTATTCATGGTCGGTTTAAATAGATTCATCTTGTAGGCGAGTTTGTGTGCAGGTGTACACATGTTTTTTGTGTATGCTCATTATTAATGCATCTGCCCCCTGAGGCATGCTGTGTAATGTGTAATACCTTGTTTCGGCTGTGTATCTTGCAAAAGATTGAGCTGTAGAACCTCCCCGGATCAAATCTGATGTCTGTCTGAAACAGCACGAATGAAGCAATGTAGTTTGGACACAATGTTAGATTTGACTCGAGGTGAGAAGGGCATCAAGTCGAGTCCATGATGTCCAGCTGAATATTATTTCTAACAGAATGTCAGGGAAGGGATTAAACCTGCAAACTCAGGCGTTCGTAAAGTTAATTACATGGAAAAATGTAATGAATTTGGCTCAACTACTCAGATAGGAACATGTCACAATAACCCAGTTATTTGAATAGAAATGAAACACAAAGAGCTCAATCCTGCCACAAATCCAGTCAGATTAGTGTTAAAGGAAAGTGGCTAAAACCACTTAAAGAGCTTAAATGTGAACAAGAAAAACAACTGGGGTCCAGTCGAATAGTCTTTTGTTTTGTTTGTTTGTTTGCAATGGAAGGCTCATTACTGAATTAAATCTCAGAAGTACTGAAAAAACAGCCAAGATAGATCTCTAAACTCTAAAAACAAAGGATCTGAATGTACCTCCCAGATCCCACAGTCATGTATCCCTTTGTATTAACATTTTACAAAGTTAAGGCCTCTATGTGTTACTCTGATCACTGACTACGGCTTTCCTGGTCTCTAACAGAGAAAGATCATTAAACCGTTAACTAGATGGTTAACTCATTATCTTAGCATAATGTGATCTCACGGCCGTTCTCGGCTTCCTTACTCTACAGCCGCTTTCTTCCATCTGCACTTTTTTACTGTTCATCAGCCCCTTTTTTTCAATGCTTCCTTTATTATTTTCTTCAGAATAGAAAATACTGAACCACTCTTCACTTGTAGATGCAACTCTTAAAGTAATTCTCCAGACACACTGAGTGCGGTCAGTCTGACATGTTTCACTTTTGTGTGTTTTTCCAACCATGAAGTACTATTTCATGTACTTATACGTGATAAACCTCTCTGTATCAGCCTCTGGTTGCATTAGAGGAAATATCTATAAAGATGTATTTTAAAGTGAAGCAGAATTTGAGGTGATGTGTTTAATGTCTGTGGTTAGTGATGCAGACCCACATCACAGCCATCTCTAGGAATTTCTTCTACCATCAAACCATGACTTCATTACATTTTTTAACGAGTTTAAATAAACCTTAGAAAAGTTGACAATGGGAGGTTATTTCTCTGATTATTCGACTGCACCCCTGGAGTTAGTTTCAGTCTGTGTGGCGGTGCATGCTGTTAGCATCGGGACACGTATTATTGTGTCTCTGCTGCCGGTCACTGCATGGTTTAAAGTCAAGTTCAGTCTGAGTGAATAAGAGGATCATTTCCTTCCCTTTCAGTCTGACCCAGTCGGACACTTTTAGATCATTATTATTATTATTATTATTATCACATTAAGTCTCGCCTACATTATGAGCCTAAAAAAAAAAACCGAATCTGTATGCATACTCATGCAGAAACTCTTCTTCCTTCAGATCTGTCATTCTCATTAACTTCCTTTTTCTTTTGCCTTGTTTCTTGATGACACACACGGACCTCTCCTCCATAAATCAAGCACACTCAAACACTTCCTTTCTTCATTTATGATTCAGGAGCTGAGCTTTGAAGTCCCCCCCCCACCCCCTCCCCCCTGTCCTTTTGACAGGTTGAAATGTAAAATGTGTGCGCTCATCTTTGCCATGTGACATTATGGAGATGTCAGGCTGTAACATAAAACAAACCAAAAGCTGCAGTTTTAACAATGTACATAAAGACGATCTCCTTTAGGTTGTTTCGTGGGGGGGGGGGGAGGCTCCCAGTGTGTCCAGACTGGGAGCGAACATGGCAGGGTTTGGGACTTGCGTTTGGTCCGTGGATGAACTCGGAGAAGAAAAGATCCTTTCTTGCTCTGTTCATAATCAAAGACTATTTTTCAATGTGTGTATATGTTTTCTACGTGACCCTGCAGGACTTTTGCACTGCTCCGTCCTTGACTTCTGCAGGAAGCCCTCTGTTTGTCTCAACTTGGTAGTCAGAACATATTTGTACTCTGTTTCACTCGTCCACACAGTTTCCCTCCCTTTATAATTTATGTAAAGCTGGGATTAGTTGGACCTTGAGGAACACGGTTTGTTTCTTTTATTCAACCCCGAAAACAAAACCTCCCCCCTCGTGCCAGAACAGTGGCTCACAGATGACAGCCAAGAGTATTCTCATTTGTTTAAACTCTGTTCTGTGTATGGCCTCCAGCTCAATGTGGTATTAAAGTACTCGTTTTGTTTTACAGGAAATGCCACTGAGTCTTCATTTTGGCTTCCGAGTCATCAGAACAGCAAGCGCAGACAGTAAAGTATTTAGTTTTATAGAGACCTAAAGAGAAATCAGTCCAGATCTCTTTTGCAGAGAGTTATAGCCAGATAGGATCAAAACTATCATCCAGGAAACAGACTCTCATGCAGCCAACTGAAGGTGTTAGCATTGAGGAATAGAAAAAGATTTTCTGGAAATTTGTCCAGTCAGTCACGCACGGGGATTAACCAGAGTATGTCTCTAAAAGATAAAGGCCATGGATCAAAATTGTAGTCCCAAGCAGAGGTCTTCACTGGTACAAATGTCGTGCCTGATCCAGTTTGGACCGGAGGGAAAAGCTACCAGAACCTGACAAGAGAAAATGAGTTCTGATCAGATGAGTGTTATAGTGTTTACTTCTTGCCTCTCACTCTCCATCTCACCCCCCCCATGATGAAGAAGCACAACAAACTCGCAAAGATACACTTCTATCTTTATTACAGAGGTGACGAGGCTTGAAGGGAGACAGATGGAGGGCGGTTTGCAGCGAAGATCTTTTGAGTGGAGGAACTCAAAGTTCAGGATCATCGCCTTACAAGCCGCTCGGGTTCCATTTATTTAGATTTACCAGAAATTACTTAGATACACTGAGGACAGAAAGTTCTGGGGATCTAAAAGCCTCTAACCCCCTCTTCCTTTCTCCCTTTTCCCCTCTTCACTTGTTTCTTTCTCGTCCTTGCTTCTCTGGGTTCAACTGAAATTAAGATAAAGTTTTTTTTTTTCATAATTAGCCTAAAAACATGCCGGACCATCCATCCATCCATTTTCTGTACCGCTTAATCCATGCAGGGTCGCGGGTGGGCTGGAGCCTATCCCAGCAAGTATCAGGCGAGAGACATGCCAGACCAGTTTTGTTAAATTTGCACATTTCATGTTATTTAAACAGTTTATCCAGGAAAATAATAATTTAATATCATGCTCAGTCACATTTTAGACTCATGTACATGGACATTTCTGATGAATAAGCATCATGAGACTGTTGTGTGGAAAGAGTTTTCTTCATCTTTATACTGTATATTTCCACAAGTTATTTCCTGGTGGTTCTTTTTTGTTAACTCACAAATAATTGAATGATGTAATAATGATAAAATGAAATAATATTGGTTTGGTTAAGACTTCTTCACAGCACTAAACGCCAAAGAATTTCTTGAGAATTTAATTTAAAGTATCACTACTAAACTTTCTCCCCCTATCAACGGCTAATTCAGCATCCTTCCTACATCCTGTCTCTTCTCTGAGATCTCTCCAGCCAGCAAAATTCAGTCGGCTATTGATTCTGGTTTTATCTTTTGCTCTGTCCCTCTCTCTCTCTCTCTTTCTTTTCCTTGCTCTCTCTTGCGTTTCTTTGCTGAATCAGCCACGGTGTGCGCTCAGAACAGCCAGTGTGTTGATATCCAGTTGCAGGTGTGTGATGAGGGTGCCGTAAAGCAAAGCGCAGCTGTCACGTCATGCAATGGGATGGGGGGAAAAGTTGTGAAGTGTGGTTTCACAACCTCAGGAAGCAGCAGGGCAACTATGGCTGCAGGAATGTGCGTAATGAATGTCAGTGTGGCATCAAAACGAGTCACATTCAGAGTTTTAAGGTCTGAAACTTATAAATGTAATGGAAATTTGTTTAATTTTATTTTGTCTTAGTTTTCATCTGTAAGTGACTGGAAGGCAGCAAATGTGAGCAGAAGAGTATCAAACTAACCAAAGTGGCTCCAGACTGTTGTGTTCTAATGTTTTTTTAGTTTTTATTTGGTTGTCATTTCAGACCCAAATCTTTGTTGTCAAGCTCAGACAGTTTTTATTTATTTTATTTTATAAATTTCTATCCTTTTTTTCCCACATAATATCCCTTGTTTGAATTTTTGTCATTTCTTTTGTGTTGTTGTTTTGTTTTTAGTAAATTTGACATTAACTTTTATTTTTAGGTTAGGTACACCTTAAATAAAAGGCTCAATTATTTGGTACACTATAATTTCCCCTTTAAATTATTCTAGTATTTAAATTCCATTCCATTTTGACTGAATAGGATTTCTGTAGATCTCACCTTGGATTTTAGGAATTGGAAAAAACCTTAACATTCATGTGAGGAGGTTCAATTTCAATAATTTCCTCTAGTCGTTAAGGACATTAAAGTTATTCTCACTTAATAACATTTATCTCTTTAAGTAATGCAGAAGATAAAATGCTTTTTTAGATCTTTAAGATTTTCTGTCTGCATTTTAGAGTCGTGTTCCACCAATTTCCATATCAGAAGTTGCATTCTTATTCCAAAATGGTCTATCTATTCCGCTCTGCCTCCTCAGCCTCAGGGGTAAATACTCTCATTTTGTCTCTCCTCCTTCATTTCGTATCATCTGTATTTCTCCCACTCGTGCTCCACCTTTACTTTATTCTCCCGTTATCTCTTGAACCCCACTTTTTTCCTCCGACCTCTCCAAAATGTCAGACGCACTGCTTTTCTCAGAAGTCTCTTGTTGCCGTTTCATGCATTAGCGATTCATGTTGTGTGACTAGAAAACAAGGTACAGCCCTCGGCCTTTCACCTTGACAGAGGGAGCAGTAATTACTACGTGAAGGGCTTGTGGAGGAGAGCGTCATCAAAGCAGCTCTTCACAAAATGTTGACTCAAATGAACCACCTGTTCTGGAGAAGCAGGGTGAGGCGGAGACGGGGCTATTTGTGAGGCGGTTTCTGCTCATTGTGAAAGTTTAAAGTCATGTCTGGTTCTTTAACTTGTTTTTGTTTGAGCCTTTAATGAATTCAGGGATTACGCTTTATTTCTGGAGAGGAAACCAAGTGTTATCTACCACATGCCGAGTCAGCAAACATCTCAGACAACCTGCTGACTTTCAGCACTCTTTAGAGAATAAAGCTGGAATAGAGGCGCATTGCATTTTAAACATGCATGTGTTGCAATTTATACACAAAGCCATGCCACTTAATTCACCCTCTAATGCCTCCTTTTGGGTTGGACTAATCTCTGTCAATCAGATGATAACAGATCCCTGAAATGCTCCAAAATAAACTGAACATAGTCGTCTTGTGTCTGCAATAACTTTGGGTCTGAATCTTTTCCCCTCTGTCACACTCCCTCAGCTCAGCATTAATTAAACATTCAGTAGAGGTCGTTGTCTTCATCTGAAGGCCACATTGCTACCTCGTCCGACTGAGCGGAGCGAGGTTTGGTGACTTGTATCGATTTCCCCGTCAGAGACACGTGTTGTTTGAAACTAGGGTTAACGGCGAGGACAGCGAGGGTGCAGCTCAGATCGATACACAATACACCGCTCAGGCTGTCACCTGCAGAGACACACCTACGTAAACACACACACACAGGGACAAAATTGGACCCAGCCGACTGAGACCTAACAGACCTACAGACACTGGAACCCAGACACGCACCTACTGGTTGGCTGTTAAATGTTCTGCTCCTTCACTCAGTCTCACTTTTTCATTTGCTTGTGTTTTCCATCAGGCTGGATCATTACAGTACAGCTACAGTATATTAGATATATCAGCACGTTAAATAGATGGAGACTTGTGTTAGATTAACATCTGGTTCCTGTCACAACCTCCAATAAAACTCCTCGACCACTCTATTAACCCTTATAAGGCTGGGAGATCGCCGGCTCCCCTGAGCGCGATCGCTTGTATGGTCAACAACATCTCAGGAAGGGTCGTGTGTAACTCTTGCGATGGATAGTTTACCCTTTAGGGAATCTACAGAGGTGTTCCAGGTATTTATATCCCGTCCAGGAGGTTTACAATCCAGCCATAAAATGTAGTGTTTATTCAGAGACTCTGTATGGTAAATCCACAATGAGTGATCCATAATAACACCATTATTTATCACATTTTTGTATTTGAAAAAAAATCCCCATCACTGCTGTGTTGCTAAGAGGTCTCTATTTTGACCCAGAAATTATGATGAAGTCACTGTCAACCAATCAGATAGCTTAAATTGTCTGCAACGTCCAATCAGAGCAGCCAAAGATCATTAAGTGGACAGAAAGTTCTATGTGTGTCTGAAATAGAATAAAGATAAAAAATCCTCCTCTATGGCTGGAATAAAGCTAAGAAGATGTTTTTGATGCACAGAGGCACCAAAAATTAGCTGAGTTGAAGTTGGTTTTGTTAGGATAGTAGGTAAATAGCAAAAAAAACAGCTGGAGGAAAGAGTGTAAAGATGTAAATAGTTTCTTTGTTTGTTTGTTTCAATGCTGATATTTTTCTCCTGAAAGCAAAGACTTGGTCACTGTTGATCTGTGTGTTATTTCTACAAAGCACTGTTAGTAATAGATTCCTTTATGGTGCTATATCTATTGATACATTGATTTTACACCGTTTTAGCCATGATTTGACAACGGAGGCTGTCCTGAATGTAGACTGGGATTAAAAGGGTTAAGCTTGTACATGCATTTTTACATAAAAACAATCATGCTGACCAAACGTGAAAAAGTTTTATAGTACGGTTTCTCAGCCTCGGGACGCTACAGAAATGCACATAATATATGTCGCTATGCCATCAGATGAGTCTGGAACGTGGAGATTTAAGGTCCGAAAGTTACGGAATGCATCTTTAAGGGTTAATCTGATTATTTTCAAGTCACTGCATTTTGTTTTGTTGCTGATGAAACTCATTTAAACGTGCGTGCGTCCATTTTGGGTGACCAGACTTGATGCAGGTGACCAAACCTGACCAAATGGATGGATGGATTAAAACATACAAGAGTCAGCATAAGATTTAGTTCGTAGCTTGAAGTCATTCGGGTCTTTTTCTTTACTTGAGGTTAATTCTTTGTGTCCCACATACACACAATAGAGTGTGTCCCAAGTGTCCCATTGCTTGTGAAAGAAGTGACTGAGGTTGTTTTGTTGATGTGAAGTAGAGCTGACTGATTCACATCTAATATATAGGTCAGATATAAACAGTCCCCACAATCAACCCCGCAAATATGAACACTCTTATTTAGACCACCATCATGATCTGACTAAATCTCTGTCACTGTCTTCCAGTAGCATATATATATATAAATACATATATATAGTTGCAATCTGTTTTGATGGTTACATGATAAAAAGGCCAAGCTAAATGAAGATTTTGCACAGTGTGTCATCTGGACCACGTGGAGCCCCAGATGTAATGAGCTAAAAGACCACAGCTGCAAGCCACATCTGTCCATCAGCCCATCTGTTTGCATGTTTCTTCATGACAAATGTAACAGTATGAAATGATCACTAAGGCTCCATAACTCAACTAGATTTCCCAAAGATCAAACACAGTTTAACAAATGGTGCTGAACCTCATTCATGAGATGCTTTATTGGTTTGGTTAACTACCTCACTGCTTCATGTCCAGTAGGGCTATAAAACAGCTCTGAAACGTATAGTACCACATCCATTTAGACCTTTCATGTCTTTGCACAAGAAGCCATTTCAAGGAGAGAGAAGAGAAGGAGATTCAACTTCTGTCCTACAAAGGAATGTAAATCTGCAGACGCTATAAAAAGCTTTTTATTTCATGAACTTTTTCTCTTGACCTTGCTTTATGAGACTTTCCAGAAAACTGGATTTACTTTGATTTTAGAGCAATTTTTTGTGCATCTGCATCTTTGTCATGAGAGTCTCCAGAGGGAGTTTCTGACACAACAGAAAAAATACAAATGGAATCAAATCAATTTGTTTCTAATCTTTGACATATGTAAATGTCTAAGACCCATCCCTCTAATATTTATTACATGGAAGGCAATCCAGTTTTTGTGAGCAGGACAGAAGATGTTTCAATGATTTATGGGGAAAAAGTAGAAAATAATATTCATGTTGATTCATGATGATTTTATAGTGGTTTTTATAGTACCAGCGGCTACTAAATTCATTAACAGAGTATAAAAGACATGTCATAGGAAAAGAAACTGGATTTCGAAGGAGAGTTATTGCAAACACTGGTGCCACTAGCTGCAGCACAGCTGAAATGATCACCACATAAAACCAAAAAGTTGAGGAAAAATGGACCAAAATGTCCCGAGGAGGGCATGAGGGTTCATTCTGATTCAGCTGCTTCTAATCTTGAGATCTTTAATGCATCGCTCCAGAAAACACAGCACTGTTTTTACTTGATTCTTCCTTTAAAATGAGCCGGGACCAGAAGTGCACATGCTGACAGAGAGGGGAGCAGATAGCAGCAGAGAGTATCTGGACGCCGGGAACCACTGAGATGTTTTCTTGCTGCTTCATTTCCCGTCCTTCGTCATCCATGATTACACTTGTACTTGTGTCTCTCAGACACTGCGACTCTCCGGGGAGCTGTTGGGTCAGACAGACGGTGATGTGGCAAATGGCTGAATGAATTATTGATCTGATGACTTTGATACAGAGAAGGCTGAAGGCACCCAAACATGTCTGGCTGCGACCTGCAGTCTTTTACTCCTCTCTCCCTCATACCTTTGTAATCTGGTTTGTTTTTACTGTCTTTCAGCTTTTACTTTAGAGTTTTACTTTATTTAAGGTCAGCCGTCGGTATGTCTGAGGAATCTGTAACGTTTAAGTGTTTCATTTTTGTCTAGTTTTGAACAGTAATTCCCCAGTCCATGGTAAAAATGGCGGTGAATGGCATGAGCTCATATTATGTGGAATTGGTTTTTGTATTCATGTGGAGAAGGTATGTATTTTTTCCATTATAGGAAAGCCATACAAAGAGAGCAGTAGTTAGTAATTAGAGTTCTGTGTGTGATGTGGCTGCTCTGCACTGCGGTTTGTTCAGATCACAGTACGCAGAGAAGTCTGTTAGTTAATTTTTATGCTGCTTCCTCCTGTGTTTTGTTGAAGTTCTGTCCAGTTGGGCAATTTTTAAAGTAATATATTTCTTTTCAAGTAAGGAAATTACATCAGCACATGAGAAATGCCTCGTTTTATGGTCAGTATGGCCAGTCAGGTAAGCGGGAAGAAGATTTCCAAAGGCATAAAGTTGAGGAAGACACGTCTTTGATATTTTATGAAGAGTTACCTTTTTTTTTTACAGTTTTAAAATAAAATAGGTAAAAAGCAAAAGTGAAAGTTTGGTTCAAAACACCCGTGGCTAAGTATTGCATTTGAAAAACATTTGTCTCGGCTTAGAGTCCGAGTTCTGGTTTGGGAAATGTCTTGGGGAGCTTCTTTTCATTACACATCTATTAAGTCTGATCAGAAGACTGCGAGTACCCCAGCAAAACCTTGACATTGTTCCTTTTTTAGAATTTCAGTTGAATTTAGGGTTATTATGCTTCTTTATTCCCGTCTGTAGCATTACATAACAGTGTAGCAACATCTGAAAACTCTCTCCTCTTCTTTGGATGTAAACAAATCTTTATTGTTTGAGAAAGATTCATCCTGCTGTGATCAACAGTTTGGTCATTCTCCACCCCATTCATCTTCAAGCAGACTTTCACTCATCCACGTATCCTCACATCAGATTTGTTTGAATATTATTTGCAAGTTTCTGACTCAGATTTTTTCCAATAAAACAAAGGATTTCTTTTTTTATTATTCTCTTTTAATAAACGTCAGTGCTCCAGAGTCTGCAGAAACTTCATCTTTTACATAGAAACAAAGATTTTTATTTACATTTACATCTATTGAACAAGCTGTTCAGTCCTGTTTTAAGTTGGTTTTAGACTTTAACTTCACCTCCACTGCACCAGTTAGTTGGCTTTCTGTTAACGCTTGGAGAAGGGATCCCCAATCCTGGTCCTCGAGGGCCGGTGTCCTGCAGGTTTTTGAGGTTTCACTGTTGCAACACACCTTTCTAATCAATGGGTAATTAGCAGACTTGTGCAGAGTCTGAATCAGGCGTGTTGCAGCAGGCAAACTTCTAAAACCTGCAGGACATCAGCCCTTGAGGATGAAGGCAGAGCGGCACAGATCAGTGCCACGGTGGTGAAAAACCATCATCATTCATGAAAAATACTCATACTTTCATAAGTTGTTCCTATTAGAAATGGTGGTGACGTCAATCTTTTTATTTTTTATTTTGTCCTGTTTTAACACTTTTTTTTCTTCTCTTTGGTAATGGGTAGGCGTTTTATAAGCTACAAGCTTCTGCCTACACCTTTTTCTGTTTTCCATTTTTGTTCTCTATTTCTTTTACTTATGATGTTTTTTTATTATACCAAATAAATAAATAAAAACACTTATTTATGTGCATAATCCACCAGATGGTGTCAAAGTCTACACCTGGCCAAAGCGTTCAGCTTCGTTTTGCCATCATGCAACACACACAGCTAGTGAAGGGAACTTTCCATGTAGTGGTGATGGTTGGGTTTAAACCAATCTAGAAATCTTCTGATATTAAAGTGATGCAAAATTAGCCAAAACACCCCACAGGGCTCCAAGAGGTAATTAAATGAGCAGACTGAGGAGGAAACTCCGTCAACTAAAGATTCTTTTTCCTCCTTATCTATCGTCTTTTCCTCATCTTCATTATTTAAGCTTTCTGTGTGAGTGCAAGGGATCTGCTTTAAGGAGAACAGAAAGGCTTTGATCAACAAGTATTTGTTCAAGCTTTGAGATTTTCATCACCTGGCCTTACTTAATGGTAACTGTGAACAAGCCGTAGTTTTTACAAACTAATTAAGATCTAAGACCTCTGTACAGTTATAAGAGCGCAGATATCCTGGGGTGGCTGAGGGTTTGGATGTTCTGTGTTTTCTTTGTTTTTTATTCAAGAATGCTACAAAATACGAATAATCCACAATTCTGTTTCAAAAGATGAAGAGAATCTTTCATCTCAAACTTTCATCTCTGACTTTTCATGGTAACAGTTTAATGTGTTTTCACCTGGATCCATTATTCTTACCTAACCCTGAGAAATATGCCTTTTATGTGGATTTTTCACAAGCTTTTGCAGGTATTTATTGTCCCGAGTTATTTGTAGTTTTAGGTGAAACGTATCATCAGCGAGTTTTATGATGTGGAAATCATTAAATAAGAGAAAACAAATTGGTTTTGATGCTACAATCTGCCTGAGTACAGCAGGAGTTTGTAGTGGAGAATTCAACCTTTGCAAAGTCGGACCTTGTTTCAACATTTCATTAGTATTAGTTTCACTTGACAGTCTTGGTAGCCTGAATTCTTCCAGGAAAGTGGTGCCAAGGAGAAAACAGAGGTGTATTGTGTTAGAGGTTACCTAGGTTGAGGAGAAAATGTCTGAAGACGAAGAGGACGGGCCGGTTTTGTTAATGTGGCCTCTGTTTTCCCCCCGGAGGCTTGAGGGTCAGATGAGGAAGGCTCAGCCTGTCACAGGGCTGATGTTGACTGATGTTTTCTGGAATGAAATGCAAAGTTTGCTGTCCTTTCCTGTTTGTTATTAGGTGGGGCCTGTTTAAAAAGAGAAGGGCAGGTCAAGTGAGACATTAGAGATGAGCTTTGTTGTCATCTGCAGAGTTCAGAGTTTACTGAGTTGGTCCTTCGCCTTTGCTGCTCTGAGTGCAGCAGTAAAAACAAAAAGGAAAAAGCAACCGTCTGTTTCTCTGTCCAGTTTTAAAACTAGGTCAGAAACACATCATTTATAGCATAAGGCAAAGAAATTCATGCATCCATCCCCACACGTGCACGGGGATAACATGCAAACTCCACATAGAAAGGAGCAAAAGACATGAAAACTAAATGAATGTGGAAATAAAAATGATATGGGACTAGAATAAATATAGACATCCAAAATTACTTTTAACTTTAACAATAACTTTTTACTTCTAACTTTTTCCTGAGTTCAGACCCTCATCAGTGTGACAGCGACTCATACCAGAGCCCACCCATTTTAATCATCATGTTGTAATGAAACTCAGTAAATAATTGATGAGCAGACCTTCCACCTGTGTGTGTGTGTGTGTGTGTGTGTGTGTGTGTGTGTGTGTGTGTGTGTGTGTGTGTGTGTGTGTGTGTGTGT
>JBBBVU010000015.1:3060914-3081553 GCA_037177055.1 Atherinosoma microstoma | reverse complement strand
GTGTGTGTGTGTGTGTGTGTGTGTGTGTGTGTGTGTGTGTGTGTGTGTGTGTGTGTGTGTGTGTGTGTGTGTCGGTGGTTGAAGAGAGGAAGGTATTTTTTCTTCCCTGCTTTCAGACCGCATGATATGCCTCCATCGTATTACTACTGTTCAACCTCAGTCACACACACACACACATCAGGACACACATGCATGTTAATGAAGCCCAGCGAGAGCTGTAATTTAATACATCAGTGATAATGACTGTCTGGCCTGAAGATTACTGTTTGTGTTCAAGTGAGCGTGTTTCAGGTCGCTTATCCTCTCAGCGCAGCTCTCATCTCTCCTTCCTTCATCCGACTGGGAGAGTTTTGTCTCATCTGTTGCACCAAATCGTCTGATTACGTTCACTTCTTACAGTTTTATTTTTAGGAAAGAAACAAGTCTAATGAGCATGATAAGGAGGTGGTGAGTTTTGGTTTTAGTCTTGATCCTACCTTTTCTAACTTCATATAATCCAACATTAAACATGATTTGGCTGCTTTATCTACACACATTTTTATACACATTTGTGGATAAATGTTAATTGAATGTTTTTGTAATATATTTATTTTGTTTAGAGAACATTTCATCATTAATATGGGGTTCATTAGACTAAGTTTGTTCAGTTTCAGGAGAAGGGAAGGGGTTGATTTCATTCTTTGTCATAATAATCAAGGGTTAGTTTATTTATTTGCTTCCTCTGAAATGTTAAACATATCAACATTATCCTCCTCAGTAGCTTCCTGCATCTCGGTTAAATGTTCCAGTTTTTTGGCCTCATCTTGTTTTGTAAAACTATTTAATTACATTTTATTGCATCAATTTTTATTTTTATTTTTTTAGAAATTCTGATATTGAATAAGCGAGAAGAAGAAAGCATCTTAGCAGTGTGCATGGCCTCTGTGGTGACACAGTCAGTTCCTCTCATTTTGCAAGCCAAACTGAGCTAACAGCTTCCCACTGGCTGAGTGAAGCCGGGGTCTCTGTGCATCTCAAAAGGGAGCATTTTAAAAAATTAAGCAGCTTGGAAAAAGAGAGGAATAATTTACACTGCTGCTTCCACCTCATGATTAAAGCACAGATTTGTGTTGTGTTCTGCTCTGCAGTGGTTCCGTTTTGCTTTTTGCTTCATAACTTTTCACTTGCTCTGATTGGTCACCATAATCCCATCCTCAGCCCCCTGATGTGAGGGACTCGTACATCTACACCATGTTTGGTGCTTTTGTGGAGCCAGTTTTTATGGCTAAGATTCAGTTATAACCGGTTCAAGTTTAGTTAGTGTCTCCAAAGTGGCTCAAAATCACCTCAAAACAAGTTTCCTGATTTGACTGTTGATTCTTACTTGTATGTGTGACACATAGTTACAGTAAATGTAGTCACAGTATTCATTATTCATTTCACCTTTGGCAGATTTTTACACTTTAGCGCCACCTAACGACAGCTAATTCAATCAATCAAAGCTTTATTTCTATAGCACTTTTCATACAGATAAATCCAGCACTAACTGCTTAATAAAATTAAAATAGCAGAAAGAGATTGTGTTGGACACACTCATGGATACACACACACACACACACACATACATACAACGACAGATACATATTTAAGAACAATGGAACTGTGATAGTGAGGAAGCGCTACCTCACTCTCAGCATTTAGGAGTGAGGAAACACTGAGCAGGAGTGTCCAGCTCCGGCCCCTGAAGGCCACAGCCCCACAGGCCCCCAATGCTCAAACAATCATTCAAAGTCAATCATTTCCAGGCGTTGACATGAATTTAACTGCCAGGTTGTTGAAGCTAGTTGATCGTGGCCAGATCAGCCTCTGATGGCACCACCTTAACATTATGAGAAGAAAAACAAACAACATCTTGGCTCGTTTTTACTTCCGTATAAGTTACTTGATTTAAATTGTGACACTTGTCATTTTTATACAACTAATTTCACTATGTCGGATTCTTTTCTTAGCTGCTCAGAAAACTCCTTCCCTTCTTCCAGATGCGGTCACTTCCAACCCCAAACAACTCCAAGATGCTGTCGCTCAAAATACCTCACATTTGGTTTTAAGACTAAAGATGGGTTACATCCCCGAGGTTATGTTTACCATTATGCACGGTCTGTGGGACTGGTCGGTCCGTCTGTTCTCTTGAGGATTCCCTTGTTCAAACACACAGACTAATCTATAATTATACTGTCGGATTAACATGAGTTCCCTTTTGGAGAGGATTTTCTTTAGTGTTGCAGATGATTGCATTATACTGACTGTGGACTCAGACTGGCGCTCTGCTCCTCTGTCAGGGAGTTTTAATGGTTTGGTTTTGTGTGAAATACTGTATACTTCTCCTTTTGTTGCTGTTATTCTTTACCCCCCCCCCTACCTTTTCTGCATATGGGGGTATGAATGATTAAAATTACTGTTAGCATTTCCCCGCTGCATGCCTGTTTCTCTCTCTGTTTGTAATCTGGCTGTTGTGAGTAATCTGCAGCAGTTCCTGAAGAAAAGAAAGAATTATCACAGATGGCTTTTTTTCAGCCACATTTGTAAGTTAGAGAAAAACACAATACAATACCTTACCATCAGACTGTAGCTCCCTAGTGAGAAAATCTCTCCAGATCATATATTTACACCGGCATCGTATTTTTTTTAACCTTTTGTCTCGATACGCCTTTCTAAATGTACAAGCTGAGTGTTTTAAACTGCCGTGTTTGCTTCCCCCGGGAAAGAGCAGGACGTAAAAGGAGCAGATGTTTTGAAAACAACTGGAAATTAGTTATTGTAGTTTAGCCCGCTCAGCAGCACAGTCAGCAGCTGGAGTGGCGGCGGCGGCGGCGGTCGTGACATACAGCCCATTAAGACCACCTCCATCACATCTGAACTCACGGACGTGTACATGTACACTTACGCGCCCAACAAAAATCTATAAGCCACCTGAAAACCCTATCGATCCACATACTGCAAATATAAACTAATAATGGTTAAATCGTTCTGCTTTTCATGTGCTAATTTACCAAAATGTAACAAGCTGTGTCCCAGGGCTTACTGTCTCCAAATAAACAATATCCCGAGGGTATTTGGACGCCCATAGTCTCCAGTCATAGATGGATGACGAACCCAGAGACCCCAGCACCTCTCTTTGGTCATTTTTTAACTCTATGCATGTATTTCTTTTAATTTTTTTTAATTTTGTGTTAATTTTTCATCTTTTTTTTATCTTTTCATCTCTTTCTGCTCATTTCTAATTAGTCAGTTGTCATTGTTTGACTGAGTAGTGAGAGCTGTCAATATAAACTTCAAATAGAGGTGAAGGACCTGGGGCCTCCACATGTTTTGGGCCATATGGATTACGACTGGTGAGGCCCTTTAGTTTCTTCTAGAAACAGTTCGTTCAGCTGTGACGTGCACAATAATCCGCGATTATTATGCAGGAGCTGTGCCTGCTGAAAAATTAACAGCGTATGAGTCATGAGACAAAATATGACTTTGAAACGCAATAACCGCTTTTTAATTGGGATTCAATTCTCATACTTTACACAATTAAAATTCACACAATCAGCTTTGATTTCTGAAAGTGGGACAGAAGAACATAGGACTATTTTTAGGGGAACAAGAAGAAACTCTGTGGTTTCATCAGGGTAAATCTCAGTGGGGCTGCAGCACCGAAGACCGTCCCATCTCCCCTTATTGGGATGACATGGATTAATTGTTTCCCCATATGAATTCCCAGTTAAGAGGTGCAGCTGCATGTAGTGACCACTTTGGACACTCCAGTTAGAGATTAGCCCTTAAAAAACCAAGCCATTTTTTTGTGTGTTACTTTTTGGTCTCCCTCTTTTTCTTGTATGTAAAAATGCATGAAGAACAACCCTTTTAATCCCAGTCAACATCCAGACATTCTTTTTTAAGGACAGCCTCAGTTGTCCGATTATGAGGCTAAAATGATGTAAAATAAATGTATGAATAGATATAGAACCAACCAATAGAACAAAACTGAATTTATTACTAACAGTACTTTGTAGAAATAACATACAAATCAACAGTAACCAAGCTTTTTCTCATCTGCATATCATTCTCTCAAGTCTTGACTTTCAGGAGAAGAAAGTATTGGCCTCGAAACAAACAGACAACAGAAACTATTTACATATTTACACTTTGTCCTCATTTCCAGTTATTTATGCTGCTACAATGTCAAAGTCAATTTTATGCACATTTAAAAGCTTAAGGCCAACCAAAGTGCTTTACATCAGAACAACGCATCAGAAACAACAGTAAAATAGAAAATGAAAAGCTCAATAAAACAATAAAAATCATGAAATAAAAACAGATAAAGGTGCAGTTGAAGTGGCTTTGCTCAGCCAAAGGCCAGGATAAATAAATAAGTTTTAAAACCTGATTTAAAAATGAGGAGGCTGTTTGCAGACCCCACAGAGAAGGGTAATGCATTCCATTGTGTTGAAGCCGCAACTGCAGAGGCTCGATCACCTCTTGTTTTCAAGTGGCCTCGAGGAACGTCCAGAACAATCTGGTCGGCTGACCTAAGAGCTCTGGAGGGTTTATGCATCTCGATTAGGTCAGATAAGTATTCTGGGGTCAGTCCATTCAGAGACTTAAAAACAAATAAAAGATCTTAAAATCAATCCTGTATCTAATCTGTAGCCAGTGAGGTGACGAAAGTACCGGTGTTATGTGTTCACATTTCTTTGTCCCGGTCAGGAGACGAGCTGCTGTGTTCTGAACAAGTTGCAGACGGTGGAGTTCAGACATACAGAGAATTGCAGTAGTCCAGCCGCGATGTGATAAAAGCATGGACAACTTTTTCAAGATCAGCCCTTCTCAGATAGGGTTTAACTTCGGCGAGAAGCCGAAGCTGAAAAAAGCTAGACCGGACTACTGAGTTGACCTGCTTGTCCAACTTAAATGACCCAACAATGATAACACCAAGATTCATAGCCTGACATTGTATGTAATGTGTTAATAGGCCAAGGGAGCAGGCAAATCAGGACAAGCCTTGGACCAAGTCAGGGTGAGCAAACAGGACAATCTCAGTTTTCTTTTCATTTAATTTTAAGAAATTTATGTCCATCCATGTTTTTATATCCCTCGGGCAGTCTAACAAGGCATGAAGAGATTCCTTAGAAGGGACCTTTAATGGCAAGTAAACCTGCACATCGTCAGCGAAGCAGTGAAAAGGAAAATCATGTTTCTTAAATATAGACCCTAGGGTTAGCAAATAAAGGGAAAACAGTAGAGGGCCCAGAACCGACCCCTGGGGGACCCCGCAGGTCAGAGGGACCACAGAGGAAGAAAACTGCCCCAACTGTACACAGAAGGACCTATCAGCAAGATAAGATTTAAACCAATCCAAAGCAGTGGCTACACAGTGCTGGAGGCGTGACAGGAGGATTGTGCGATCCACTGTGACAATAGCTGCTGTTAAGTC
This sequence comes from Atherinosoma microstoma, assembly GCA_037177055.1. Taxonomy (NCBI): domain Eukaryota; kingdom Metazoa; phylum Chordata; class Actinopteri; order Atheriniformes; family Atherinidae; genus Atherinosoma; species Atherinosoma microstoma. The sequence goes on along the minus strand of JBBBVU010000015.1, from coordinate 3,076,095 downwards.
TAGAAGAATTAAAAAGGTAAAATTACCAGAATCAATGTTTAAAAGGAGGTCATTAAAAATGTTTAAAAGAGCCTGTCTACTATCTTACAAAACCAACTCCAACTTGGCTTGTTTTTGGCACCACCGTGTGTCAAAAACATCTCTGTTGCTTTATTCCAGCCATAGAGGACCAGTATTTTGTTCTTTTCAAACACACATAGAACTTTTTGCTCACCTGTTGATCTTTGGCTGCACCTGATTGGACATCAGGGCTGGGAAAAGATGCTTTCCTCCCGATTCGATTCTTTTACAATTTTTTGGGGTTCTTCGATATTGCCAATCTTTGTGAAAAAAATTTGTTTTACAAAAAAGATTTTAGTTAAATTAGTTTCTTTCTCTTTTTTTTTACATTTTAATTAGGAAAACACAACACATTAGCCAGACCACCATTCTGCTTGCTATAATGCCCAACAAGACAAGTAAAAAAAGAAAATGAAAAAAATGTTTTAAAAAAAATATATTTTGAAAAATGTTTCAGGAGAAAAAAACGTTTTTTTTAACAAAAACATTTAATTAAAAAACGTGAAACAAAAAAATCGCGATATTTATATGAATCGATTTTTTTCTCCCACCCCTGTTGGACATTGCCATCAACTTGATGTTATCTAACTGGTCAAAGGTTTGACAGGAAATGGCTTCATCATATTTTCCAGGTCAAAATAGAGGTCCCTTAGCAAATTAGGAGTGATAAAAATCTTTTTTTATTACAAATAAATAAGCTATCCATCACAATTCATCCCACAGAGCTACACAGTGCTCTTCCTGAGAAATCTTTAACAATATAACAATTAAACAGTTTTTGGTTTTACTTATTTGAGGTGGAGATTCAAAGACTATTTTTCTTTTTAAACGTGTTGCCTTGGAAGCACTTTATCTCATATTTTCCTTCCTCTTTTTATTTCCCAGCAACACAGAAAAGAAGCTGGCATGCAAACTCATTAACACCGCGAACATATTGTTTCATTATGGAGAGCACACAGTTTCACACCTCCCCACTCTGGTGGAATTTCCTAAATGATTTATTTTCAGGAGAAAAAAACAAACATAGTCACCTCAACGGTTTGTTTTTAACCCAAAGACACATCTTATTCTGTAAGCTTCGGGTTTTGCAGGTTACTTTTAATACCTTTTTAAAGGTTTGTGCAGATGTGCTGCAGATTGAGCTCGTCTTTCTGTGCTCTGTCTGCAGACTGACTGCTTCATGTTGAGATCAGGGCTCTGTGTGGGCACACGTCTGTTGTCAGATGCTTTGTTCCTCTGCCAAAGCAAGAGCTGCATTCAGATTGCTGTAATTGCAAATATAGCATCGGCCTTGGAGGAGGATTCTTGCTTTGGAAGCTCTTGTTCTTGTTGTCACCAAAAATAGTTCTTATGTGTTTGTGGGTTTGTGTTTTATTTATTTGCTCTGAAATATCTTGAAGGGGGTCCTTGTGTAACTATTTGATGGATAAAGACTAATATTCGCAGACTATGACCGTGACCATTGCGACTGGCTTAGCTCATGATGTGTTTTTTTAAAATATACGCTATAACAGAAAACCCACTTGTAGATTTCGCTGTTATATTTCCAGTGTCCTCTCTCTCATTGTCGCTCACTTCACCAAAAATGAACTGACCTCCGGTCACGGTTGTAATACCAACATTTGCACGTAGAACAATCGACAGCCTTTGAGAAAACGTCACATTTGCATTCGTTTAGAGATACTGGAGCCTTGGGAGCAAAAGGGGACGGTCCAGCAGAGAAGTGGATGATTGGACTCATCTGTGTGGAAGTGATGAAGACACAGACTCCGGGGCTTCTTTTGCAAAAACAGCACGCTTAACCTTTGCAGCAGATTTCATGTTGCGAGTGCAACCTTTAAGTGTCTGGAATTACATTTTCTGTAAGCCTCTATTATGACTGGGAGGAATATGTGGCTTCAGCACTGAATGGGATCAATAAGAACATTTGATTTAGCAAAACAAAACAAATGTAAGAGGAAATTATAGGAGGAAGAGAGTAAAAGAAAGAGAGATGACAGAGCAAGAGATAAGAAAAGAGTCAACATCAAACTGACTTTTACTGGCTGGAGAGAGCTCAGAGAAGAGACTGGATGCTCGAGGCCGCAAAAACAAGGAAAAAGTTTGTTTTATTCCGGTGAATTTATACTATACAAGAAGCTTCGTCCTCGATAGGGTGGGGATCACTGTAGGGGATGTTCGTGTTTTCATGTGCAATGAACAATTGACCCGGGTATTTCATACTTAACAAGAAAACTTTATCCATGGCAGGGCGGGGTTGTGTCTGTGTCTATATGCCACGCATTGTATACATTTTGTACTTTCTCACCACCTCGATCAGCTGTTTATTTAAACTATCCATTCATCTGAATCAACGGAAATGCAGAAGTGACGGCTTTCCGCTTCACACGTCCCACTTTTCCACATTAACCTCAAATGTCCGCCCAATCACTCGATACTTCTCAGAGCCCTGCGAGAAGAAAGTTCAGCTCGGCTGATTAAAAAAACTCCCAAAACAGGGCCACGAGGACAAAATCGTGGCCTCAAGAACAGCAAGTTGTCGCTTCCTGCGGAGTATGTGACAGGCTTTAGTTTCCTCACATCCAAACTAACCGATTCAGTTGTCTCTATTTGGAGCGGTCCCACCAAAGAGAAATAAAAGTAGTAAATCCTCATTTTCAAGTAGCCATTAAAAATGTTCGCAAATCTGCAGTTCCACCAAAATTAACGGGTACTTTTAAGTCACAGAGACATTTTCAAGGGGCTTAAAAGATTCCTACAGATTGAAAGTATTACAGGGTCTAAAGCTCAGGTAAATTATTCGGCTAGTGTCGGTCCTCGCTGCTGTATGTCTGCCTGACGATCAGGTCTAAGCTGCATGAAAACACGGTGAGAAGGTGTGAGTGTTTTTACAAGTGAGTGCCTATTTTTGGGGCCTCTGCTTAAAAAGTGCATGCCCATAATGAACTGCCATTGAAAAATGTAAAAACCTGGCAACCACAAGGAGTCATAGTAAGGTGAACAATGGTGAGAGTTGTTACGATGTATAAATATCAGTATACATGTCACTGCTGAAGAATAAATGAAGATGGCACATAGCACAGATAGGAGAAAGTTTCAGGCTTGTCTTTAAAATAAATACACTTTCAGGACGGATGTTAATATTTATTTGGAGTGATGTTGATGTGGCTGTAAACATCTGTCCAATCATAGTACAATATGTGAACATTATGTCTGCAAAGGCCAACTCAGATGATGTGAAGCAGAACAAAATCAGAGAGGTTATAGTTCAGACACTTCAGGCGAGGTCTCTTAATCTGCTCTCAAAGTCCGCCAATAAACAGATTTATACAAGTTATGGTGGAAATTATTACCAAGATTTCTGAGACAGAAAAGTATAAATCAGAATCCAGGAATAATTATCTCCACCCCAAAGACCGCAGGGACTCTTCAAAGTACTACTGTATCTCCTGACCAGGGTTGTTTTCAAGGGTACTTTGTTTAGTTCCAGGTCCCTGCAGTGGAACAGCGAAGTAGTTTGGTCTGGGTCCAGGTCAGGTTAAGATGACAGCATCAGGTTCTGATTTAATAGAAAAAGGCGGCAGAGAATTTGTACTGAACGTTTCTGCCTGCAAAGTTCAGACACTGAAGTCATGATGTGTGTTGTGGACTTAATTTATCTAAGTGGGTTAGATTGGTCCAGATGTACCTGCCCAGCAGAACGTATACAAACACACACACACACACACACACACACACACACGTAAGGAAACATTCTGTTTCTTCTATATCGTAGAAGTTTACATTCTCTTTATTCTACTCACATCTCTTTGTATCTCCTTGAAATTAATGGTCTCTGCATCCCATGGATTCATTATACCGGATCAGATTTCCTCTGCCTCTGGCTAATGGGCCTTTGTAGATCTCCTCATCAGGATAGTAAATGAAATATTTCTGTGTGCAAAGAGAAGTCAAGGTTAGCTTTTCCTTTCAACTGGCAACATTTTCTTTCCATTTATCTGCTCAAGACAGTGAAGCGTCCAGAAATGCATATCCTAGCTCTTTCTTCACTCTTCACCTTCCCCTGTGTGTCCTCTTGTAGTAAAAGCCGAGGCAGTTCACTGTTGTGCACTTTTAAGGGTAAAATTATCTCAAGTCTGATGCTTCTGTGTCTCATTAAATGCCTTCCGAGAAATATTTCTCTTCAAGAGGTAAGATATTCCGTCTTAAGTGGATTGAACTTGGGCTCCCTTTTGTTTTTATGTCCCCGATCCTGCACTCTGAATCTTTTATGCTGCATTGTTTTTACTGGTACCTCCATTTTTGTGCATGAGTTTTTATTTTTTGTGTCATTCTGTGATCATTTCCATGGGAGTAACTGTGGAGCTTTTCCATCTAGAGTCCATATGTTGTTTTCAATCTTGCTGTGATGATGCAACATTCGTTTTTTTGTTTGTTCTTTCAGCAAAGCTGCAGAGACGAAGCTTTTTGCTCCCTTATCTAGGAAAAAGTCCAAGCTAACTGGGCTGATTTCACTGCAATACAGAATCAACTTTTCAAAATAACTTCTGAGAGTGTTTAGTGGGGTTTCCCACTTCATCATTTAAAGCTTGAGACGTCTGCAGCTTTGCAACATCCAACTCTTTTAAAAGCAAACATTTTGAGAAGCTGCAGTGTTTAACTTTCTCTCTCTCTCCGTCTGTTTCTTACACACAGTTGATCAAAGTATGTTTGAGAACTCCACTGCCCAGCAGCAGAGTCCTCAGACCTCCAGACCAGGTCAGCCCTCCACTCGACGCTCCACAGCATCAGTTAATTCCAACCTGGTGTCCGGTTGCAACGACTCTCCATCGTCTGGAGGACAGCAAAGGCTGAAAAATGCTATTAACCTGGGGAAGGCGGTCGGTGCAAAGGTCAGTGCAACATAAGCGGAAATGGAGCGTTAAGCTCTGCAGATCCTTAGAAATACCCATAACTTAATCATTTGTTTCTGTTCATCTTTCTTCATCTTTTCCATGTTTTTTTTCTTTTTCCCAGGTGAACGACTTGCTGAGAAGAAAAGAGTCCAGCCATCTCGGGGACATCGGAGTCACCGAGGTCAATAAGAACGTCGGCGCTGTGTGGAGCTGCATGGACCAGCTCGGCCAGACTACTGCAAACAGGTGCACACACACACACACACACACACACACACACACACACACACACACACACACACACACACACACACACTTTTTAATATGTACTTTATGTATTTGTGTTAAATTCAACTCTTAAATCTTTATGTATTTCTCACCAGAGTTAATTAACCAGAGAAAAGTCTGACAACCTTTCACACATTTAAATTCATAATGAAACACATTACCATGATTCACTGAGAAAAGAGGGTGTAGATCCGGCTCTTGCTCAGATAAAGTGAATAATGTAGGATTTTTCCTGTGAGATATGGTCTTGAATTAATAATCCTACCTCAACTGTCCATGTGAGACCCCTGAAACTGAACGAAGCTGATTCTCGGTCTGAAGATTTCTGATTCGTTGACGTCCTCTTGTACGTTATGGTCTCTGTTTGCTTTCAGAAGCATTGATCTGTTGTCTCTCGACTGGGAAACCAGTCAAGGAAAAGTAGATCTTCAGCAGCTCAGATCACATTTATCTCTTGATGTTGGTACAAAAGGAAATTTATGATGATGATTTTAAGATATTGCAAGATCTCTTGATGTCATTTTGGTTTTTTTAAGTTTCTGACTTAAAACCAAAAATTTTCAAATGCACTTTGTGAATGCTTCTCATAAATCTAATCTATCCCTGCTCTGTTCTCTGCTTTTATAACAAGAGAAAAAGGAAAAGTTAACTTAAAATCCTATCAGTGTGTGTTAATAAGTTGGCAACAACTTGAGAAATTAATGTGGTTCTGGTTACTTTTGAAATGCTCGAGGAGCCTAAAGACCAGTGAAGTTAGACGAAGTCCTCGCTTTTTGCTCTGGACCTCTCCATCACTCAACATGTTCTTATTAGTCGGCAAGTCCCAGGATATCTCTGTCCATACTGAGGGAAAAGTAAAGTCATAAAACTTGTATAATGGTCCAGAAATATTTGTTATTCATACAGGATCACGGAAAATAAAATACTGAATGTATTTTCTTTCTATCTTTTTTCCCTGCTCATCATCCTGACTCGTAACTCCCATCCTCTCTCTCCTCTTTTCCAGTCACATCTCATCTTTCGACTCCTTCCCTCGGCTGGACCCACCGCCACCATCGGGGAAGAAGCGCCTCCCTCGAGCACTGAAGACGACCCAGGACATGATGATCTCCTCTGACCCCGTGGTCTCCTCCCCAGACGCCGCTGACACTCCCTCTTTCCTCCCCTCCCCTGAAAAGGCACCTCTCGCCACTATGGAGGAAATGAGGAGCGACGAGGAGCAACCGCAGGGAGCAAAGGAGGAAGAGAGATCAACCGATGTCGCGGAGAAGGAAGATGCAGCCGAGTCGGAGACGGCAGAGACCAACTGCAAGGCTGATGGAGAGATGGGAGGAGAGGAGGGGGATGCAGAAGAAGGGAGCACTGAGGGAGGTGTGGAGGAACATCAGCATCAGCTCCAGCTCTCTGTGCCAGACCTCATCAACAAAGATCCTCCTCTGGAGTCCAGAGTCAAACCCTGCGACGTTTGGCAGAAGGCATCCGGGCCGGACTCCCGGCTGGCCTCCACTCCCCGCTCGGGCAAAACTTCCTGCCGCATCAGCCTGGGGGAGGACGTCCTGCTGGGGAACGGCGCCCCCTGCAGTAGAGGCACCGGAGCGAGCGGAGACGATGCAGAGCCTCATCCGGACCTGCTGTCATTCGAGTAACACACAGAGCTGGAGCCGAACACCAGCCGAGTCAGAAAGCTTGGAACTTTTTACCTGTGGAGGCAACACACACTGCAACAAGTATCACAAATCAATATTAGAATATTTACTGCCACTTTTAAATCCATAATCCCCCACCCTGCTGGGGGATTGGGGGCTTTACTTTAGCAAAAGGGAACAGGATCTGTCAAGTATCTACTTTAATATCAGCTATTTAGAGATGTTAAAAACAACTAACATGGCTGATCTCAGGTCAGTCAGACACTCCTTTTTTTTATGAATGAAAAGAAAAGACTGGCATTAGATGGACGACACGTAGCAGCAGAGAAAGAAATGTTTTAGTATATTTAAAGTTTTAGAAAAGCAAATGAAAGAAATCTGATTTATTTACTGTGTACTTCTTGTGCTTTTGCTCTTAAAGGTGTCAAGTCTGCTTTAGTAATAAAATGACAAGCAGAATATGTAACAATGAATGTTACCGCGGTGATGAAAGATCCTTTAAATGGGCTGAAGAGTCACGCAAACTTTCACTTTAAGGATGTTTCATTACAAGCTGGTTATGAATCGTACAAAAGCTGCTGCAATAAAGCCGACTAGAAACTGCATCTAATATAAGTTATATAGTAATATCATTTACATTTTAACTCCGCATTGAGGGTTTCCATCTGCACGCAGGCTCAGGAGAAGAAGAAGAAAGTGACAATGTGATTGGATGTGAACGTGTTTGAGATGAGGAAAGTTCAGGTGAAGTTCACTTTCAGCTCACTCAGTGTAAATGTCAAGCAGCAGGACAGAAAGCCTTTTTTTAATGGAATGAGAAATTCTTCCTGACCTCATTTTGTACCAGAAGCCACACTGCAGCATCACCCCCCCCCCCCCCCCCCTGCACAAACTGCAACCCTTATATATCATGTTTTTTTGATTTTCTTTTTATTTATTCATTTGAAATTTCTGCAGAAAAAAGAATAAAAATCCGGTAAAAGGAGGCGGATCCATGTTGATGATGTCTGGATGGATGAGAAGTTGTCCGGCAGTGAGTGATCTGAAAGTGACTTCCATTCAGACGGATGTGTGCACGGATGGGAAATTAGAGGGTAAGAAGTGCTTTTTGAGCCGAAGAGAGGTGAGATAACGGGCTGTCAGCTGAAAGAGATGAAAGAGCTGCGTTTTATTTGAGCAGATCTTAACTTGACAGACCAAAGATGGAAATTAACGCCCCCATCAGACGTAAACATTTTGTTTGTCTGAGGGAGAAAAAAAGAAGCGATAATGGAGAGCTTTTATCTCCTTTGTTTCCACTTTGCTGATGAAAAGGTGAAAACCAAAGTGAATGTTTTTGTTTTACGTCCTCTGGTTTGTTTTAGTTTTTTTGTCTTTCTGTGCATCCTGATATTTTCAATCCGATTTTGGAGACATGCATGTTCACACCCTGAATGTTTTAAGAGGACTTAACAAGACGGAGAGTTCCCACCAGATACCGAAGCAGACCCTGAGACAGCCTCAGTGGCGGTCGGGTCCTATCCGGCAGAATAAGAGGAATCTGGAGGACTTTAACATTTTGGCTAAACCACTCCTTTAGGATTAAATGCACTGTAATTCTGTTTACATGAGGTCCAGTGCTTATATTTTGAGAATGTTCACTCTAAAAGAGACCAGGATACGCTGCCGTGTCAACACCTCATCCAGGTTCCTGAGCATTATTTGCTGGCAAACATCATAGTGGCTGAATGACAAGAACCTGAATACATGCAGGGATGTGAATAAGCGGGTTTCTGGTAATCAGGATATAATAAAAAGCAGGATGCTTGTGTGCATGCAACACCTACAGTGACAATATAAACCTAATATTCTGCTGCAGGGAACCTCCACAGCCACTTTCCTGCAGGTTTTCAATGTTTCCCTTCTGCAACACACCTGACTCAGGTTAATGGGTCGTGAGGTTGGTGCAGAACTCGACAATAAGCTGTTAGAGAACTATTTCTCTTAGATCGGGTTGCAGCAGGTAAACATCTAAAACCTGCAGGAAGGTGTCTCTTGTGATCACTGATCTACAGCCCATATTAAAAATACTTTGGGGCATTTATTCATTCAGCTAATTAATCTTTAAGCTCTTGATTTTCATTCACATGTCCGATAATATTAAGTGGTTTTGGCCTTGTAGTCTGTTGAGTCTGCAGATGTTTCCAGTGCAGAGAGAAGCTGCATGAACGAGGTATCAGAGATCTTAACTTAGTCAATTCAACATGTTAACAGAGTAGAAAATAACATGACTACAGGTAAAAGCAACATGACGCAGCAGCGGCTCAGATGAGCAGAAATGTTTGTTTTCTTTAAAACAAAGTCATTACTGTGAGAAACAGAATTCCCACTATGAAATCCATAATCCACTAAAGTTGATTTGTATTTGCTGACGAAGGCACAGATGTGTGTGTTTTTTTCTTTCTGAGTAAGCTCAGTGTTTCTTGCTGTAACAAATGAAGGAAAGTGATTTATTTGATATTCAGTCATAGAATCTAGTTATGTGTCATTTAGCTGCTTCAGATTTTTCTTCCTGTTTTTATCTTGATGAATCTTCGTAAAGCCTCTAACTATATTTTTTAGCAATTATGACGAATGAAGGAAGCTCAAAGCTGCACACGAAGGCTTTCAGAAAAAACAAGGGGCTGGGAGTTTCTATCGATCCTATTTTAAACTGTTGGAAATTAAGTAAATTCTATCATTTATTTTTATGTAACGAGATCAAAATGAAACTGATTTTGCCTTTTATTTTAATACTATACCTTTTTTTTAAGTGGGGAAAGAATAATTTCCTGCAGTATCTGTAATCTTATAAAAAATGGACTTAATTGTGACCTCTGAGTTTTGTCTTTGTGTGAGTTATTCGGGTCTTATTTAATCTGTATTTGTTCTGGGAATGTCAGCACCGTGCACACTTCCTGTTTTCTTCCTCACTTTTCTGCTCCAGTCTTCTTGTGTGTGTCACCTCCGTCTGTTTGATGTCTGTCCATTTGGTGAGAGCCAAATTCGGAGACGCAGTAATGGCGGGGATTCAGGAGTCAAAGCTGTTCTGATGTTTAATTCATCTGTTTGTCCTAATTCACAAAAATCCCTCTCCTCCTCTCGACGTCTCCGAGTGTCGCCGGCCTTGTGTTTGCTGCTCTGTCGAGAGGAGCCGAAGCCTGTCGGGAATACGGAGGAGTGAAGAAGAGAGACGACTGCAGGATGAGACGGTTTATTTACCCAGCTCCCTGATCAGCGCTATAAACAACCCATCAGCCATGACACACAGGTCCCGTCACTGTTTGATCTAAATATGAAATATTTACATGATGCTGATTCAAAGGCGTCTTGGCCTCTGTGCATAATTAATATCAAGTGTTTAATTGCTGGATTGCTGCTGTCAATGCGGGTTTGTTTGTTGCATATCCAGATAAGAGCTTATTGGCTCATTTACAGCTTCACAGAGCCACTCTATCAGCAGGAAGGGCTGCTTTTCATTACAAAATTATTTAGATTTCTTTCTTTTTTTAAAAAGATTTATGAAATAGTGAGCAGACTGTACAGCAAGAGGGTTCCTGGTTCAAATCTTGGCTGGGGCTTTTCTAAGGTCCGAAAACACACTTGCTAGGTTCACTTGTGTTTCTAGATTCTCCCGAAGAGTGTGTGTGAGCGGTTGTGTTGATGCTGTGATGTACAGGGTAATTGAACGGGATTAATAAATACTCCTTTATAATGATGCAGCTGTAGCTCTAAACTTCTATCAGATCTCTGCAAAAGCCAACTCTGATAAAGTAAAGCAGAGCTGAATTTAGTACAAACAGTTCGAGGTCTCCCAGATGGCCATTTTGGCACCATCTGTCCTCAAAGTCCCCCAATTTGGGGACCTCAGGTTTTATATATTAAAGTTCATCTCTGTAATATTAAGTGGAAATGTGTTATTTAACAACGGATAAACTCCTGGAGATGGACAAACTTGTTTTTTTGAGGCATCCAGACAACCAGATAATACAAATTATAACACAAAAAAACAAAACAAAATTCAAACTAAATGGATGACTTTTAAATGGATGAAATGATGATGGAGAACAAATATTCAAGGCTTTCCTATTCCAGTCTTGAGGGCTCACAAACCAGTGTGGTTTTAAACAACAGCGTCGAAGTAGTTTCTTAAAGTATGAAGAAGGAAAATAAATAAATAGGTCTGTCAGGAAAGGGCACATGCCTTCAGAATCTCCCACCTGACTCTGTATACGTGCAGAAAAAAGGCCCAGAGATATCAGAGCTGATGAAGGTCTTTGAGTGTTTTCTTACCACTGCATGAGCATCTGCAGGGAAACTATGAGAGATACTTAGCAGATGATTATACCAAACATGTCAAAATCAGGAGCCGAGCAAAAACAACAAAACCAGTCAGCGAGTAGAATCTGCCATCATTAATTATCCCGACAAGCCTGCTGGGTGTTGATTGATCCAAACTTCTGGGTTTTTTTTTAAGTTGGACTGAAAAACCTGTTTAGATTCTTTAGCGATCGCGATCCTGCAAAGCTCAAGAGAATCGGGCTACTTCAAAGTGTCAGATATGCGACTGACTCTGTATGAATGCGGGCAGAACAGAGATGGAAGAAAAGATTATTCCAGAAAGCAGAAACTGATGTGCAGCTTTGATTCACCAGACGAGGAGGCGGATGCCACGCTGATGAAAGGATGGTGACAGCAGTGTCATGATCACAACCTTTCTCTCTTTTGAAAAGAAATCCGCGTCTGTGACTCATGAGCAACTGCCCATAGATCTGTAGCAACACACACACACACACATCTTTTTATATCTAGATTATGAGGATGACGTTTAAAGCTTTATTGTATAGACTGTAAGGTTGTGTGTTCAGGCTGAAACTACTTTCAGGTGTCCCCTGCCTCTCACCCAGTAACTGATTGGATACGCTCCACCTCTCCCACTACCCTGAATGGGACTAAGCAATATAGAAAATGAATGGATGGATTATTATGTATGAAATATGATAAATATATAAATAAAATGCCCCTGTGATGGACTGGCGATCTGGTCAGGGTGTACCCGGCCTCTCGCCTGATAATTGCTGGGATAGGCTCCAGCCCACCCGTGACCCTGCATGGATTAAGCGGTTCAGAAAATGCATGAATGAATGAATGAATGAATATAAATAAAATGTTAACTCTACAGCCTGATCTGACTTACTTTAACCCCAAACCTTTTAGTTTATATTCATTACACAGTGATCTGATATTATGTCAGCTATTATCTCATTTTAATCCTTTTTATTCTTCATTTGTTCATAAGCTAATGTAGTAGTTTATTCAGTTAGGTAGTTATGTACAGTATCATGTAGTCCACAAGTGTTTCATCAGTAACATCACCTCTCCTCAAGCCCAAACACGTGGAGGACCATGAGTTTCTAAAATGTTCTTCACGGTGCCATCAAGAAACTTAGACAAATAATAAAAAAAACAAACAGTAAATGTTGAGTTGAGCTCCAACCTGCAAGTTAACACGTTTTTCTGGTACGATAAGTCACAACATGATCTATAAGTTCTGCACAATGACTCAAATTAATGAGTCATTGTGAAGAACTTGATCGGCTGTTACATCCATTTAATTTGATTCAGGTGTGTAGAAGCAGGAAGACAGCCCTCGTATGGTCGACATGAGTATCAGTGATATACACTCACAGGCCACTCAACATGAAAGCATGGATCCGTCGGATAAACAGTCCAGGCTGCTGCAGGTGCAATGAGGGGGGGTATTTTCTTGGCACACTTTGGACCCCTCTGCATCAACTGAGCACCTGACAACTTCCAGCCATTTTTCTGCATCCACTGTACTCCAACAGCCTCCACAGTCCCCACATCTCAGTCCAATATTTCACCTTTGGGATGCGGTGCAACGGGAGATTCTCATCATGGATGTGCAGCAACTGTGTGATGCTATCATGTCAACATGGAGCTAAAGCTCTGAGGAAAGTTTCCAACACCTTGTTGGATCTATGACACCAAGAATTAAGGTATGTCTGGAGGGAAAAGGGGTCCAACCCGGTACCAGTGGACCTGATAAAGGGGCTGGTGAGCGTATACACATGCACACAGACAGTTTGTCGGACTTTTCTGATGCAGCCAGCACTCTCAGCCCTCCGGAGAAACCCCGTCTGCCGGCACATTAGTCACTGCCAACTGGCAGGATGAAGTTATTATCGGGTTTATTGATCTGCATGGGGAAGGATTGCAGCCTTGTGTGTGTGTGTGTGTATGGGAGAGAAAGACAACTTTAGGCGTCTGTTGTCCCAATCATGCACCACAAATTCTCCAAACGGCTTCAACCAAAGAGAAAAATCTGAATCTAATTAGCTGCTGCTGCTTATTGACAAAAACAACAACAGCACACAATAAGGCTGCAGAGTTCCCTGTGGGAAGACTATTGATAAATGGATGGATTGGCTACTGTGGGGTAAGGGGGGGGATCCTTCCACCATGTTACAAAAGTCAAACTCAAAGTAACTTCAAACATTCAGCAAAATGAGGCAACTTGATTTATGAAGAGTGGAACTGGAGCATCAGAGCTGCTGCTGGTGACCAAACTTCAGCATCACTGACTGATTTTTTTATTTATTTTTAATTACAAATATTGGGAAAATCTAAAAGAACATTATCAGATTCTCAGATTTATTTTACTCTCATGTTTGCTTGATGAGCAACACGGTTTACTACTTCCCACAGGCCACGAATTCATTCTGAAGAACAGATGAAGCTTTTGATGTTTTATTTCTAATCTTTTTTTCTTTTTTTTTTAAAAATCTACTTTCATGCATAAAGTTTCAGGTTGGTGAAAAGAATATAATCAGTTTAAACCCTTTACATTTGAACTGAATAAACTAAAGACTTTTATTTATTCATTTATTCATTCATTTCAGGAAACTTTATCTTTGACTATCATCAGGAACAGATGACCAGAGACCCAAAGAGTCGGGGAGCCCCTCGTCTAATAATAAAAACAAGAACTTTTTAAATCAAGGAGAACCAGATAAAACAAAAAAGGGGATGGCACACATACATTGACCATGTTAAGACATAAACTACCATCAATAGGCCAAAAATACAGGGTAATTTATATTTCTAAGAACTTTTAAACATTGGATGAGTCCTACAAATCTCTTTTATAATATTCTCCCCATTCATCCATTAATGTTGTAAATAGATCCATTTTTTTCTATGCACACTAATTCGACTATTTGCATCCCATATAGAATTCAGTGGAAGTTAGATGTGTCAACTATATGTGTCAAAACGACTATAAATGTGGGTATAAAGTCATAAAAAAAGGACACAAGTGCGCATCATTTGCAATTTCCTTCTGGGAATTAATAAAGTAAGTTTTAATCAATTTCTTTCATTTTTTTTCTTTTGATCTGAACCATCTGACCTGATGATGAGCTGTGTGAGGTCCCTTCTCCAACACATCTGAATGAAAAGAAGGGCTCGTTAGCAGGCCTCTGCAGAGCTGAGGATGAGGGAATTCAGCTATGTGATTCAGGTGTGTTGGAGAAGTGATGCTTCTAAAAGCTGCAGGGTCTCGAGGTCTGGACTTGGACATCCCTGCAGTGGGAGAATAAGAGTTAATGTAGCTGGTAGTACGAACCACCAGCTGGTCTGAGCTGATGGTTTTAATTACACCTGTAACCTGGTTAGTTGGATTCTCTCCTGATTGTGAGAAGCTGTGTATCAGGATGGAATCTCTTCCTCTTTCTGTGAAAGTCACACACCTGGTGTGGCTCTGCAATATGAGCAGGAGGCAGTTTTTTCATTGCGTCTCTGTCCCTGGTTAGAGTTTGATCTCCAGGTGCTTGTGTGGTTGGCTGCAGCAGTGTGGCTTCTGTAGGTCTTCCTCATTGCTTCACCCTCCTCCCCTGTCTAGGGGAGCTGTGCCTTGGCTCCCGGGCTTGTTGCAGTGCTGCTGTTGTCTTTCTATGTGCATCTTTTCCTTTGGTTGAGCGTCTCCACCTGTGTAGGTGTGTCCCTGTCCGATACCCCTCAGGATCTGAGATCTACCTACAGCTAAGTAAGAGGTTTGCTGTGTTCTCTGAAAATTTGCTTTGCATGCTTCTTTGTTTTTAGCCAAAACCAGGACATGTGCTTGGGTTGTCTGGTTTTTATTAATGACTCCTTTATTCATTATTTATGAATTTTTGATTTATGACTACCTAACAAACAGACCACAGTTTGTAAGACTGAAAAGTTGTGTGTCTGAGATGGTGGTCAGCAACA